>JXCR01071061.1:232598-280128 GCA_002079205.1 Phalaenopsis hybrid cultivar | reverse complement strand
AGAAACATGTTAAGGAAATCATTAATAGAATTCTTTTAGGCTTTGCTTGGATTTTAAGGTAGTGAAGAAAAATGATATTCAATTACTTTGTATTTCAACTATTTTACCTCAAGCCATGACTTTGAGTTATTCAACCATGCCTTTCACTCCATTGATCACCCAAATTCGAAAAGCCTGAAAACAAATCAAAAATATATCTATTCTCCATTTCTTCCATCATGTAGATTATGTTACAAATCTTTATTATTGATAATCAATTGTATCTAATTGCTCTTTATGGGGCATGCGATTTGAATCTATTACTTCAACTTGAGATAGTGCTAATTCTAGCTGACTATTTTAAAAATAATAAAGAGTTGTGCTAATGACAAGAAAATACTTTATTGGGATATGATTTGAGCTTCTTGTCTCAACTAATCATAAATATATTCATGTTGTATAAAAACAACTCAAATTAGATAATAGTATAGATGGAGATGCTCCTTGAAGGATTTATTAGGATTTACTTTTAGTGTTTCTATTTGTTGATAAATTCTTAGGTTTTACTTTTCGTCAACCATCAAAAGAAAGATGATAGATGAATAATATTATATTAGAATTTTTCTTAATGAGGAATTTTTTTTTCTATTGAAGCAATTGAAAAATGGGGCTTTAACATATATTCATGACAAATCTTTTTTAATTTATATAACTAATACCCAAACTTTCATTATTTTATGCATAGTAGTCAAATCTTTAACATCACATCAAGAATATCATGATTGCTAACTTTTAAAAGTGAAATACACATTTTACATGCATGCATATATGTCACCAAATTATTATTAATATAAATTCTTCATGTGTGAGTATATGACACCAAATTGTTATAAATGTAAATTTGAAAGTTTGGACGTTAGATATCTAAATACATACACAAGAATTTTTTATTAAGTCTGTAAATTTCTATAATAAAATTTTAAGTTTTGCTTGTTCAAAATATCTCTCATAAATAGGGTTACTAAATGAGTCTGTCCAAATTGATTCCCGTGCAACTTAGTTATGAATTTATTGCATTATAAATTTTCTCTATTTGTCTTTTTTCACTAGAAGAAAATGCCNATGAATTTTGTGCAACAGCTAAATATGATATTGTGTGATAAGAAATTTATGGATGGTTTGTTAGTAACCTATTATGTGTGGCATATGATACTACTATTTCTATCTAATTCTATGACAGAGAGTAATTTTGTATTTGTGACCACATATGACATGAAACTTTTATGTTTTTGGAAAATAGAATTTTTATTAAATACTAAAAAATATATAAAAGAGGCCGCAAACCCGAACTAAACCCAAAATACAACAAATTCCAAAGAAAAACTAAGGGATCGCACCACCACAAAAAAGAGGCAACTACAACCCTAGTTTACCATTAAGTAATCCCAAAGCATTAACACGCCTACTATTAAGAGAAAAAGATTTCAGAAAGTTGGAATAGGGTCGTATAGTATCCAAAATAGAGAATGTGAGATAGGGCTCCAAACAATAAAAAATTAGAATTTGAACATGTGTTGTGCGCAACGAATGACATCCAAACTTCAGAAGATTCAAACATATCAACTTCAGAGATTGTTTCACGCTGTTTGGGATATATTTCTATATAATAATTGAAAAATAAATTAATAAATAAAAAATAAATTATAACTTGTTGTGTTTGTTCAAACGATGTGTTTTGACGGTTTCTTTAAGTATCAGATGATCTCATTTGAACTAGAGGGAGGAAATTGAAAGCATGAATGCAAGACGAGGTGAAGAAGAAGGAAAAGAAGAAGAAAAAGAAGAAGAAGGAGAATCACCATCTCCAACAGGTTGCTCTTACTTGAGCAAACCTTCTTTGAGTGTTTGTGAACTCAAAACAGTGTGCCTTGATCGACACAAAAAAAAAGCTCTCGAGCCCTAGCGTGCCCGTCGAAGGATGGAGATTAAGCACGAGATCATTGAATGAATCTATCAAAGCTCAAGAAGACTGAAGTCTTTGAATGTAAAGAAGATGGGATTTAGGGCATAAACAAGTACGACGACGACTAATCGCATACCCCTTTTCATAGGCGAATGATTTTGACTTTCTGAGAAGATGGAGGCGAAGACGTAGGGCTTAATGTTGATCTCACACAAGAGTTTTGCAACTATGGTGTTGAACATGAGAGGTGTTTGATTGGGTAAGCAGGGAAGCAATGACCCCACACTAGCTTGAGAAGCAAGCTTCGAGCTTTAACCCGTGAATGCATACGACTTGGGGATGAGATGAGTATTTCTTGCAAGATCAGAACAAAGCACGAGCAGAAGTCGAACAAGTAAAGGTATATCCTTTAATTTAGAATGAATATGATATTGAATAAAGTTTATTAGAAATCATAGATATTGATTAAACTTGTAGCATTGATAATCAAATTGAAATGACATGAATACTTAGAATAAAAAATTCTAACTAACAATTAAAATAACATAGTTAATTAATAGATTAATTTAACCTAATTAAATAATATGTTGAATTTTTTTTATATTATAGGTAATTAACTATTGGACACTAATTAAGGCTGCTTGAACGATAAAAGTAAGCCAACTGAATGAGGTGAGTACTTTTACTTCTAAATTATGATAATAATATTATTTTTCTTCTAAATCATTTGCATTAGAATGACATTAGTCAAGTTATTACGAGGAGAATTTGACTATTCTATCTTATTATTCAAATTGATTATATAGAAATGAATGTGAATGATTTAAATAGTTATATTTATTTATTACATAAGTATATTATGAAAGAATGATATTGGATGATATTGAAAATACAAATAAAATGATTTATATTATGTTTGCATGTGCATGTTTGATTATGATGGAGTTCACCCATTTACGATCTTAGCTGAAGAATGTACTCGTGCACGTAAATGGAAAAATATATTGATATTGATGTGTCTTAGTTAGTACGATTTTATACGGTGCTCGTGTGACATTTGTATATAGATTAAAAAATATTAATTTGTAAATGATATACTAAGACAGTTAATATTCAAAATCACCTTTAATGATCATATTTTATAGCACAAACTATCAAATACTCTTACTTTTTCACAAATTTTAACTGACATGTATTTTTTTTTTCATCGAATTACTTTAGTTTAAGAGTATTAATATTCATTTACTTTTGGTTAGTTCACTAGTATTTAAAATAAACCTTTTGGGTTTAAATGTTTGATTAAAAAGTTAACAATAGAAGAGGAAAGTTTATAGAATACGTAGATGATCTGACCTGAGGTAAATTTACAATTGCTTTAATTTAATTTTTTATCTGTAATGACTATTTCATTTATTAAATAATAGTTATAGAAAATGAATATATAAAAATTTAATTTCTACCACCTTACCGTCTATATCTGCCTTGGTAAATTCCAATCCCCGACTAGGTCTCGACAAAAGTAGTATTGTAGAAATGTTTAGGATTAAATAATGGAATTTTGAAAGAGTCAATAAGATAATTAACGTTTATGATTTAAGAAATTTCTAGTAAATTATATAATCATAATTAATGTAATGTTATTTAAATTTTGAAAACAAAATTTTTATAATGTGGAGATATTGTAATTACAAAATCATAATAATAAATAAAGAAGGATATTCAATCTAGCTGCGTTGGCTCGAACAAAGTATTTGGAGAGTTTCTTTAAGCATAAGATATATCATTTGCATTAGAGGGAGGAAATAGAAAGCATGGTGAGAGATGAGCGACGCGAAGAAGAAGAGGAAGATGGAAAAACGGTGTCTCCAACATGTGTTTCATGCAAACCTTCGAGCATCTGTGAACTCTGGAAATAATGAGCGGCTTATTTAATATAATATTTAAAATAAAATAATTTAACTAACAATTAAAATAACTCAATTAATTTAAATATTAATTAAACACAACTAACTAATATTCTTAATTTTTTTTATATTATATATAGCTAACTCTTGGAGACAAATTAAAGTTGTTTGAAGAATTAAGGCAAGTTAGTTGAATGAGGTGAGTACTTTTAACTTTAAATTATGATAATTATATTGTATTTCTTTTTAATCGCTTGCATTTGAGTGACATTAGTTAAAATGTTTTGGTACTGCAAGTATAATATGACTATTTTGTTTTGTTATATGAATGGATCATCTAGAAATGAATGTGAGTGATTTACATAGTTGTACTTGTTACATTACATAGTTGTACTTGTTACATGTGCATATTATAAAAGAAAGATATTAGATGATTTTTAGAATACAAATGAAATGATTTATAATATGCTATCTTCATGTGCATGTTTTGTTACGATGGAGTTCACTTTTTTTTGGTATTAGAGAGGGACGTTAAGGTACCTGTCAACATAATTGAAAAATGATATTGTTATTAATGTATATTAATTTGTTTTATTTTAGACAGTACTTGTGCAATGGTTTTTTACATATTAAAAAAATGATATGCAAATGATACGGTAGGACGGTTAATGTTTAGTCATGTTGAATGATCATATTAGATAGTATAAATTATTAAAAGCTGTCATATTTTTTTACACAATTTAACTGACATAATACCATTATTAATTGGTTTTGATTAGCTCGCTATTATTTTAAATTAATATTTCAGATTTAACTATTTGATTAATAGATGAACAATATAAGAGACGAGATTTATAGAAAACACTGACTTGCTAACGACATGAGATAAATTTAGAACTACTTTAATTTATTTTTTCTTATTTATATTGTCTCTGTCAGTTGTTAAACATTAGTTATAGAAAATGAATGTAAAAGAGCTTAATTTTCACCATCTGTACCCACCTTGGATAATTCCTATTCTCGAGCTAAGCCGGGATATTTTACACCAAACTAAAGAAGGCGATTAACAAATTGAACAAACCATTGTGATAGAAATACTCTTTGTGAGAAAACAAACTAGTGGATGATATTAAGAACTTGTCTGTCAACTGGAAAGCAGCAGTGGAAAGATTGAAAATTAAGTCCATCCAAGCACCCTAATTACCAAGCATTTATGAGGAAAAGTAAATCAAGTGATCATAGTTGGAATTTTAAATGCATAATTCCATTTGGGGTCAAAATAAATCTCTGAATGGACTTTATACATTCGAATTGTCACTGGTCATCATAAAACAAGGTAAACGAAAGAACATATCACATGGTTAGCACTAGAACTTGGGCATAAAAATAGAATTATTTTCATATACTTATAATTAAAACATAAACATGATCATCACGATTAATAGAACAGATAAGGACATTGAAATGAGGATTCCTCCATATAAAGTAGAGAATTAAGTAGCACATATAAAAATGGGTGCCACAATTCATCTTTAATCAAATCATATCGATCTGATGGTTGGTCCAGAGATAAGTCCCAACCATACCCAATTAAAAAAAGACACACTTGCTCTAGTAAGTCATGAGACTTGCTAATTCACATGTTCCAAGTAGCAAAAGTATAGACAAGAAGATCAAAGGATGACCCACATAGCGATAAGATAAGAAAGCCACATCACTGAAGACAAAGAAATTTAAAAAAAAAAATGAAGATAACAACAAATGCAAATAGCACAAAATATTATCTTTAATATCCATTAAAAAGACACAAAGAAATCCGTATTGCTTGCAATAAAAAAGGTTAAAAAACTTGAGAAGTCAAAAATATAGAGAGGGATTATAACACATGAAGAATTAAATAACCTATTACAGAAATATAGAGAGAAACATAACACTTTACACTGAAACAAATGTCGCAGATGAAACAAAGAAGATGAGTAAACTTGGATTGCTTCCACTCTCAAATAAACACCTTGAGATGAGCTAACCATGAAGGGAAATAAGGGTTTCATCATAGTCTTTCATGCCACGTTCCTAAAGACAGCCACCACATATTGAAACAATAAGTTATGCAAACTATATTTAGAATGCCATAAAAAATAGATGAAACTACATCCTGATGAAGCAACCCAAAGCTCACAGAAAATTAAATTTGTCCGGCTTAGGTAAATTGAGATTATCCAAATTAACCATACCTTATAAATTTTTAGGGATATTAGAAGTACAAAACTTCATGAAATTTGGCAAAGTATCTTTCATTTTAGGCAAAAAATTCGGACAAGCATTACCTTTCCGATAAATGCGAGACATGCAACATGACTATGAAAAAAAAATTATTTCAAATGTAAGATAGCGTTTTTGCGATGATTGTATACATATTAACAAATTTTCATTTATAAATAATACAGTAAGACACATTTAATGTTTAGATAATACAAACCATCAAATGTTCTTATATTATTTTATATAAAATTTAAGTGACATGCATATTGTTGTTTTAATTGATTTACTATAATTTAGGAGTTTGTGTATTCTTTGATTTTGATTAGCTCATTGTTATTTAAATTAACATTTTAGATTTAATTTTTTTTATTAAAAGATATATTATAGAATATGAAATGTCTAAAGAAAATTTAGACAACCTGACCTGAGATAAATTTATTATTANATGAATTTTGTGCAACAGCTAAATATGATATTGTGTGATAAGAAATTTATGGATGGTTTGTTAGTAACCTATATGTGTGGCATATGATACTACTATTTCTATCAAATTCTATGACAGAGAGAGTAATGTTGTATTTGTAACCACATTTGACATGAAACTTTTATGCTTTTGAAAAATAAAATTTTTATTAAATATCAAAAAACTATAAAAGAGGCCGCAAACCCGAACTAAACCCAAAATACAACAAATTCCAAAGAAAACCTAAGGGATCGCACCACCACAACAAAGAGGCAACTACAATCCTAGATTTCCATTAAGTAATCCCAAAGCATTAACACGCCTACTATTAAGAGAAAGAGATTTCAGAAAGTTGGAATAGAGTTGTATAGTATCCAAAATAGAGAATGTGAGATAGGGCTCCAAACAATAAAAAATTAGAATTTGAACATGTGTTGTGCGCAACGAATGACATCCAAACTTCAGAAGATTCGAACATATCAACTTCAGAGAGTGTTTCACACTGTTTGGGATATATTTCTATATAATAATTGAAAAATAAATTCTAACTTGTTGTGTTTGTTCAAACGGCTTGTTTTGACGGTTTCTTTAAGTATCAGATGATCTCATTTGAACTAGAGGGATGAAATTGATAGCATGAATGCAAGACGAGGTGAAGAAGGAGGAGGAGGAGGAGAATCAGCATCTCCAACATGTTGCTCTTACATGAGCAACCATTCTTTGAGTGTTTGTGAACTCAAAACAGTGTGCCTTGATCGACACAAAAAAAAGCTTTCGGGCCTAGCGTGCCCGTCAAAGGATGGAGATTAAGCATGAGATCATTGAATGAATCTATCAAAGCTCAAGAAGACTGAAGTCTATGAATGTAAAGAAGATGAGAATTAGGGCATAAACAAGTACGACGACAACTAATCGCATACCCCTTTTCATAGGCGAATGATTTTGACTTTCTGAGAAGATGGAGTCGAAGACGTAGGCCTTAATGTTGATCTCACACAAGAGTTTTGCAACTATGGTGTTGAACATGAGAGGTGTTTGATTGGGTAAGCAAGGAAGCAATGACCCCACACTAGCTTGAGAAGCAAGCTTCGAGCTTTGACCCGTGAATGGATACGACTTGGGGATGAGATGAGTATTTCTTGCAAGATCGGAACAAAGCACGAGCAGAAGTCGAACAAGTAAAGGTATATCCTTTAATTTAGAATGAATAGGATATTGAATAAAGTTTATTAGAAATCATAGATATTGATTAAAGTTGTAACATTGATAATCAAATTGAAATGACATGAATACTTACAATAAAAAATCCTAACTAACAATTAAAATAACATAGTTAATTAATAGATTAATTTAACCTAATTAAATAATCTGTTCAATTTTTTTTATATTATAGGTAATTAACTATTGGACACTAATTAAGGCTGTTTGAACGATAAAAGTAAGCCAGCTGAATGAGGTGAGTACTTTTACTTCTAAATTATGATAATAATATTATTTTTCTTCTAAATCATTTGCATTAGAATGACATTAGTCAAGTTATTACGAGGAGAATTTGACTATTCTATCTTATTATTCAAATTGATTATATAGAAATGAATGTGAATGATTTAAATAGTTATATTTATTTATTACATAAGTTTATTATGAAAGAATGATATTGGATGATATTGAAAATACAAATAAAATGATTTATATTTTGTTTGCATGTGTATGTTTGGTTATGATGGAGTTTACCCCTTTACGATCTTAGCTGAAGAATGTACTCGTGCACGTAAATGAAAAAATATATTGATATTGATGTGTTTTAGTTAGTACGATTTTATACGGTGCTCATGTGACATTTGTATATAGATTAAAAAATATTGATTTGTAAATGATATACTAAGACAGTTAATATTCAAAATCACCTTTAATGATCATATTTGATAGCACGAACTATCAAATGCTCTTACTTTTTCACAAAATTTAACTGACATGTATTTTTTTTTTCATTGAATTACTTTAGTTTAAGAGTATTAATATTCATTTACTTTTGGTTAGTTCACTAGTATTTTAAATAAACTTTTTGGGTTTAAATGCTTGATTAAAATGTTAACAATAGAAGAGGAAAGTTTATAGAGTACGTAGATGATCTGACCTGAGGTAAATTTATAATTGCTTTAATTTAATTTTTTTATCTGTAATGTCTATTTCATTTATTAAATAATAGTTATTGAAAATTAATATATAAAACTTTAATTTCCACCGACTTACCGTCTATGTCTGCCTTGGTAAATTCCAATCCCCATACTAGGTCTCGACAAAAGTAGTATTGTAGAAATGTTTAGGATTAAATAATGGAATTTTGAAAGAGTCAATAAGATAATTAACGTTTATGATTTAAGAATCTAATAAATTATATAATCATAATTAATGTAATGTTATTTAAATTTTGAAAACAAAATTTTTATAACGTGGAGATATTGTAATTACAAAATCATAATAATAAATAAAGAAGGATATTCAATCTAGCTGCGTTGGCTCGAACAAAGTATTTGGAGAGTTTCTTTAAGCATGAGATATATCATTTGAATTAGAGGGAGGAAATAGAGAGCATGGTGAGAGATGAGCGAGGCGAAGAAGAAGAGGAAGATGGAAAAACGATGTCTCCAACATGTGGTTCGTGCAAACCTTCGAGCATCTGTGAACTCTGGAAATAACGAGCGGCTTATTTAATATAATATTTAAAATAAAATTATTTAACTAACAATTAAAATAACTTAATTAATTTAAATATTAATTAAACACAATTAACTAATATTCTTAATTTTTTTAATATTATATATAGCTAACCCTTGGAGACAAATTAAAGTTGTTTGAAGAATTAAGGCAAGTTAGTTGAATGAGGTGAGTACTTTTAACTTTAAATTATGATAATTATATTGTATTTCTTTTTAATCGCTTGCATTAGAGTGACATTAGTTAAAATGTTTTGGTACTGCAAGTATAATATGATTATTTTGTTTTCTTATATGAATGGATCATCTAGAAATGAATGTGAGTGATTTACATAGTTGTACTCATTACATGCACATATTATAAAAGAAAGATATTAGATGATTTTTAGAATACAAATGAAATGATTTATAATACGCTACCTGCATGTGCATGTTTTGTTATGATGGAGTTCACTTTTTTTTGGTATTAGAGAGGGACGTTAAGGTACATGTCAACATAATTGAAAAATGATATTGTTATTAATGTGTATTAATTTGTTTTATTTTAGACAATACTTCTGCGACGGTTGTTTACAAATTAAAAAAATGGTATGCAAATGATACGGTAAGACGGTTAATGTTTAGTCATGTTGAATGATCATATTAAATAGTACAAATTATTAAAAGCTCTCATATTTTTTTACACAGGTTAACTGACATATATATTGTCTTTTTTTCATTTAACTAGTGGAGTTAAGTAATACCATTATTAATTGGTTTGATTAGCTCGCTATTATTTTAAATTAACATTTCAGGTTTAACTATTTGAGTAATAGATGAACAATATGAGAGACAAAATTTATAGAAGACACTGACTACCTAACGACATGAGATAAATTTAGAACTACTTTAATTTATTTTTTCTTATCTATATTGGCTCTTTCAGTTGTTAAACCTTAGTTATAGAAAATGAATGTAAAAGAGCTTAATTTTCACCATCTGTACCCACCTTGGATAATTCTTATTCTCGAGCTGAGTCGGGATATTTTACACCAAACTAAAGAAGGCGATTAACAAATTGAACAAACCATTATGATAGAAATACTCTTTGTGAGAAAACAAACTAGTAGATGATTTTAAGAACTTTTCTGTCAACAGGAAAGCAGCAGTGGAAAGATTGAAAATTAAGTCCATTCAAGCACCCTAATTACCAAGCATTTGTGAGGAAAAGTAAATCAAGTGATCATAGTTGGAATTTTAAATGCATAATTCCATTTGGGGTCAAAATAAATTGCTGAATGGACTTTATACATTCAAATTTTCACTGGTCATCATAAAACAAGGTAAACTAAAGAACATATCCTTGAGATTGTGGATGTTTCCCATGGTTAGCACTAGAACTCGGGCATAAAAATAGAATTATTTCCATATACTTATAATTAAAACATAAACATGATCATCACCATTAATAGAACAGATAAGGACATTGAAATGAGGATTTCTCCATATAAAGTAGAGAATTAAGTTGCACATATAAAAATGGGTGCCACAATTCATCTTTAATCAAATCATATCGATCTGATGGTTGGTCCAGAGATAAGTCCCGACCATACCCAATTAAAAAAAGACACACTTGCTCTAGTAAGTCATGAGACTTGTTAATTCACATGTTCCAAATAGCAAAAGTATAGACAAGAAGATCAAAGGATGACCCACATAGCGATAAGATAAGAAAGCGACATCACTTCAAGACAAAGAAATTAAAAAAAAATGAAGATAACAACAAATGCAAATAGCACAAAATATTATCTTTGATATCCATTAAAAAGACACAAAGAAGTCCGTATTGCTTGCAATAAAAAAGGTTTAAAAACTTAAGAAGTCAAAAATATAGAGAGGGATTATAACACATGAAGAATTAAATAACTTATTACAAAAATATAGAGAGAAACATAGCACTTTACACTTGAACAAATGTCGCAGATGAAACAAAGAAGATGAGTAAACTTGGATTGCTTCCACTCTCAAATAAACACCTTGAGATGAGCTAACCATGAAGGGAAATAAGGGTTTCATCATAGTCTTTCATGCCACGTTCCTAAAGACAGCCACCACATATTGAAACAATAAGTTATGCAAACTACATTTAGAATGCCATAAAAAATATGTGAAACTACATCCTGATGAAGCAACCCAAAGCTCACAGAAAATTAAATTTGTCCAGCATAGGTAAACTGAGATTATTCAAATTAACCATACCTTATAAATTTTTAGGGATATTAGAAGTACAAAACTTCATGAAATTTGGCAAAGTATCTTTCATTTTAGGCAAAAAATTCGGGCAAGCATTACCTTTCCGATAAATGCGAGACACGCAACATTATTATGAAAAAAAATTATTTCAAATGTAAGACAGTGTTTTTGCGATGATTGTATACATATTAAAAATTTTCATTTATAAATAATACAGTAAGTGAGACACATTTAATGTTTAGATAATACAAACTATCAAATGTTCTTATATTATTTTATATAAAATTTAAGTGACATGCATATTATTGCATTAATTGATTTACTATAATTTAGGAGTATGTGTATTCTTTGATTTTGATTAGCTCATTGTTATTTAAATTAACATTTTTAATTTAAATTTTTTATTAAAAGATATATTATATAATATGAAATGTCTAAAGAAAACTTTGACAACCTGACCTGAGATAAATTTATTTTGTTTTAGTTTAATTTTTTTATCTATAGTGACTCTTTTCTTTGTTAAATGTTAGTTATAAAAAATGAATATAGAAAAATTAATTTTCATAGTCCGATCATCTGTACCCGTCTTGGTTAATTTCAAGCAACAGGCCGAGTCATGACAAAAGCNAAATGAATATAGAAAAATTAATTTTCATAGTCCGATCATCTGTACCCGTCTTGGTTAATTTCAAGCAACAGGTCGAGTCATGATAAAAGTGATAATAAAGAAAGACTTGTGATTAAATAATGGAACCTATTAAGATAGCTAATAGGATAACTATTGTAAAACCCTGATATGAAATTTAAGAAATTTCTAATAAATTATATAATCATAATCACATTTTCAGGAAAATTTTTTATAAGGTAGATATATAATATTAATTGTAAAAGAAATTAAGAAAGAAAAGAATTCTAATTGTTTTTGTTGGTTCGAATAAAACATTTTAACAATTTCTTTAAGTGTCAAATATCTCATCTGAACTAGAGGGAGGAAATAGAATGTGTGAACAAGAGACGAAGCGAAGAAGAGGAAGAAGAAGATGAGAAGAAGGAGAGAACGAGATCTCCAATAGTTGGCTCACACAAGTCTTTCTCGAGCATCTTTGAACTTTAGAAACAACAAGCGGCTCAATCAACACAAACAAAAGCTCTCAAGCCCTAGTGTGTGAACCGAAGGAGGGAGATTGAGTATGGGATCATGCTTATAATTGCAAGTTAAAGCATCAAATGAACTAATTGAAGCCGAAGACGAGCAAAGTCTACAGAGGTATAGATGAAAAGGACTTTGTTGGGCAAAATGATAATGAAGACTTACCGAAAACCCTTTTCATAGCTGAGTGACTTTGATTTTATGAGGAAATTGAGGTGGAGAAGACGTAGGGCTTAGCACTGATCACATAAAAGGGATTTGCAGCACCATCTTTGAATTGATAGAGCAGAGCGAATGAGCCTTGCGCTTGAACTGAACACGCAAGGTATTCGATTAGGCAAACAGGAGATCAACCACCCCACACTTGAGTAGTAGACTTTGACCTTTAACTCCAGAAAACATACGACTCGATGATGTGACGAGTATGTTATTCTAGAATCAAAGTATAGCATCATTAGAAGTCGAATATGTGTTTATTAATGGAAAGCTAAAACAATTTTAGGAGCTAGAGAGGCATTTAGTTTAACTTAGATAAGATATTAATTGGATATTGAATAAAAGTTTATTGCAAATCATAGATATTGATTAAAGTTGTAGCATAGTCAAATTGAAGCGACATAAATGCTTAAATTAAGTTTGGTTCTAGTAATATAGGGCTATAATAGAGTTCTAATTATCGATCACACGAGAAAAAATGTTAACTAGCAAATCTTAAGAAAAGTTATAGTCTACTCTAATTAGACTTAGGCTGAAATTAAGTTTGGTTTAAAGTGAATTAATGATGTCACTAAACTACTACTTAGAATTGAACCGTACGCATGTTGCTAATCCATTACAAAAGAAATGAAGTATGAAAACTACTACTCAACATATTATATTAAAAACACAAAAAAAATTTCCAAATAATACTTTAATACAAAGAAATAAAGTACAAGAACTTATCTCCTTTCATGAGAAATGAAGAAAAGATCCTCCAAACAATGTTCTCCTTGCAATATCATAATAATTCCTTACAGCTCTCACACAATTCTAAGTAAAAACAGGAAAATCAAAGGAAAATCTCTCACTTCGTCTCTCAATTCCCTGCACTCTAACACTTAGATGAATTCCCCAAAAGCCTCACTTTTTGTTTCCAATACCTCACCCTTAAAATCTATCTTGTCGTGCTTAAAATCGGGATAACTACTCTTGGCAGTTTTGGCGCCTAGGCGTCAATAACTCTGTTTGCTCCCAGAATGAAGTAGCGCCTGGGCGTCAGAATACGACGCTTAGGTGTCGGTCTCTATGTATGTTGGTGCTTAGGCTCCAGGATCTGACGTTTAGTTGCCAGATCAAGAATCTTCTCCTTAGCCTAATTTGTTCTATTTTGCTTAGTTTTAGATCCGATTCGATATGGTTTTCTCCTGTTATACTTGCATCCAAAAACATGAAAATATATTCTATTAAAGTGTAATATCATAAAATATGCCTATTGAACATGAAAGTAAATTTAGCATATTTAGAACATGTCTAAAGTCCTCAAACTTCACTGTTACTTATCCTAAAGTAACTTTTCTATTTTATAAACCAAATGCATTAACTTATGATAGTGCTTTTCATTAAAGATACATATAGTTTTACCCTATAACTGTGATAGTGTAACTTTAGAAAAATTTTCAGTAACTTAGGCTAGAACTAGGGTATAAGAATATCTAGTAATTAAGTTAAGACTTCTGATTTTAAATTTATTTCAAAAAAAATTGTAATTTGTTAGACTTAAGAAATCCTAGAAGAATTAAAAGATAAAATTATATGAGTACTCCATTAATAAAGATTTGACTAATACTTTTAAAATTGATAATAAGCACAGAAGTGTAATTAGGTTTCTTTTATCAAGATAATTCAAGTGAAACTAATTTTTAATTAGACATCTTCTCCCCACATTTAATATATATTTTTTCTTTTTCTTTTCTTTCGGGATCTTTTTATCCCTTATTCTTTTATGTGAGGATTATTATATTTAGATAACCTTTAATGATTTTGAATTTCACTATCATCTTCTTAAAATTAAACACTTTTTACGTTTCTTTACTTGATAATGTGTATTAGTTTTAAAAATGTTTTTTCATAAAGTCTCTATTCTTTTTTAAAAGTAGATCTAAGGTTCATAGTATTTCAAAATTATAATTTTTTCTACTATAAATAGTAAAAACATATCCCTATTCGCTTATACCAGATATCTTAACTCTAGAACTACCCCTTATCACAAAAAAAAAAGAAAAAATTACTTAAGTTTACTATAATAACACCACACATCATAAGTCATTTCAAAATAATATTTAAAAGCAGTCTACCGAGGACAAATAAAGTCTAGTTTTTAAAAGTTTTTCACCCTCCCCGAAACTTAAATTTTTAATAATTTTAAACATTTAATATAGAAATGTAGGCAGGAAGGAAATTTTTCTAAATTAATTTCTATCAAAAGTTTTAAACATGAAAAATATACATGTATAAACATCAAAAGCAAGTATGTAACACTAAGTAAATCTCAACTAAACATGTTATACCATGAAAAATTGCTCAGTAAAAGACCACTTTATCACACAAGCAGACATATATATGAACTACAACATAAAGGAAACAATAATGCAGTTAAAACAAAAAGTAGATCTTACCAGAAGAAGAAATCCAACGTTTTTAGGCAAAAAATCCTTATGAATCGCAATGTAAGAGGATAAGAATGTCTATAATTAGTACTACCTTAGTTTTTCCAGTTTCCTACAGGGTTAGCTTGATTGTTTCCCCATTGTTAGTTTCTGCCACTATAATTACTATTCCAATTGAAGTTAGGGTGGATCTTCCAACCTGAGTTATATAGCTAGAATACGAGTTATTGGGTCCATTGTTAAAAGCATTTAAAGTCTCCAATGATGATGAATGTGAATCAATTATTTGTCCTAATGAATTTTTCTCAATCACGGGAGGTGTTTGAGACAAGTTCATTATGAATTGGTCTAGCTTCCTAGATATTGCTGCAACCTGAAAAGCCAGATTTGAAATCACTTCTGTGCCGTGAACATTGACCACTTTTATAAGGTTTATTCTTTCAAAGTTCATTAAAAGTTGTTAGTATCTATATCTTCGACTAAAGAATATGCTTCATTGAAAGTTGTTAGCAACGTCAATGACAGATCTCAATGATACTACTAATCCATTATAAAATGTTTGTTTAATTAACCAGTCATGTAAAACATGATGTGGATACTTCCTAAGAAGTTTTTTAAATCGTTCTCATGCTTCGTAGATTGATTCACCTTAATACCGGGAAAATGAGATAATATCAACTCTAATTTTTGTTGTTTTTTAAGTCAGAAATTACTTAGCGAGAAATTTCTGAGCTAAGTCACCCCAAGTTCTGATAGATTTAAGTGCTAAAAAATACAACCACATCTTAGCTTTATGTCATTAGAAAAAAGGGAAAAACTTAAGTTTAACAGCTTCGTTTGAGATATCATTATACTTAAATGTGGCGCATAGTTCTAGAAAACTTGCTAAATGTAAATTAGGATCTTCAGATGAATTCCCGCAAACTAGTTATTCTGTATCATTTGAATGATAGCAGATATCAATTCAAATGTGTTAGCTTCTACGGCTGGGATTTGTATACTAGGATGAATTCCATCTGTTGTAGGATTAGCATAATCCCTTAATGGTCTTTATACGTGATGAGGTTCATTTTCAGCCGTTTGATTATCTAAGTTATTATGTGAANAACAATAATAACATCATAATTGTTACTTTTTATATAATAGAACTAAATTCTTCCCTCAATAAGCCCCTCTACTAAATATCTATTTAATTTTCATTTGGCAGCGGATTTAAGACTGCGTTTGAGGCAGCTTGTGCTTATTCAGATAAACAGCTTATCTTGTAATGCGGCCGTAGGGTGGCCCGCGGCCTGCGTTTAGTGTAGAAACTCATCCGCGTTTTTGAATAAGCTGTCAAAACGTGTATTTCAAACGATGAAGTCGCATTTTGAAAACTCCGCCCGCGTTTATAAGCTGCCCTAAACAGGCCNTAATCATAAACGGAAATTAAAAAACAAAACATAAACCCCTATGGTTGGGAAACATCATCAAACACCTAATAAAACTCCTCATCCACCTTCTCATCTTCCTCCTCATCCACAACACTCATATGTCACTTGTCCCAACGATCAAAATTATCTGCCTGCTGTGCTAGACCACCTGCAGCTATCTGCTGACCTTCACCCACATGATGGAGCTCTCTGTCAGGCGAGCTCGTCATGTTGAGCCTTGAATTTTAAGTATATGTTTAGTTTAGATCTTAGTCTTGCATTTAATTTAGTGTTAGGTTATATTGAGTTTAGGTTTAAACTTTATATTTAGCTTAAATTTAAGTTTGAATTTTATTGTTAGTTTATTTTGGTCTTAGTGTTAATTTAATTTTAAAATTTCCTTTGATCTTAGTTTAGGTTTATATTTAGTTTAAATTTAGGATTAGGTTTAGTTTGATTTTTAATTTTAAACTTAGTTTAGTTCAGTTTGATTTGATTTATATTTGCAAAAATCCTCAAGGGATTTTATGATAGCCTATTGGGCCAGGGGCTAACCCAGGGTGACTTAAACATGGCTCTTAAATACCAATAGATTAGTCAAGTTCATTCTAAAGTGAAGTAACGAGCATGAAGGTTTGATTTGGTGAGTCCTATAAGTTTTTATGGGTGTCCTAAGTTAAATTTGTTGACTTCGCCAATTTGGCTCATAAAGGGAGGTCTAAAGGCTCTTAGGAAACCTCTTAAAACTTTAGAAAGGATTCATGGGTCTTGAGGAGTGTTTGAGTTCTGATTCTTGATGATCTAGCCATGATCACCTTAACTTAAGTTGAATGAGTTATGGAATAATAGAGGATCAGATCAGAACAACCAACCAGGAGGGTGGAAGAGGTGGCATGGCATCACAGAGCCCTCCAAAGACGATCTAGGACTGCACGCCTAGTTGATCGGCTCTTGCGTATCAGGAGGATAATACTTCCCTGGAGAATAAGAGTATATCAACTCCTAAAGAATGTGTTTGGCCAAACTCATTCGGAAAAATCTGACTTACTCCACCCTAGACAGACCAAAGGGGTGAAGCAGATCATTCAGTTCCACAGCAGTTGGCACCGTTCCTTAACAAAAAGCCTGGCTTAATGGTCATTTGACCTAATAGCCACCCGATCTAACGGTATAGTATGTAATTGTACAACTCCTCAATCCTATAAGTGGGGGGTTGATCTCATGAATGCAGGTTACATAAATTTACTGTTTAATATTGTGCTCCCTCCACTCCCTCCCTCTCTCCGGCGCTCTATTCCTTAAGTGTGCCTCCCGAACAATTTTTGATTCAACAAAAATGAGCTTATTTAAATCAATTCACTATAAGCTCACCACCTAAGTAACTTCTGAGCTCAAGTTGTAGAAATGTTTTTTTCTATACAAACAATGAAACATTAAGTTCTCTTTCATATGTGGAATTATAAAATAATGAGAGCTGAAATATGTGTTGAGCTGAAAAAAAAAAAAAAAAAAAAACATGAGCTTATTAAACATTAAATAGGTTGCATATTGTATGAATGTTTTAATAAACTTTTAACTATATATATTTTATACTATAAAATTTTCATTCTTTTTATTTTTGTATAAATCATGTTATTAGTATAATTTATATTCTTAAAATAAATTATTTTAGCATTTATACATATGTATTAAATTTATTTTTTATTTTCTAAAATTATTTAATACTTATAAATATATATTAAATAGTACACAATTATATCTTGATAAGCTTTAAATTAAATTTTAAATTTATTATTATTAAAAATAAATTATATTTATTTCTATCAAGCATTTATATTATTGTGTTATTTAAATCATATTATTAAATCTTGAGCGATGTTAAATTTTGATTTATCTTTGAATCACATACACAGAAGAAGAAAGCATAAGCAATGAGAGAGAAAAATAGAAAAAAAATGAAGTCAACAATAATAACATCATAATTGTTACTTTTTATATAATAGAACTAAATTCTTCCCTCAATAAGCCCCTCTACCAAATATCTATTTGATTTTCATTTGGCAAATGTAAACAAGATAAAGATTATTTTGCAGCGGATTTAAGACTGTATTTGAGGCAGCTTGTGCTTATTCAGATAAGCAGCTTATCTTGTAATGCGGCCGTAGGGTGCCCCGCGGTCTGCGTTTAGTGTAAAAACTCATCCGCGTTTTTGAATAAGCTGTCAAAACGTATATTTCAAACGATGAAGTTGCATTTTGAAAACTCCGCCCGCATTTATAAGCTGCTCTAAACAGGCTGTAAAGCTTTATGACGGCGGTTTTAAACTGCCACAACAGATTTAGCAGCGATTTAGAACCATTAGACGAGCTCTTATTCTATGCGGACAGTGCAGAAGGTTTTTTTTTTGGAAAAAAAATAATACATTGAGATTCACTATTATACACTTTTAATAAAGAAAATGTTTTTATTGATTCACCGCATATATCTGTACATGCGATCAACATGCACAATAATTTTTCCCTTTCGTATTTGTTTTCCATTACAAAACTTTTAACAACAATTTAAAAATGACCGCTGAAATACATAGACTGTGGGCTACAACAACCACATTATCCGCATATATTTAAATAGCATATTATTATATGCAGCTATGTGTGTTACAGCAACCACAAATGATGCAGTTTTTTATTTTTTTTTAATTCTTAATATTCCTTCCGCATAGAACAACTTCATGTGCGTTGTAGATAAATCTCGTCATTATGGACCAATAAAATAATATTTAAACACATCTGTACTTGATAAATATGCATACATTCTACTTAAATTTATCGAGCACAACCAAATAAAAACAATGAAGCAATGATAATAGTACTAAACAAAAATAACACTTCCAACTCATATATCATTAATAAACATGCAACACTATACTTCATTGCATTCTAAACAGCAACAAACTAAGTTAATTCAACATACATTCTTAAAATTAGATATTGAAACTGTTCAGTGTGGAGCCTGTCCGAGAATTAACAAAAAAAAAAGGCAATATAACTGCTCCCGCCTCACCTTCCCGAATACTCTCTCCCTCATTTCGTGAAACGATCTCCCAGCTGTTCCCGCTCAAGTTTCGCGTCTCCGTTCCCTTCGTTGTTTCCTTCGCCGTTCCACGACGCTATTCTCTTTGTCGTTCCGGTCGCTTCCCGTCGCCGTTCGCAGGACTGAAACCGCAGACGGCTTAGGCGTTCTTGAGGCAATGAGAGGGAGGCATCGCATAGCAAGGCAAAGGCTCCCTTAGACTACTTTGGCGGTTCTGCTCACGTGAAGAAGAGATACTGGAAAAGACTTCTTACAGGTGGAGGGCTTTGGTTTTCTTTCTTCTATTCGCTGCATTTCAAGGCAGCGGGCGAAGCAGGAGAAACAGGTAGGAGCATTGCAGGCATCACAGGTTCTAGTTTTTCAGATTTATTCTTTGGTGTATCTCGGTGTAGAAAGAAGAGTGAAGAAGAGAGAGAAAGTTTGCTCTTGTAATTGTCGAAGGGATCTACTTGTGTAAATTTTCTCAATTAGTAAAATCCTCTACAACTCCGTAGATGTAAATAATTTCTCGAACCACGTAAATGTGTGTGTTCTTTTTTTGGGTGTGAATTTTTCTCGTTTTATTTTTCACTTCGTCGTTGATCGTTTGATTTCAATATACCACAACAACTGGTATCAGAGCCAATAGTTGCAGATGAAGTGAAGGTTTCAGAGATTTAGAAGTTCGATGACACAAATTTTGGCTACTGGAGGATGCAGAAAAATGATTAACTCTATGGGAGGAAACTTCATCTTCCGTTATTGGGGAAAATACTTGAAATGATGGATGAAGCTGAACGGAATATGTTGGATCGACAGGTTCTGGGGGTTATTCGATTGACTCTATCGAGGTCCGTTACACATAACGTCGTCAAGGAAAGGATGACTGCAGATCTTATGACAGCCCTATCAGGTACGTATGAAAATTCATCGGTGAATAATAAGGTATATCTGATGAAAAAGTTATTCAATTTGAAGATGGCGGAAGATACGTTTGTTGTACAATGCCTGAATGATTTTAATACTATCACAAATCAATTATCGTCTGTGGAAATTGAATTTGATGATGAAATTCGTGCACTAATCTTATTGGCTTCATTGTCAAATAGCTGAGAAGCTATGAGGATGGCTGTTAGTAATTTGAAATTTGAAAATATTCGTGATTTGATTTTGGTTGAGGAGGTGAGCGAGAAAGATTTTGGCGAGATCTCAGGTTCGAGTTCGGCATTAAATGTTGATTCCAGAAGGAGATCACATGACATGAACTCAAACAGGGGAATATCAAAATTAAAGAATAGAAGTAGGAGCAAGTCAAGGCTTGGTAAACAAGTAACTTGCTCGAATTGTGGTAAAACTGGTAACATAAAGAGGAACTGCAAGAATCCTAAGAAGAAGGAGATTGACAGTGCAAATGTGGTAACTGAAGAATCACTGGATGCACTACTGTTGACAGTTCATAGTTCTGTTGATTACTTGATACTGGATTCAGGGGCTTCTTTCCATACAACTTTCTATCAGGGATTGATGCGGAATTATGTTGCATGTGATTTTGGGAAAGTATATCTGGCAGATGGAGAAGCTCTAATCGTGGTAGGAATGAGAGATATTGACATTGCACTTCCAAACAAGAATAAGAGGACTATGCAAAAGGTCAGACACATTCTTGAACTGAAGAAGAACATCATTTCTGTTGGGCAACTTGATTAGTGTGGACATTCAGTAGTGTTCTTAGATAGCACCTGAAAGGTTACTAAAAGAGCACTGATACTGGCTCGGGGTAAGAAAACAAGTACAATGTATATGACTATTAGTTTAATTAACATTGTTGATACTACTGTTGCAGAGAGCACAACAGAGTTGTGGCATTGCAGAATTAGCCACATGATTAAAAGAGGTACGAAAGAACTTCAGTCCAAAGGTAAGCTACCAGAACTGAAGTCAGTTGATCTCAGCATTTGTGAGAGTTGCATTATGGGGAAGCAGATGAAGGTCAGTTTTTTGAACGATGGCAGGACGCCAAAGGTAGGAAAGCTGGAGCTTGTACACACATATGTGTGAGGTCCTTCTCCAGTGGCATCTCTTGGGGGCTCTCGTTACTACGTCACATTCATTGATGATCATAGCAAAAGGATGGGTTTATTTCTTAAAGTATAAATCTAATGTATTCAGTGTGTTCAAGACTTGGAAGACCATGGTTGAGACAGAGACATGCTTAAAGCTGAAATGTCTGAGGATTGATAATGGTGGTGAGTTCATTGATGGTGGGTTCAAGGAGTATTGTGCATCTCAGGGCATCAGAATGGAGAAGACCACTCTAGGGACACCACAACAAAATGGTGTTGCAGAGCTCATGAACATGATCATTAATGAGCGGGCTGNCGGTAGTGCTTAGTGTGGAGGATCGAACCTCCAATGTGGAGTGCAATCCCTCTGGCTCCCTCCATCGTCCAGTTTTACTGAGTTGATTATCTCTTCCTCTGTCATTTTGGAGAGGCCCATGCTTGGTTTAACGTAGCCCAAGCTTCCTCACCAACACATGAGGGCCTCTGCCCCTTCTTACGAGCTTTAGTGAACATATTCCCTAGCCTATGCCCAGCACGAACCTTCAAAATTTGTCGTATATGTTGATGATTTTCCGACAACCAATAGAATAACCTCTACAAATTAAAAATTATGTAAGTTCGAGAAGCATAAAAAGGTAGAAATAGCTATCTATTTCAAATTAAAATATAATACATTGAACTCCCTAAAATTCATATTCTGAGTCGCAATCGGGATCTGCTTCCATGAGAAATATGGTTGATCACACCTGCTTCAGATGATCTTTGTGACATGCATCACAGGAAGTCTAAAGAGGTATAACCATCAATTGAAATAATAGTTAAATTATAAAATTGAATGAAAATTGAAATTACTTAATTGTAAAAAAAGTTTTACTTAAGAGTCACTCTCTGGCACAATATAGACTTTGTCGGTGTTGTCAACCATCTCAAGTGTTAGAGTCGAGGGGTCTGACTCATCGAATCAGGAATCTATGTGAAAGTATTGTGCAGGATGAAGGGCAACATAATGGGTGATCGGAGTGTCTACGAGAGTGTCGTACTTGTCAACACTGCTGACGACTTTCTTCAACCTTCAATATGTATTCCCCAAACCTACGACTTATAATTACTGACTGTTGAATTTGAACCTGTCTTTTTGTGAACACACACTGAGAGTCGAGATCGAAAGAGGCAAGAGAAAGAGAAAGAGAAAAGGAGAGGGTGTGCACGATAACTTCCTCAGGAGAAGGCCAGAGAGCGTCCCTCTATTCTTCTTGAGACAGCCTATTTAAAGAAGCATAATCAACACAATTAAAGAATGTGGAAACTATTATGGTAACTATCCTTAAAAGAATTATTGCGTATAATTTGAATTCATGACCATCATAGAATTGATTAAGAATAACGATTTACAATGACTTATGAGTTTAAGTAAGTGATATGGCCGAAGGGTGACCAATCATATCAATCGGTTTTCTAGATTCTGCCTATGTCGAAAGGGCGTAATTTGTTGGTCTAAATTCGGTCATCCGTTTTGTCAAGAGGTTGGTCGTCAGGCTTTGTTAGACCTATTTTTTCGATTGGTCGGCCGATCGATTGTTCAATTTGTTTGGTCAAGTGAGTCGTGACTCACATGTTGTTTGGATCAAATCTTACAGGACCCCTTTCTTTTCTCTGTGGTCAGTTTGTCACCTCGGTTGGATATCCCCATTTGCAAGGTCTGGAGCGGCCTTGTTGTTGCCTATGCTAGGTATCCGATGAAACTCACTATCAGGATGATTTGTGCCTCACCATCGGCAAATTTTGATGCTACCAAGTGGGGAACCATCTCCGGAGCTTTGGCCTATCCGAGGTTTAGATACGTGGCTTCTCATGCTTAGTGTTGAATTGTCTGTCGATCGCTTACATCGGAGGGCAGCTTCGTATGTTTCGTCATTCGTTCTCTATGAGATTCATGCGGGAAGTTCTTGTGTATACACTGGCACTTTGTTGACAAACCTAAACAGTCGAAATAAACTTTAATGAGATATTGATGGTACCCCGCTAGTTATTTCTGACGGTCTTGGCTATTGGAAAACTGTTGCAAAAAAGTTTAGCAGAGCCGTCAGTATTCATTGGTAAAAATTAACAGTCTGTTTTGTCGAAAAACTAGAGCATACAACACAAAATTGTATTGTGGAGTCGGTTTGTAATTGTAAGTCATCGAAAATGACGATCGTAAATTACAATATGTCATCAATTTACCGCTGCTGAGATGATTGGCGTGTAATGCTTGTTGAAAATTATGATAGTGCGTTGACTACTATCAGTAAACCGTAAAAAATGTGAAGCATAAAAAAAATAATATGCTTTTTCAGCACTACAATTTTTATACTTACAATCCTAACACTATAATTTCTACACATTGCAATATACTAATCAAAGTAGTTATTAATCTAATATCACAATATTAGTTAACATAGAAACCATAAATAAAAATCAAATAAAACTACTGCATTAAACAAACTGAACGGTACATTTGTACATAAAAAATAATATTTGTTTCCATAAATTATTCTAAATAACCAAAAAAGAAAAAAGAAAACAAAAGCCCCTACACCTCATTTGTCCTCTCATCTTCGTTCTCGTCCAACTCATCCTCATTTGGACTCTTTACTCTTTCTCGTGCATGAAGCGATATCGCTTCAAAATCAACCGTCATCTTCAACTCATCTCCGATCTTATTTGTGCTAGTTGGGTGGAGATCAGGAACCTAGGCAAGAAATCTGACCTCCACTTCAGTAGTAAGCGTTAAAACCTACTTACGAAGCTCCTCCTTCTGAGCAGTAAAGGTCAATGTACCAGATGAACTGGAGAGATTAGCGTCGTAGGTCGATGCCTAAAAACCTAAACTGTAGACCCGACTCTTTTTCTTCCCTCCAGCAGCCTCCCTCCACACTTTGAAGTCGGGCTATCACGATCTGTGATTCAAATACCACTAGAACTCTAGGATCAGATCTCCTTCATCCTGTAAAAGGTCTCCTACAAAAAAAATAAGATTAATGGATGTTAGAGGCTAGGAAAACACTAATAGTTATTTGAATTGTAAACTTTTTATCTTTTGAATTACATGGATCACTTCAGATCCGTTGTCCATATAACTCTAGCTCGACTGCTGCTTATGAGTGCGCACAAGTAACTTGACAACGGATAGGTCCCATCCCAACACTATAGGTTGTTAGAGTAACGTAAAGTTAGCATACAATTAATGTAAAATAAAATTTAATGCATAAATTAATTCTTACCAGTAACATCTTATACTCTGTATGTAGCACAACCCCACTAGTGTGCTTGGAAGCCCCCATTACTCTGCAATTAGAGCAGTAACTCAGTTTCATCTACTCCTAGTATTCAAGAGGCAAACACATTCTGACCAAGGCAGAAGAGAGGCCGGCACATCTTCCGTATGTCCCCAAATATCACGAAGGGGGTCGTTCCCCTAGCACTCGAATTTACACCGATTGTGGGCCTCCTCCTCAAGTGACCAAAACCACTATTTCTACAATACGAAATAAAAAAGAAAGTTAGATTGACAAATAAAATTATATAACTGAAGATAAATGCTTTCGGTACATACCTTGAACTCCTCAAACCACATATCCTGAACTGGGATCGGAACCTCATTCCATGATAAGTATGGATCATCAAACTTGCTTCGAATAATGTCTTGGATAAAATGGATGGCATGTGCTGGGGGAGAAAAACTAAACGCAACATATCATTAATAATCTATTAAATAAAAAAATAAAGGACTACTTTTAATATCTAGAAAAAAACTTATGTATGCCCCACTGCTCGCAGCCTGCAGCTGAAAAGTGATGTATGTGGTTTTTGTACCCAACAGTACATCAAGAGCAACTGGTGGCAGTGCAGGTGTGGTCTCATTCAGCTCTCGACTCGNAAACTTTTTCGGCACGTTTCGTAATATTTCCTCCTGCCATCCCTACAAACAAAAGAAAGGACGAAGAAACACGATGAGCCACCAGGCCCAGCTATACCAAACACCCACGAGAGCATTATCAAGAAAAGCCAAGCAACAAGCACAAGTATGGAGCTATTAAAAAATGATTTCAAACATTATAGAGAGAATTAAAAAGAAATAAAAATTAAAGATAAAAAATCCAACTGATTTGAGATCACATTGAAAATTTTAGATGAAAAAAAAAATATTTACATGCGTACCACTCAATTATTATGTGATTATATATGACCTATACTTCTATTTATACATATGTCACGTTGTATATGCATGAAAAGGTTATGTTTCACTTCTTATAATGTAAAATAGAAGTTGTTTTTATGCAATATGAAAAATTTGAGTGGTGTTAATATAAGAATCAAAGTTGTCCGACCTCAACATTTTCACATTTGCTTCAACATTTTCATCCTCAGATGTTAAACCATCTTTCGCCAAAAGGTCACAAGCGTGTACCTGTAGACGATAAGTAATATAAAATAAAATTGAATTAGCCATTATAAATAAGAGAGTATCTACAAAGAAGAGAATATAATAATACACATCAAGTCTAGCATCCTTCGATGACCAAAACTCCTTGTGAGTTTGACTAAATTTTTCATGATAGTAATGTCTTAAACATACTGCATAATATATTATATGAGAAAATAATACATGTTAATGGATTAAAAAGATAGATAATCTAATATTGTCTATTTTCATTTCTTAATAGAGTTTAGTCGGCCCATTGTGTGAAGACAAATTTATTTCTTAGCTTTTTCATTATTCTTCTTTGTCANCCGGTCTCCAAATGGGAGATTTGTTAAGTGTGGAGCCCGTCCGAGAATTAAAAAAAAAGGCATATAACTGCCCNCCGGTCTCCAAATGGGAGATTTGTTAAGTGTGGAGCCCGTCCGAGAATTAAAAAAAAAGGCATATAACTGCCTCTGCTTCACCTTCCTGAATACTCTCTCCCTGATTTCGTGAAACAATCTCCCAGTTGTTCCCGCTCAAGTTCCGCGTCTCCGTTCCCTTCGTTGTTTCCTTCGTCATTCCACGACGTTGTTCTCTTTGTCATTCCGATCGCTTCCCGTCGCCGTTTGCAGGACTGAAACCGCGGACGGCATAGGCGTTCTTGAGGCAACGAGAGGGAGGCATCGCATAACAAGGCAAAGGCTCCCTTGGACTACTTTGGCGATTCTACTCACGTGATAAAGAGATACGGGAAAAGGCTTCTTACAGGTGGTGGGCTTTGGTTTTCTTTCTTCTATTCGCTGCATTTCGAACCCAGCGGGCGAAGCAGGAGAAACAGGTAGGAGCATTGCAGGCATCACAAGTTCTAGTTTTTCGGATTTCTTCTTCAATGTATCTCGGTCTACAGAGAAGAGTGAAGAAGCGAGAAAAAGTTTGCACTTGTAATTGTCGAATGGATTTACAAGTGTAAATTTCCTCAATTAGTAAAATCTTCTGCAACTCCGTGGATGTAATTAATTTGCCAAACTACATAAATCTGTGTGTTTCTTTTTTTGGGTGTAAATTTTTCTTNCAGGCATCACAAGTTCTAGTTTTTCGGATTTCTTCTTCAATGTATCTCGGTCTACAGAGAAGAGTGAAGAAGAGAGAAAAAGTTTGCCCTTGTAATTGTCGAATGGATTTACTAGTGTAAATTTCCTCAATTAGTAAAATCCTCTGCAACTACGTGGATGTAAGTAATTTGCCAAACTACATAAATCTGTGTGTTTCTTTTTTTGGGTGTAAATTTTTCTCGTTCTATTTTTCACTTCGTCGTCGATCGTTCTATTTCAATATACCATAACAGAAACAACTAAGAAAGTAATGTTTACACAAAATACAAAATGAGACCACAAAATGTTCCCTAATAATTATAATATTGAAGATGCAACTGTCAAAATGAGACCACAAAATAAATGGTGAAGTGTTTATTAGCCTCTCCACAACATGATAAAACTTTTTCGGCACGTTTCGTAATATTTCCTCCTGCCATCCCTACAAACAAAAGAAAGGACGAAGAAACACAATGAGCCACCAGGCCCAGCTATACCAAACACCTACCAGAGCATTATCAAGAAAAACCAAGCAACAAACACAAGTATGGAGCTATTAAAAAATGATTTCAAACATTTTAGGGAGAATTAAAAAGAAATAAAAATTAAAGATTAAAAATCCAACTGATTTGAGATCACATTGAAAATTTTAGATGAAAAAAAAATATATTTACATGCGTACCACTCAATTATTATGTAATTATATATGACCTATACTTCAATTTATACATATGTCACATTGTATATGCATGAAAAGGTTATGTTTCACTTCTTATAATGTAAAATAGAAGTTGTTTTTATGCAATATGAAAAATTTGAGTGGTGTTAATATAAGAATCAAAGTTGTCCGACCTCAACATTTTCACATTTGCTTCAACATTTTCATCCTCAGATGTTAAACCATCTTTCGCCAAAAGGTCACAAGCGTGTACCTGTAGACGATAAGTAATATAAAATAAAACTGAATTAGTCATTATAAATAAGAGAATATCTACAGAGAAGAGAATATAATAATATACATCAAGTCTAGCATCCTTCGATGACCAAAACTCCTTGTGAGTTTGACTAAATTTTTCATGATAGTAATGTCTTAAACATACTGCATAATATATTATATGAGAAAATAATACATGTTAATGGATTAAAAAGATAGATAATCTAATATTGTCTATTTTCATTTCTTAATAGAGCTTAGTCGACCCATTGTGTGACGACAAATTTATTTCTTAGCATTTTCATTATTCTTCTTTGTCATATCCCAAAAAAAAAACAAAAACTATTGTTTGTAAATAGTAAGTGATAAGCGGGAAGCACAAATGGTCAAGCATCCCTACCATCAAAATTGGTCATCTTGTCTTGAAAATACTTGAACCAAGGCATATTTAAATTGGGTTTAATACGAATCCAATGTTGATTTAAAAGCAAACTTATAATTGAAACAAAGATAAATATGAAATATTACATGAAATAAGTGGGGATTCACTCATAAAACGCTTCACCAAAAACTCACTCAACCATTATACTGGTGATTCACTCATTTAAATAAATTGTTGAGGACTAAATTATATTATATATGAAAAAGGTTTCGAGAGAATTAAAATGAATTGATGAGAGATTGTTATTTAGTCCACATACTCTTTTAATGAAAACTAAAATGGTCCTCTTTGAGAACTACGAAGACTCGTATTCAAAGAGTTTAGAGAAATAATTGACATTTTTTATGAACCCTAGGATTAAAATGACTACCTTATGAAGAGTCAAGAGACCATTTTGACACTTTTATTTATTAATAACATAAAAAAGAGCACTTTAAAAATTAAATGAGTCCTCAATATTGAAAAGGTGAGGGAGGGATACTTTGCTACTCAAGAAGAACATGTAAATTAAGAAGTGAGCAAGTATAGCTAGATAGCAAAATTAGCATCCACTACATTCTATAATCTTCCACTTAATGGAAAAAACAAAAGCTTGAGTTTGATATCTAGTGATATACCTCTGCCATGATTATAGATTGACTCCAATGAATAGGCCATGATTACTAACTTTAACTCTATAACCTTCCACTTAATGGAAAAAAATTGCCGTTACTACGCTCGCTCCCACCTCCCTTTCGCGATTGGCGCTAACTGCTCCCGCCTCTTCAGTTTGCGAAACAGGAAAACCGCTCCCTCCCGTCTCTCTCTTGCGAAAAAACAGAAACCACTGCCTCTCCTCTAGTTTGTGAATGCCTCCCGCTATTCAGCTTTCTTCATTGATGAAAACGCTTCTACGACAAAGAGGAAGAGAAGTGCTCTCTCTTGGTTCCTTCTGTGTGTGTGGTTGGAACAAGAGGAGGAATCACAGTCTGCCGCTCTCTTGGTGTTCTCCTGTAGGGTGGGTCACGGATCAAAAGAAGGGTTTCATCTTGTTGGTTTGCAGCAGAAGAGAAATAGATTTTTTTCTCTTGTACGTTTTTCTTCTTCTTCGGTGTATCTTGTTGTAGAGAGAGAAGAGTGAAGAAGTGAGAGAAAGAGTTCGCTCTTGTAATTGGAGACGATCCACTGGTGTAAATTCCTCAATTAGTAAAATCTCCTTCAACTCCGTGGATGTAGGCAATTTGTCGAACCACGTAAAACTGTGTTCTTTTCTGGTGTGAATTTTCTCGNAAGTGAGAGAAAGAGTTCGCTCTTGTAATTGGAGACGATCCACTGGTGTAAATTCCTCAATTAGTAAAATCTTCTTCAACTCCGTGGATATAGGCAATTTGTCGAACCACGTAAAACTGTGTTCTTTTCTGGTGTGAATTTTCTCTTTCCATTTTTCCCTTTGTCAAAGTTGATCGTTTTAAATTTCAATATACCACAACACTTACACTACAAAAAAACCGTTTATAATCGACGTTTTTTTGTGCATCGAAAATATTGACGCAATATCAGACCACTTACCAACAAAACATCAAACAGTTGATTTCCGACAGCTTAACTACTGCAAAAGCCGATTCTTATGATCATAAAATTTTTTCGACGGCATGTTTAGAGTAATTGATAGTTTATACCATGGGTTATTCTACAAAAAAAAAACGACAAACAAATCTTGTCGGCAATTAAGAGAGTCGTTTTACCTAGGTTCTGAGCCTATGAGGTTTTGTTAATATCCGACAGCTTGATGCATTACTAATGATGTTATTTCAAACTGACGATTTTTATACTGCGGTTAAGCCGTTGGAAAAACACTTATATACCAACCGGCGCTAAACATTTCTCCTTTCTTCTCCCGCGCTCGAACCCTTGATCCTCCTTCTCCCTCCCCGGGTTTCACCCCATTTTTCGTGACACATTAGAGCTAGCTAGAAAGACAACATTGGGATCGCAACTTATAGAGATCACCGAAACTCTAATCCTTCCACTTTGCTCCTACCATAAACCATTGAGGAAGGTACGCTTGTTCGAGCCATTCTTTCTCTTCGCTNTACTGCGGTTAAGCCGTTGGAAAAACACTTATATACCAACCGGCGCTAAACATTTCTCCTTTCTTCTCCCGCCCTCGAACCCTTGATCCTCCTTCTCCCTCCCCGGGTTTCACCAATTTTTCGTGACACATTAGAGCTAGCTAGAAAGACAACGTTGGGATCGCAGCTTATAGAGATCACCGAAACTCTAATCCTTCCACTTTGCTCCTACCATAAACCATCGAGGAAGGTATGCTTGTTTGAGCCATTCTTTCTCTTCGCACATCCCAATTTTACCAAAGTTGTTTCTGGCAACGAATTTAGAACAAGATACAAACTGAATATCATCTAAATCCTCCCAAACAGTCAGTTTGGACAAATTAATGAAGCTGCGGATTTTCGGAATCCACGGATTTCGGCTGTGATAGATGAAGCTCACCATCTCATGCATATGTTCATGACATCAAATGTACATGTCTAACTTAATTACAAAAAAAAAAAAATTTTAGGGGCATTAACATACGTACCTCAAAATTCATATGTATTTACACGTGCAACTCCTAAACTTCGCATTTTATAATTATACCACCCAAATATTTCATATCATGTAAAAAATATCACGATTTTACCTTTTAAAAAGAAAAGTACATGTGCAAATTAAAGTTTAAATGTTAGATGTATAATTACATTATAATTGAGTGGTATGTTTGAAAATATTCTTATAGTTTAATAGGGGCATTTACTTACATATCACCAAATTCCTATGTATTTGTACATCAAACACCTAAAACTCTATTTTTTTATATTTATGTCACCCAAATCTCTCATATCACAACAAAAATATTAATAGTTTGTGTTAATATACATACATTAGTAGATTTTTTATGGCATGATGAATGCCTTTAAGAAACATTATTGTTATAAGTGAGTGATTAGAGACTTTGTCCTTTTGCATAGCTTAATTTTGGGATTATGAACTGTTGGGCAATGGGTGAAGTTAAATCCCGTAAATTCATCGGTTCGTAAGATTTACTAAATCCGGGTTTTGCGGGCCAAATACATGAAAGTTATATTTACAAAATTCGAGATTCTAATTTGCCCAAAATGACTCTTTACAAGGATTTANTTTTTTTATATTTATGTCACCCAAATCTCTCATATCACAACAAAAATATTAATAGTTTGTGTTAATATACATTAGTAGATTTTTTTAAGGCATGCATGAATGCCTTAAAGAAACACTATTGTTATTAGTGAGTGATTAGAGCGACTAGGACTTTGTCCTTTTGAATAGCTTAATTTTGGGATTATGAATATTGAAATAGCCAATAAGTAGAGTAAACAATGACGAGGACGAACGCATTTGGACTAGTAGTGGTTGTTAGTTTTGCTTTGAATGTTTTGTGTTATGTGTCATTGTTCACCACTTTGTTGTTTGATTTAGTGGCTGCATTTTGTATTTATTTATGCATTGAATTAATAATTCATGGATAGAAAAATGATGCCATGAATTGGATAAATCTGGATTTCATGGATTTTGACATTAAGGTGCTATCTGGCAACAAATAAAATTTAAATTACTAGTATTTAGCAAATCCTGTAAATTCGGAATTAATAAATCCAGAATGGGTTAAATCTCAAAAATTGTTCGGCAATGGGTGAATTTAAATCCCTTAAATTCATCGGTTCGTAAGATTTACTAAATCCGGGTTTTGCGGGCCAAATATGTGAAATTTATATTTACAAAATTCGAGATTCTATTTTGCCCAAAATGACTCTTTGCAAGGATTTACCCTAAATCCAAGTTAAATCCTAGTTTAAATCTTTTGCAAGGCAACCCCTAAATTTGGATTTGGTGGAATTTTTGGTTGTACGTATAAATTAGGTGGTACGTAGGATAAGTTTGTGAATTTAGCTCGAACAACGACAATCGCTCAAAAATTGATTTGAATTTTGCCCTTATATGAAGCTCGGACCGAAATAAACATGACAAGGTACNACGTATAAATTAGGTGGTACGTAGGATAAGTTTGTGAATTTAGCTCGAACAACGACAATCGCTCAAAAATTGGTTTGAATTTTGCCCTTATATGAAGCTCGGACCGAAATAAACATGCCAAGGTACGAGCCAAAACTTTGGATCCAATTTCTTTCGAGCTGACTCCAACTCGACTCAAAATTGAATCGTTTAATATCCTACTTATGTTAGGGCTGTCGAAGAATGTTAATTGGATGAATGTTGACACAACAAACATGAAAATATAATCAAATATGAATTAACATATAACTTTTAATTTTATTGGTGTTTAGCTAGATTTTATGTTAAATCCAAGTTTAATTTTTTTAAAAAGACTCTTTCTAATATTGTAGGTCAATGTAACAACACTAACTCCTTCACAGATATATTTGTTTCGTATTTTGTCTGCAAATATAAAAACAATCATAATCCTAAGCATTCTTGTCTCCACAATTAAACATAATCAATTAGTTTTGACAGAGTTAGTGTAGCTAACATCGTCTATATTTGGCCACTGGCCACTAATTGGCACTATTACAGATAATCAACTCCTAATCGGACAACCTCTAAAATTTCTTCTATCGGTTGGTTATCTCAATGTTGTAACATCAAATAATTTTTATAATTATGTTACTTTACCCCAAGTGATTGAAGACTTTATCGTCTAACTTGTCCAAGAATCTCAAATTTTGACTTTATTATAATAAACATATGAAAATTATTACATACATAGCCTACTAATCAAAATAAATATAAAATAATGACAATTAATCTTCTAACTTCTACTTCTACTAATATCTTCATTTTAAATGGTTATACGCCCTTATTGCACTAATCTTAAAATGAAATTGGCACTAACACTAAATCTCTAGTGATAACTCGAAGATATGAAGCTAGTAGTGTGAACTTCGATAGNATGAAATTGGCACTAACACTAAATCTCTAGTGATAACTCGAAGATATGAAGCTAGTAGTGTGAACTTCGATATGAAGCTAGTGGTGTGAAATTTGACATGTTGCAAGGCACGCCATTTTTATTCACCTCAATATGAACACAAGTATGTTGAGTTTGATTCTGAATATCTATGCAAGTTGTGAACCCCTACACCTAATCAGAGCATCATGATAATCTATAAAAGTGAAGGAAAGTATAAATACTAAATCATAAAATATAAGTATTTAAAATTCCTGTAAAAGCAATTTAAATAATAAAGGCAAACCAATAAACCAAATGCATTTGTATGTTTGAGTTGTCTGTTATCCATAATTATGAAATAATTATGCCCCTCAATCCAGTGTGCCGCTTAAGGGCCCGTTTGGGGCGGCTTATTTGGTGCGGTGGTGTTTTGAAAATACATCTGGTCTGTTTGGGTAAACTGTGTTTTGGCAGCTTATGCGTTTTCAAACCGTACAAAACAACGTTTTCACACCACGGTGGGAGCTTATTGGCAACGATCTGGTTTTTCCAAAAAAAATAAAAATTTGTAATAGTCGCCGCACCTAATTTATCAGTAGATTACCCCAAACATACCGTTAGTCTTGCTCCTGTGAGCCATGAAGATGATGGTTGTGTGTAGAAGATGATTCCAATGAAATACTATTCTCTTTCTATCAAGATCTTCTCTAGATACAAATTCTTCAGCACTNTAGTCTTGCTCCTGTGAGCCATGAAGATGATGGTTGTGTGTAGAAGATGATTCCAATGAAATACTATTCTCTCTCTATAGAGGTCTTCTCTAGATACAAATTCTTCAGCACGTTTCAACAAACTACTTTTTTTTCATATCTATAAGAATCAGTAATACAAGATACATGTAAGAAAACATAATTAGTGTATTGTCAATGTTCAACTAACACGGAAAAACTATAATTCTAATTCTTAATACATGCTATGATAATTAAAAATTTATAAAACAAATAAAATGTGCTAGAAATATTCAAAATCATAAACCGAGTGTTAATAATTCAGCAATTTTTCTTGTTTGAAGAAAAGAGAGAAAATGCAAATAATATTTTCAAGATAAAAATTACATAAAGCTTTATTGGAAGTAAAAAATATGAGAGCAATATTTCAAAATACAAATCTTCGTAATTAAGATTCGGAATTATTATGTTTTGAACTTTATCATATAATATAATGAATACCTACATAAAAACCACACAATTAAACATGACATAAAGTTTAAAAGTTTACTAAAGTTCAAATTGATCTCTCTTCGTCCGGGTAGTGTTTGTGTTCACACAAACTCATTCGAACAAGACAACCTTAAATAAGCTGGAGCAATTAATGTCAATAATATCATTCACTCATCCGTAGTAATTGAAGTCACCGACTGTTTTGGTATTCACAACATCGTAATTTTGATTTCTCTTATTGTCATTATAAGATTTGATATAAAACTTAATATCATATATGTAAAATTTCTTATATGTCAATACAACTTTTTAAGGATCACTTACAAGTGTCATAGTTTCATCAGTTAACAAAGAATCATTTGACCTTTTATTATCTTTAAATAATCACCACAGAAAAATGCCCATTTAACATTCGACACTTTCAACGCTAGTTGGGAATTTTTTCAATGCTAAGCCCAATTAGTTTCAAAATAATTTTGACGCTAAAATGGGTGTTGCTAATTGCTTTTGAGTCGACATTTGCATCAAATTTTTATTTGTGTCTGCATTTGCATCAAAAAATTTTATCACTAAAAATTTACGATAAAAAAACGGTCGACGACAGCTCTATGACACCTTTATGTCGAACCTAGCCGACGCTAATTAGCGTTCACCTATGTCGACGCTAATTAGCGTAGGCTAGGTTCGACGCTAATGCGTCGAATTAGTGTTACCATGTATCGTATATATCTATAGCAGTCATTAGCATTGGAATATTTCGATGCAAACCTATAAGAAACAATATACATATATATATATATATATATAGAAATACGTTTATATTTCCACATATTTGCACAAAACAAACTGACATTTATATATCATCATAGACACTAATTAGCGTTCACCTATATCGACACTAATTAGCGTAGGCTAGGTTCGACGCTAATGCGTCGAATTAGTGTTACCATGTATCGTATATATCTATAGCAGTCATTAGCATTGGAATATTTCGATGCAAACCTATAAGAAACAATATACATATATATATATATATATATAGAAATACGTTTATATTTTCACATATTTGCACAAAACAAACTGACATTTATATATCATCATAGCTGGTAGAAAATCTCCAACATATCTAAATAATGATAAACTGATCAAAATTTTCAATGTTAATAACTATAGAAATTGAAAGTTTTATCACAAATAAATGAAAATAAAACATATAATCGGCCCCTCTGTCGGGAGAACAACATCAAATACATAATTAAAATCATAATCTTCCTCCTCTTCATCATCTTCCTCCTCCTCACCCTCTCGACAACACTCATATATCGCTTGCTTCGATGATTAAAATTNCTAAATAATGATAAACTGATCAAAATTTTCAATGTTAATAACTATAGAAATTGAAAGTTTTATCACAAATAATCGGCCCCTCTGTCGGGAGAACAACATCAAACACATAATTAAAATCATAATCTTCCTTCTCTTCATCATCTTCTTCCTCCTCACCCTCTCGACAACACTCATATATCGCTTGCTTCGATGATTAAAATCCTCTGTTCGACATGCTAGACTTTCTGCAATCATTAACAAATCTTCACCCACCTGTCGGAGCTCTTCATTAAGCTTCATGACCGACTTGACAAACTGCTCAAACTGAGCCAATAATGAGCTAGAGCCACCGACAACTGCACAAGAACGCTCAGCCCCAAATGCTATCCCATTTGCTCCGAGGTCATATACGCTCTCCTTCTTCTTCCCTGTCGCATGTGTCCACAACACAAAATCGAGCTGAGAAGTGGGAGACTGAATACCACTGTTGCTAGCAGACGACGAGGTCTATCTAGTCATCTTTCTATGTCTCTCCCAGAGTTACTCATACTTCTCGTGCATAACAAAATTCAAATATTAATTGACATTTTAAATATTAATTTACATTTTAAACATTAATTGACATTTTAGCAACCCCTGCCCCAAAAATAGGAAATTAATTTTTAAACTTACATTGACACGTCGAGAATGGTCTGCTACCCACTGTTGTGTGCTCGAGTGTCGATGTGTGAGGACAATAAACTATGCAGTGGATGACTCTCTGTCAAACTTCTTGGTACGGGTGTAAACAAACCGATCACGAACGAACAGAGCTCGTGTTCGTGTTTGGTTCGTTTGAAATTAAGTGTTTAAAATAAGTTCGTGTTGAAATTGTTCGTGAAGTACTGTTCGTGTTCGGTTTGATTTGTTTGAAATGTGTTTGAAATTTGTTTGAAAGGTTTAAATTGTTCTAAATCTTACGGATTTGTTTGTATTGATCAAATTATTTAAAATCTTTCAAAAGCTTAAAGCTTTATGAACTCAATGCTTAAACATATATGAATCACAACACAAATGCATAATAGCTAGGGCTGTCGAAATGGCTCGTTGTTCGCGAACAGCCCGTGTTCGGCTCATTAAGAAGCTCGTGTTTGGCTCATTCGCAAAGTTAACGAGCCGAACACGAACAACACGAACAAATATTTGTTCGTTCATGTTCGGCTCCTTTTGGCTCGAAATACTACTAATCAATTTTATATATATCTTTGATGAGTAGTATTTAAAAAAAAAATTAATTGACTACAAGGCTACAAAGATTTATAATCAATTAAAAGTATTAACGAAGAAGATAGAATAAAATTATTAAATTAGATTCAAATGATGTTTTAAATATTGTCACAATCCTTAACATCTTATGACTACATGATTAGAGTTGTTAAAACGACTCTTTGTTTGTGAATGACTCGTGTTCGGCTGTCTAAGCAAACAGGCCGAACTTGAACACACTTTTTGAGGTCGAAATATAAATGAGTCAAACCCGAGCTGAGCCCAGGCTCGCTCATGTTTGACTCGTTTACACCCCTAATAATAGCCAAAGCACGGCTCATAATAAAATCATAATATCACATCTCATCAATAAAAAAATCAGATATAGAGGCAATATGCTTGATTTCACACCCCAAAAACCTTAAAAACTAGGTTTCACTCAAAGAAATTAAATAAATCTAAAAGAAATATAAAAAAATTTAAGCTAAGAGACAAACCTGAAGATGAATATGAAATTACAAGATTTAATATACGCTAAGAGGCAAATCTAAAGATCATATTATAATTTATAAGATTTATTTTTAAAAAACATGATAAATTTTTAGAGTATATAATTATTTTTAAAATATCATAAATTTATATATATAATTATTTAAATTAGTTTATATTTCGAACAATAATAATTTGAACAAGATCAAACAAATGAATGTTTGTTTTTGGTTTGTTTATAAACCGAACGAAAAAAAATTTGTTTGTGTTCGTTTCATTTGCATATTAAACGAATCGAACACGAACTATATGACGAGTCGAACATGAACTGTTCGCGAACAATGAGCTTTTTTAACAGCCCTAGTCCTTGGCATGTATACATAATCAGCTAAATATAAAAATCACGTAATTACATAAATTTGTAAGCTTCTACATTTTGATATATATTTACCAGTCTCCGGTAGTGCTTAGTGTGGAGGATCGAACCTCCAATGTGGAGTGCAATCCCTCTGGCTCCCTCCATCGTCCAGTTTTACTGAGTTGATTATCTCTTCCTCTGTCATTTTGGAGAGGCCCATGCTTGGTTTAACGTAGCCCAAGCTTCCTCACCAACACATGAGGGCCTCTGCCCCTTCTTACGAGCTTTAGTGAACATATTCCCTAGCCTATGCCCAGCACGAACCTTCAAAATTTGTCGTATATGTTGATGATTTTCCGACAACCAATAGAATAACCTCTACAAATTAAAAATTATGTAAGTTCGAGAAGCATAAAAAGGTAGAAATAGCTATCTATTTCAAATTAAAATATAATACATTGAACTCCCTAAAATTCATATTCTGAGTCGCAATCGGGATCTGCTTCCATGAGAAATATGGTTGATCACACCTGCTTCAGATGATCTTTGTGACATGCATCACAGGAAGTCTAAAGAGGTATAACCATCAATTGAAATAATAGTTAAATTATAAAATTGAATGAAAATTGAAATTACTTAATTGTAAAAAAAGTTTTACTTAAGAGTCACTCTCTGGCACAATATAGACTTTGTCGGTGTTGTCAACCATCTCAAGTGTTAGAGTCGAGGGGTCTGACTCATCGAATCAGGAATCTATGTGAAAGTATTGTGCAGGATGAAGGGCAACATAATGGGTGATCGGAGTGTCTACGAGAGTGTCGTACTTGTCAACACTGCTGACGACTTTCTTCAACCTTCAATATGTATTCCCCAAACCTACGACTTATAATTACTGACTGTTGAATTTGAACCTGTCTTTTTGTGAACACACACTGAGAGTCGAGATCGAAAGAGGCAAGAGAAAGAGAAAGAGAAAAGGAGAGGGTGTGCACGATAACTTCCTCAGGAGAAGGCCAGAGAGCGTCCCTCTATTCTTCTTGAGACAGCCTATTTAAAGAAGCATAATCAACACAATTAAAGAATGTGGAAACTATTATGGTAACTATCCTTAAAAGAATTATTGCGTATAATTTGAATTCATGACCATCATAGAATTGATTAAGAATAACGATTTACAATGACTTATGAGTTTAAGTAAGTGATATGGCCGAAGGGTGACCAATCATATCAATCGGTTTTCTAGATTCTGCCTATGTCGAAAGGGCGTAATTTGTTGGTCTAAATTCGGTCATCCGTTTTGTCAAGAGGTTGGTCGTCAGGCTTTGTTAGACCTATTTTTTCGATTGGTCGGCCGATCGATTGTTCAATTTGTTTGGTCAAGTGAGTCGTGACTCACATGTTGTTTGGATCAAATCTTACAGGACCCCTTTCTTTTCTCTGTGGTCAGTTTGTCACCTCGGTTGGATATCCCCATTTGCAAGGTCTGGAGCGGCCTTGTTGTTGCCTATGCTAGGTATCCGATGAAACTCACTATCAGGATGATTTGTGCCTCACCATCGGCAAATTTTGATGCTACCAAGTGGGGAACCATCTTCGGAGCTTTGGCCTATCCGAGGTTTAGATACGTGGCTTCTCATGCTTAGTGTTGAATTGTCTGTCGATCGCTTACATCGGAGGGCAGCTTCGTATGTTTCGTCATTCGTTCTCTATGAGATTCATGCAGGAAGTTCTTGTGTATACACTGGCACTTTGTTGACAAACCTAAACAGTCGAAATAAACTTTAATGAGATATTGATGGTACCCCGCTAGTTATTTCTGACGGTCTTGGCTATTGGAAAACTGTTGCAAAAAAGTTTAGCAGAGCCGTCAGTATTCATTGGTAAAAATTAACAGTCTGTTTTGTCGAAAAACTAGAGCATACAACACAAAATTGTATTGTGGAGTCGGTTTGTAATTGTAAGTCATCGAAAATGACGATCGTAAATTACAATATGTCATCAATTTACCGCTGCTGAGATGATTGGCGTGTAATGCTTGTTGAAAATTATGATAGTGCGTTGACTACTATCAGTAAACCGTAAAAAATGTGAAGCATAAAAAAAATAATATGCTTTTTCAGCACTACAATTTTTATACTTACAATCCTAACACTATAATTTCTACACATTGCAATATACTAATCAAAGTAGTTATTAATCTAATATCACAATATTAGTTAACATAGAAACCATAAATAGAAATCAAATAAAACTACTGCATTAAACAAACTGAAAGGTACATTTGCACATAAAAAATAATATTTGTTTCCATAAATTATTGTAAATAACCAAAAAAGAAAAAAGAAAACAAAAGCCCCTACACCTCATTTGTCCTCTCATCATCGTTCTCGCCCAACTCATCCTCATTTGGACTCTTTACTCTTTCTCGTGCATGAAGCAATATCGCTTCAAAATCAACAGTCATCTTCAACTCATCTCCGATCTTATTTGTGCTAGTTGGCTGGAGATCAGGGTAGCAACCTAGGCAAGAAATCTGACCTCAACTTCAGTAGTAAGCGTTAAAACCTACTTACGAAGCTCCTCCTTCTGAGCAGTAAAGGTCAATGTACCAGATGAACTGGAGAGATTAGCGTCGTAGGTCGATGCCTAAAAACCTAAACTGTAGACCCGACTCTTTTTCTTCCCTCCAGCAACCTCCCTCCACACTTTGAAGTCGGGTTATCACGATCTGTGATTCTAATACCACTAGAACTCTAGGATCAGATCTCCTTCATCCTCTAAAAGGTCTCCTACAAAAAAAAAATAAGATTAATGGATGTTAGAGGCTAGGAAAACACTAATAGTTATTTGAATTGTAAACATTTTATCTTTTGAATTACATGGATCGCTTCAGATCCGTTGTCCATGTAACTCTAGCTCGACTGCTGCTTATGAGTCCGCGCAAGTAACTTGACAATGGATAGGTCCCATCCCAACACTATAGGTTGTTAGAGTAACGTAAAGTTAGCATACAATTAATGTAAAATAAAATTTAATGCATAAATTAATTCTTACCGGTAACATCTTTTACTCTGTATGTAGCACAACCCCACTAGTGTGCTTGGAGGCCCCCATTACTCTGCAATTAGAGCAGTAACTCAGTTTCATCTACTCCTTCTAGTATTCAAGAGGCAAACACAATCTCACCCAGGCAGAAGAGAGGCCGACACATCTTCCGTATGTCCCCAAATATCACGAAGGGGGTCGTTCCCCTAGCACTCGAATTTGCACCGATTGTGGGCCTCCTCCTTAAGTGACCAAAACCACTGTTTCTACATTACGAAATAAAAAAGAAAGTTAGATTGACAAATAAAATTATATAACTGAAGATAAATGCTTTCGGTACATACCTTGAACTCCTCAAACCAAATATCCTGAACTGGGATCGGAACCTCATTCCATGATAAGCATGGATCATCAAACTTGCTTCGAATAATGTCTTGGATAAAATGGATGGCATGTGCTGGGGGAGAAAAACTAAATGCAACATATCATTAATAATCTATTAAATAAAAAAAGTAAAGGACTACTTTTAATATCTAGAAAAAACTTATGTATGCCCCACTGCTCGCAGCCTACAGCTGAAAAGTGATGTATGTGGTTTTTGTACCCAACGGTGCATCAAGAGCAACTGGTGGCAGTGCAGGTGTGGTCTCATTCAGCTCTCGACTCAGGGTGGGTCTGACTCTAGCTCATATAATATACAAGCTCAGATTTAAGTTGTTTGAGCTAGAACTCATGGCTTAATAAGTTTAACTTGTGAGCACATTTAACGACATAAAACAAATAAAAAAGAAATAAGCTTTTATGAGCACATTAACAAAGCATTATAATGAAAATTGAACTTCAAAGTTATTTGATTTTTCTTTTTGGAAGTATACACATACTCTTTTTGTATTTACATATCCAACACATAAACTTCAATATTTACATACATGCCTTTACCTATGTAAGAAAATGTGTGTTTCACTTTTAAAAGTTATATTAATGATTTTTTTTTTTATTTGATATGTTAGATTTGGGTGTCAAGAATATAAAAATTAAGTTTTGGGTAAATACATAGAAAATGGGTGGCATATATGCAAATGTTCTGTTTTTTATTCTTTGCCCCCATCCAATTATATACTACTAATGTATCCTCCAAAGTATCCGAGACATTGCTATTTACAAATTTAGCACTCTCGTTCTTAAAATTCTCACTTAGATATCAAAATTCATAATAAAACACCAACATAAAAAATTCATTTTTATTAGTTTCTAAATGATTTGATCGTGACAATTATCTATACATCAGCTCGGCAGTTCAAAAATAGCACATGATTGCTCGATTTTTCAAATCCTAAAATTTAAATTTCGTACTTTTTAAATCACGTAAATTGAAAATGCGGAAAAAAAAAAAAACTAATGATTCAATTTACATAAAAACTTAGATGAAGGATTGAATCGAAATTAACTTTGATTTGATGCACCGTAGCGAAAATTCCAAGAATCAATGTTTGCGATCGGAGATGTGATGAGAAGAAATGAAAGAATCTTCACCTCGGTTTGCTATTTAAAGACTTTCCGATGAATTAACTACGCTGCATAAGCCGTTGGTTACCATGATAAGTCCATCAGTTTTTAACACAAAAAATTGACGATGTGTTTTAGCTATAATTTGCAATAAACCGACAGATCTAAACGGTCGGTTTGTCTTCATAAACCATAAGAAAATATTGTTTACTAAATAGCCATGACATTAGGGGTCAGAAAATCGTTAGAAATTGTGCGTCACGAATACCATCGAAATTTAGCTCGATATTTCGTACTAAGAAAAAGTGATTGGTCGATCCACCGGTATTAGTTGTTTTCCTGGCAATGTCGAGTGCTAAATAATCTTCCAACCATTTACATGAGAAAAGTCTAGAATCAACATCAAATTAGTCCCTAGGTTGAAATGGTTATCCTTTTAAAAATTATGAAAACTAAATTGATACTTTTATAGCTCCAGGACAAAAATGACATTTGACAATTATTTCTATGAAGTTATCAAATAAAAAAATCGTGTTAGACTACTTCCTTAAAGTAAATTTTAAAATGATTTAATTTTATTTTAAGATAAATTAAATACGAAAAATATTACATAATGCTTTCTTTTCTTGTAGGGGCCAAGAAGGGAAAAATATTACATCAGGACTCTTAACGTAGAGCTATGTTAGGAGTCCGCTGATATGCGGATACGTGGCTTCAAGGAAATGCTCGCGCTTTCCTGTGTTATTCCGCAATATTCAGATGTTATTGCAGTGGTTTTGATATGTTATTGTGTTATTATAACACCGAAAATATTCTCAGAACACAATAAAACATAAACACCACCACAATAACACCCGAATAATGTGAAATAACACGGAAAGAATATTCCTCTGAGCTAAAGCGATTTTCTTAAAAAATTTTTCTGTCACATCCACGTGACGTCATTTCATTGGACTCCGAAAATAGTNTTTATTTGATATGTTAGATTTGGGTGTCAAGAATATAAAAATTAAGTTTTGGGTAAATACATAGAAAATGGGTGGCATATATGTAAATGTTCTGTTTTTTATTCTTTGNTTTATTTGATATGTTAGATTTGGGTGTCAAGAATATAAAAATTAAGTTTTGGGTAAATACATAGAAAATGGGAGGCATATATGCAAATGTTCTGTTTTTTTATTCTTTGCCCCCCATCCAATTATATACTACTAATGTATCCTCCAAAGTATCCGAGACATTGCTATTTACAAATTTAGCACTCTCGTTCTTAAAATTCTCACTTAGATATCAAAATTCATAATAAAACACCAACATAAAAAATTCATTTTTATTAGTTTCTAAATGATTTGATCGTGACAATTATCTATACATCAGCTCGGCAGTTCAAAAATAGCACATGATTGCTCGATTTTTCAAATCCTAAAATTTAAATTTCGTACTTTTTAAATCACGTAAATTGAAAATGCGGAAAAAAAAAAAACTAATGATTCAATTTACATAAAAACTTAGATGAAGGATTGAATCGAAATTAACTTTGATTTGATGCACCGTAGCGAAAATTCCAAGAATCAATGTTTGCGATCGGAGATGTGATGAGAAGAAATGAAANAAAATGCGGAAAAAAAAAAAACTAATGATTCAATTTACATAAAAACTTAGATGAAGGATTGAATCGAAATTATCTTTGATTTGATGCACCATAGCGAAAATTCCAAGAATCAATGTTTGCGATCGGAGATGTGATGAGAAGAAATGAACGAATCTTCACCTCGGTTTGCTATTTAAAGACTTTCCGATGAATTAACTACGCTGCATAAGCCGTTGGTTACCATGATAAGTCCATCAGTTTTTAACACAAAAAATTGACGATGTGTTTTAGCTATAATTTGCAATAAACCGACAGATCTAAACGGTCGGTTTGTCTTCATAAACCATAAGAAAATATTGTTTACTAAATAGCCATGACATTAGGGGTCAGAAAATCGTTAGAAATTGTGCGTCACGAATACCATCGAAATTTAGCTCGATATTTCGTACTAAGAAAAAGTGATTGGTCATTCCACCGGTATTAGTTGTTTTCCTGCCAATGTCGAGTGCTAAATAATCTTCCAACCATTTACATGAGAAAAGTCTAGAATCAACATCAAATTAGTCCCTAGGTTGAAATGGTTATCCTTTTAAAAATTATGAAAACTAAATTGATACTTTTATAGCTCCAGGACAAAAATGACATTTGACAATTATTTCTATGAAGTTATCAAATAAAAAAATCGTGTTAGAGTACTTCCTTAAAGTAAATTTTAAAATGATTTAATTTTATTTTAAGATAAATTAAATACGAAAAATATTACATAATGCTTTCTTTTCTTGTAGGGGCCAAGAAGGGAAAAATATTACATCAGGACTCTTAACGTAGAGCTATGTTAGGAGTCCGCTGATATGTGGATACGTGGCTTCAAGGAAACGCTCCTGCTTTCCTGTGTTATTCCGCAATATTCAGATGTTATTGCAGTGGTTTTGATATGTTATTGTGTTATTATAACACCGGAAATATTCCCAGAACACAATAAAACATGAACACCACCACAATAACACCTGAATAATGTGAAATAACACGGAAAGAATATTCCTCTGAGCTAAAACGATTTTTTTAAAAAAATTTTCTGTCACATCCACGTGACGTCATTTCATTGGACTTCGAACGTAGCTTTATGTTATAAGTCCTGATGTAATATTTTTCTGGCCAGGAAGTCGTTCATTGTAACACTGGTATCACCCAATAACACTTATTCTAATTTTGAAAAAAAAAAATACAAGATTATCGTTATTAAGATCTTATTAAATACTAATCTAATTGTATTTGGTAATCAATTTTGAAAAAGAATAGTGTTATTTTTATATTCAAAAGTGACTGCAAGTTACTTTTCTTTGAAAATAATGAGCAATAAATTCCAAAATAACGCAATTTTATGACTCCCGAGAAAATTTTTCAGCTTTGAAAGGGTTGTTCGGTAAGAGATCTAATAAATTTGAATTAATCACTCTAATTTCTGTAAATATTACTTTAAAATAACAATACTGAATAATTTCTTTANGATCTAATAAATTTGAATTAATCACTCTAATTTCTGTAAATATTACTTTAAAATAACAATACTGAATAATTTTTTTAATTAGATTATATTCCTTTTCGGCAAATCGAACCGCTTAAAGTTTCAGAACCAAACAAATTCATTCATAAATTGCTTTCAAAATAAATAAATAAGTAAATATTTTGACATTTTTATTATAATTTAAACTAAATAAACCGGGTCCACGAACAAACTAATCCATTCGTAAATTGCCNCTTAAAGTTTCAGAACCAAACAAATTCATTCATAAATTGCTTTCAAAATAAATAAATAAGTAAATATTTTGATATTTTTATGATAATTTAAACTAAATAAACCGGGTCTACGAACAAACTAATCCATTCGTAAATTGTCAAAATAAATAAATAAGTAAATATAAAATTATAAGTTTATTCTATTAAAGTTTAATTGATTGGACTAAAAAAAAAAGATTTTTTTAAACAGTATACCAATTTCATTTAATTAATGACTTTTAATATTCATCTTTTTTACAGTTTACTCCCTGCTTTACATGCTTTCGCTAAACACCTCCACCATCTCTGTTCACTGTGAGTGAAAGAGAGGCTCGGGTTCTTCTTTCTCAAACCTACAGAAGCGGATGCTTAACATGATTGAGGGAGAAGAGGAGGGGTTTGGGACCACAGAGAGAGAAAGAAGAGAAGGCGTAAAGATGGCTCCTTTAATCTCAAAGAAATCTCCACGAAACTGTTTCTGGATAACTCCGAGAAGACAATCAAAAACGCTCTCAAGATCTGATCTTTCATCACACACAACATCTCTCTCTCTATCTTCTCCTTAGTTGTTGATATTGGATCGATGATGAGTGGGCTGACAGAAGAGAGTGAGCACACAGCGTTGAAGACTGCATCGACGAATGGAGTTCTTGTTGCGTGCTCACGTCTCTATCTGTCAGCCAGCCTAATTACAGGCCACTTTAATCGAATCTCTATAAGGCTTTCTTTCCTCGCTTCTTTCCTCTTTAGGTTCGCTTTTCTCCTTTCGCTCTTTATCCGTCGCTGCAACGGAAGGCAAAACTGGGAAGAGAGAGAGAGAAGAGAGCTTCCGTGCAGAGCATTTGGTTACAAAATGTCAAGTTCCTCATCCAGGTGGCAGATCAGATCTCTCACGCTTCAGACACGTCTACTCCGGCTCGGATTTTCACAAAGGTTCCTCTTTTTTGAAATTTTGTTTGAATTAGAGTGAAAATTAATGATAAAGTTTGAATTTTTATATGAAAGATTGAAAATTTTGTTGGCGTGGGGAAGTAAGAGATCAGCCGGCGTGGTTTTTGAGGTGGTGGTGAAAGGACGTATGGTTTATTCTTCTAAAAAAATGAAATTTTAGGGCTCGGAGAGCGAGAAGATGAGATTGGGAAGCGTACGCCTCCTCTGCTCATCCGTGCTATCTGGCTTAACGGACCCTACTGTTGACCGGTCCTTGTTCCCTCCTC
>JXCR01071061.1:153658-231901 GCA_002079205.1 Phalaenopsis hybrid cultivar | reverse complement strand
CATAGAAATGTTTATGTGCTATTTCAATGAGTTCTTAAGAGTCCAATTTGGCCACAATTTTAGGGTGTTGAGGAACATGCTATAGCATATATGGTTGTTCTAGGACAAGGAACATGTTAAGGAAATCATTAATAGAATTCTTTTAGGCTTTGCTTGGATTTTAAGGTAGTGAAGAAAAATGATATTCAATTAGTTTGTATTTTAATTATTTTACCTCAAGCCATGGCTTTGAGTTCTTCAACCTTGTTTTTCACTCCATTGATCACCCAAATTCGAAAAGCCTCAAAACAAATTAAAAATATGTAGGTTATGTTACAAATCTTTATTAATGATGATCAATTGTATTTAATTGCAATTTTTTGGGCATGCGATTTGAATCTATTGCTTCAACTTGAGATAGTGCTAATTTCAGCTGACTATTTTAAAATAATTAAGAGTTGTGCTAATGACAAAAAAACACTTTGTTGGGATATGATTTGAACTTCTTGTCTCAACTAATCATAAATATATTCATGTTGTATAAAAACAACTCAAATTAGATAATAGTATAGATGGAGATGCTCCTTGAAGGATTTATTAGGATTTACTTTTAGTGTTTCTATTTGTTAATAAATTCTTAGGTTTTACTTTTAGTTAACCATCAAAAGAAAGATAACAAATGAATAAAATTATATTAAAATTATTCTTAATGAGGGATTTTTTTTCTATTGAATCAATTAAAAAATGGGGCTTTTACATATATTCATCACAACTCTTTTTTANTATAAAAACAACTCAAATTAGATAATAGTATAGATGGAGATGCTCCTTGAAGGATTTATTAGGATTTACTTTAGTGTTTCTATTTGTTAATAAATTCTTAGGTTTTACTTTTAGTTAACCATCAAAAGAAAGATAACAAATGAATAAAATTATATTAAAATTATTCTTAATGAGGGATTTTTTTTCTATTGAATCAATTAAAAAATGGGGCTTTTACATATATTCATCACAACTCTTTTTTATTTATATAGCTAATAACCAAACTTTCATTATTTCATGCATAGTAGTCAAATCTTTAACATCACATCAAGAATATCATGATTGCTAACTTTTAAAAGTGAAATACACATTTTCCATGCATGCATATATAACACAAAATTTTTACTAATATAAATTCTTCATGTGTGTATATATGACACCAAATTGTTATAAATGTAAATTTGAAAGTTTAGACGTTAGATATGTAAATACATACACAAGAATTTTTTATTAAGCATTTAAATTTCTATAATAATTTTTTTAAGTTTTGCTTGTTCAAAATATCACTCATAAATAGGGTTACTAAATGGGTCTGTCCAAATTGATTCCCATGCAACTTAGTTATGAATTTTATATTGCATTATAAATTTTCTCTATTTGTCTTTTTTCACTAGAAGAAAATGCTCTATTATCAATAAAAATATTTACTTAATATAGCTAAATCTCATTGAAAATAATATTAGTGAGCGAGTTTATAATAGATTTATGACCATCCCATGTTGCTAAAATTTATTTTTTATAATATTTAACAAATTTTTCTTTTTTACTTACACAATTGCTATAAAAATACAATTTGCTACATTACTTACATAAGTTTTTTTTTTAATAATAGTGATCGGTAAAGTGATAGTTTTCCTAAATATTGTTTTCTATGGAATTTTTGTCGGTAGTTATGATTTTTAATGAATTTTTTGTAATGAATTTTGTGCAACAACTAAATATGATATTGTGTGATAAAAAATTTATTCGATGGTTTGTTAGTAACCTATNGGTAGTTATGATTTTTAATGAAATTTTTGTAATGAATTTTGTGCAACAGCTAAATATGATATTGTGTGATAAAAAAATTATTCGATGGTTTGTTAGTAACCTACAATAAAAAATTATGTGTGGCATATGATACTACTATTTCTATCAAATTCTATGACAGAGAGTAATTTGTATTTGTCACCATATATGACATGATACTTTTATGCTTTTGGAAATAAAATTTTTATTAAATATCAAAAAAATATAAAAGAGGCCGCANAATTATGTGTGGCATATGATACTACTATTTCTATCAAATTCTATGACAGAGAGTAATTTGTATTTGTCACCACATATGACATGATACTTTTATGCTTTTGGAAATAAAATTTTTATTAAATATAAAAAATATATAAAAGAGGCCGCGAACCCGAACTAAACCCAAAAAACAATAAATTCCAAAGAAAACCTAAGGGATCACACCACCACAAAAAAGAGGCAACTACAATCCTAGATTACCATTAAGTAATCCCAAAGCATTAACACACCTACTATTAAGAGAAAAAAGATTTCAGAAGGTTAGAACAGAGTTGTATAGTATCCAAAATAGAGAATGTGAGATAGGGCTCCAACTTGTTGTGTTTGTTGTGTTGANCACCTACTATTAAGAGAAAAAAGATTTCAGAAGGTTAGAACAGAGTTGTATAGTATCCAAAATAGAGAATGTAAGATAGGGCTCCAAACAATAAAAAAAATAGAATTTGAACATGTGTTGTGCACAAAGAATGACATCCAAACTTCAAAAGATTCTGACATATCAACTTCTGAGAGTGTTTCACACTGTTTGGGATATATTTCTATATAATAATCGAAAAATAAATTAATAAATAAAATAAATAAATTCTAACTTGTGTCCGTTCAAACGACGTGTTTCGACGGTTTCTTCGAGTATCAAATGATCTCATTTGAACTAAAGGGAGGAAATTGAAAGCANAATAAATAAAATAAATAAATTCTAACTTGTGTCCGTTCAAACGACGTGTTTCGACGGTTTCTTCGAGTATCAGATGATCTCATTTGAACTAAAGGGAGGAAATTGAAAGCTTGAATGCAAGACGAGGTGAAGAAGAAGAAGAAGAAGGAGGAGGAGGAGAATCGACATCTCCAACAGGTTACTCTTACTTGAGCAAACCTTCTTTGAGTGATTGTGAACTCAAAACAGTGTGTCTTGATCGACACAGAAAAAAGCTCTCGAGCCCTAGCGTGCTCGTCGAAGGATGGAGATTAAGCACGAGATCATTGAATGAATCTATCAAAGCTCAAGAAGATTGAAGTCTATGAATGTAAAGAAGATGGGAATTAGGGCATAAACAAGTACGACGTCGACTAACCGCATACCCCTTTTTATAGGCGAATGATTTTGACTTTCTGAGAAGATGGATGCGAACAAGACGTAGGGCTTAATGTTGATCTCACACAAGAGTTTTGCAACTACGGTGTTGAACACGAGAGGTGTTTGATTGGGTAAGCTGGGAAGCAATGACCCCACACTAGCTTGAGAAGCAAGCTTCGAGCTTTAACCCGTGAATGCATACGACTTGGGGATGAGATGAGTATTTCATGCCAGATCTGAACAAAACACGAGCAGAAGTTGAACAAGCATTTAGCAATGACAAGCTGAAACAATTTTCAGGAGCTAGTAAAGGTATATCCTTTAATTTAGAATGAATAAGATATTGAATAAAGTTTGTTAGAAATCATAGATATTGATTAAAGATGTAGCATTGATAATCAAATTGAAATGAAATGAATACTTACAATAAAAAATTCTAACTAACAATTAAAATAAAATAGTTAATTAATAGATTAATTTAACCTAATTAGATAATATGTTCAATTTTTTTTTTATATTATAGGTAATTAACTATTGGACACTAATTAAGGTTGTTTGAACGATAAAAGTAAGCCAACTGAATGAGGTGAGTACTTTTACTTCTAAATTATGATAATAATATTATTTTTCTTCTAAATCGTTTGCACTAGAATGACATTGGTCAAGATATTACAAGGAGAATTTGACTATTCTATCATATTATTCAAATTGATTATATAGAAATGAATGTGAATGATTTCAATAGTTATATTTATTTATTACATAAGTATATTATGAAAGAATGATATTAGATGATATTTAAAATACAAATAAAATGATTTATATTATGTTTGCATGTGCATGTTTGACTATGATGGAGTTTACCCCTTTACGATCTTAGCAACATAATGTACTCGTGCACGTAAATGTAAAAATATATTGATATTGATGTGTCTTAGTTAGTACGATTTTATATGGTGCTCATGTGACATTTGTATATAGATTAAAAAAACATTGATTTGTAAATGATATACTAAGACAATTAATATTGAAAATCACCTTGAATGATCATATTTGATAGCACAAACTATCAAATGCTCTTATTTTTTTCACAAAGTTTAATTGACATGTATTTTTTTCTTTTTCATTGAATTACTTTAGTTTAAGAGTATTAATATTCGTTTACTTTTTGTTAGTTCACTAGTATTTTAAATAAACTTGTTGGGTTTAAATGTTTGATTAAAAAGTTAACAATAGAAGATGAAAGTTTATAGAATACGTAGATAATCTGAACTGAGGTAAATTTATAATTGCTTTAATTTAATTTTTTATCCATAATGATTCTTTCATTTATGAAATATTAGTTATGGAAAATGAATATATAAAAATTTAATTTCCACCGTCTTACCGTCTATATCTGTCTTGATAAATTCCAATCCCCATACTAGGTCTCAACAAAAGTAGTATCGTAGAAATGTTTAGGATTAAATAATGAAATTTTGAAAGAGTCAATAAGATAATTAACGTCTATTATGATTTAAGAAATTTCTAATAAATTATACAATCATAATTAATGTAATGTTATTTAAATTTTGAAAATTATAAGGTGGACATATTGTAATTATAAAATAATAATAATAAATAAAGAAGGATATTCGGTCTAGCTGCGTTGGCTCGATCAGAGTATTTGGAGAGTTTCTTTACGCATAAGATATATCATTTGAATTAGAGGGACGAAATAGAAAGCATGGTGAGAGATGAGACGAGGCAAAGAAGAAGAGAAAGATGGAAAAACGGTATCTCCAACATGGGGTTCGTGCAAACCTTCAAGCTTCTGTGAACTCTGGAAATAACGAGCAGCTTATTTAACATAATATTTAAAATAAAATAATTTAACTAACAATTAAAATAACTTAATTAATTTAAATATTAATTAAACATAATTAACTAATATTCTTAATTTTTTTTGTATTATATATAACTAACTCTTGGAGAAATCAAAGTTGTTTGAAGAATTAAGCCAAGTTAGTTGAATGAGGTGAGTACTTTTAACTTTAAATTATGATAATTATATTGTATTTCTTTTTAATCGTTTGCATTGGAGTGACATTAGTTAAAATGTTTTGGTACTGCAAGTATTATTTTGTTTTGTTGTATGAATGGATCATCTTAGAAATGAATGTGAGTGATTTACATAGTTGTACTTATTACATGTGCATATTATAAAAGAAAGATATTAGATGATTTTTAGAATATAAATAAAATGATTTATAATATGCTACCTGCATGTGCATGTTTTGTTACGATGGAATTCACTTTTTTTTTTGTATTAGAGAGGGAAGTTAAGGTACCTGTCAACATAATTGAAAAATGATATTGTTATTAATGTGTCTTAATTTGTTTTATTTTACACAGTACTTCTGCAACGGTTGTTTACATATTAAAAAAAAGGATATGCAAATGATACGGTAAGACTATTAATGTTTAGTCATGTTGAATGATCATATTAGATGGTACAAATTATTAAAAGCTCTCGTATTTTTTTTACACAGTTTAACTGACATATATATTGGCTTTTTTTCATTTAACTACTGGAGTTAAGTAATACCATTATTAACTGGTTTTGATTAGCTCGCTATTATTTTAAATTAATATTTCAGGTTTAACTATTTGATTAATAGATGAACAATATAAAAGACGAGATTTATAGAAAACACTGACATGAGATAAATTTAGAACTATTTAATTTATTTTTTTCTTATCTATATTGGCTCTTTGAGTTGTTAAACATTAGTTATAGAAAATGAATGTAAAAGAGCTTAACTTTCACCATTTGTACCGACCTTGGTTAATTCCTATTCTCGAGCTGAGCCGGGATATTTTACACTAAACTAAAGAAGGCGATTAACAAATTGAACAAACCATTATGATAGAAATACTCTTTGTGAGAAAACAAACTATTGGATGATATTAAGGAAAGAAGCAGTGGAAAGATTGAAAATTAAGTCCATCCAAGCACCCTAATTACCAAGCATTTGTGAGGAAAAGTAAATCAAGTGATCTTAGTTGGAATTTTAAATGCATAATTCCATTTGGAATCAAAAATAAATCTCTGAATGGACTTTATACATTCGAATTTTCACTGGTCATCATAAAACAAGGTAAACGAAAGAACATGTCCTTGAGATTATGGATGTTTCCCATGGTTAGCACTAGAACTCGGGCATAAAAATAGAATTATTTCCATATACTTATATTTAAAACATAAACATGATCATCACGATTAATAGAAAAGATAACGACATTGAAATGTGAATTCCTCCATATAAAGTAGGGAATTAAGTAGCACATATAAAAATGGGTGCCACAATTCATCTTTAATCAAATCATATCGATCTGATGGTTGGTCCAGAGAAGGCCCAACCATACCCAATTAAAAAAAGACGCACTTGCTCTAGTATGTCATGAGACTTGACTAATTCACATGTTCCAAGTAGCAAAAGTATAGACAAGAAGATCAAAGGATGACCCACATAGCGATAAGATAAGAAAGCGACATCACTCAAGACAAAGAAATTAAAAAAAAAAATGAAGATAACAACAAGTAAATGCAAATAGCACAAAATATTATCTTTAATATCCATTAAAAAGACACAAAGCAGTCCGTATTGCTTGCAATAAAAAAGATTAAAAAAACTTAAGAAGTCAAAAGTATAGAGAGGGATTATAACACATGAAGAATTAAATAACCTATTACAGGAATATAGAGAGAAACATAACACTTTACACTTAAACAAATGTCGCAGATGAAACAAAGAAGATGAGTAAACTTGGATTGCTTCCACTCTCAAATAAACACCTTGAGATGAGCTAACCATGAAGGGAAATAAGGGTTTCATCATAGTCTTTCATGCCACGTTCCTAAAGACAGCCACCACATATTGAAACAACAAGTTATGCAAACTACATTTAGAATGCCATAAAAAAGAGATGAAACTACATCCTGATGAAGCAACCCAAAGGTCACAGAAAATTAAATTTGTCCAGCATAGGTAAATTGAGATTATCCAAATAAACCACACCTTTTAAATTTTTTAGGGATATTAGAAGTACAAAACTTCATGAAATTTGGCAAAGTATCTTTCATTTTAGGCAAAAAATTTGGACAAGCATTACCTTTCCGATAAATGCGAGACATGCAACATGATTATGAAAAAAAAATATTTCAAATGTAAGACAGAAAATTTTCATTTTTAAATGATACAGTAAGACACATTTAATGTTTAGATAGTACAAACCATCAAATGTTCTTATATTATTTTATACAAAATTTAAGTGATATGCATATTATTGTTTTAATTGATTTACTATAATTTAGGAGTATGTGTATTCTTTGATTTTGATTAGCTCATTGTTATTTAAATTAACATTTTTTATTTAACTTTTTGATTAAAAGATATATTATAGAATATGAAATGTCTAAAGAAAACTTAGACAACCTGACATGAGATAAATTTATTACTGCTTTAGTTTAATTTTTTTTATCTATAGTGACTAATTTCTTTATTAAATGTTAGTTATAAAAAATGAATATAGAAAAATTAATTTTCATAGTCTGATCATCTGTACCCATCTTGATTAATTTCAAGCAACAGGCCAAGTCATGACAAAAGTGATAACAAAGAAAGACTTGTGATTAAATAATGGAACCTATTGAGATAGCTAATAGGATAACTAATGCAAAACCCTANAAAAGTGATAACAAAGAAAGACTTGTGATTAAATAATGGAACCTATTGAGATAGCTAATAGGATAACTAATGTAAAACCCTAATATGATATTTAAGAAATTTCTAATAAATTATATAATCATAATCACANCAGCATTAGCCAGCTTTGTAATGATATTTATTTAGGATATACATTATTAAGAGTGGCAACACCACTGACACAGTTCTGATTCATGGCTGCAACATTTGTTGTTGTTGTTTTGGTATTTTTGTTATAATGAGCTTTTGACAATGAGACTTGTTAAGTGTAAAAAGTAAAAAAAATAAAAGAAAATCTGATTTTTTTCTTCCTAAAATTNACACTTCTGATTCATGGCTGCAACATTTGTTGTTGTTGTTTTGGTATTTTTGTTATAATGAGCTTTTGACAAGGAGACCTGTTAAGTGTAAAAAGTAAAAAAAAATAAAATAAAATCTGATTTTTTCTGCCTAAAATATCTTTTGTAAAAGCACAAAAGTTGTAGAATTGCACATGTAATTTGGTTAATTACATTATTGAAAAATCAATCTTCTTGTGTTTTTTGAACATCAACTCTAGAAGAAATTCCTATTTTGCTCTGTTGAAGGAGTTGGAGAATGAGAGGGGAGAGCATGTTCCAATGATTAACTTAGCTATTACAAANTTTTTTGAACATCAACTCTAGAAGAAATTCCTATTTTGCTCTCTTGAAGGAGTTGGAGAATGAGAGGGGAGAGCACGTTCCAATGATAAACTTAGCTATTACAAGNGGAGTTCTTGTTGCGTGCTCACGTCTCTATCTGTCAGCCAGCCTAATTACAGGCCACTTTAATCGAATCTCTATAAGGCTTTCTTTCCTCGCTTCTTTCCTCTTTAGGTTCGCTTTTCTCCTTTCGCTCTTTATCCGTCGCTGCAACGGAAGGCAAAACTGGGAAGAGAGAGAGAGAAGAGAGCTTCCGTGCAGAGCATTTGGTTACAAAATGTCAAGTTCCTCATCCAGGTGGCAGATCAGATCTCTCACGCTTCAGACACGTCTACTCCGGCTCGGATTTTCACAAAGGTTCCTCTTTTTTGAAAATTTGTTTGAATTAGAGTGAAAATTAATGATAAAGTTTGAATTTTTATATGAAAGATTGAAAATTTTGTTGGCGTGGGGAAGTAAGAGATCAGCCGGCGTGGTTTTTGAGGTGGTGGTGAAAGGACGTATGGTTTATTCTTCTAAAAAAATGAAATTTTAGGGCTCGGAGAGCGAGAAGATGAGATTGGGAAGCGTACGCCTCCTCTGCTCATCCGTGCTATCTGGCTTAACGGACCCTACTGTTGACCGGTCCTTGTTCCCTCCTTTTCTGAGTTTTCTCTTCCTTTTCATCTCCTCCTGCTGTTCTTCTTCCGTGTATGTATTTATTTATAAGATCTGAATTGTTAGTACAGACTCTTGAAAGGCAGGATCTTTGTCTTCCTCAATGAGGTTTCATGACAAAAACCCTAATTTTCTCTCTCTCTTTCTCCTTGCTCTTACTCTTGATCTTTTTTTCATTGCTTTTTATTTGCAGCAATGGCTTTCTGATGAGGAGAGGAAGAGTAAATGGCATCTCAGAAGAGATCCGCAGGTTCGATCTTCAATCAAATTTACATTTTTTACTGTTTTAATGGTTTGTAGCTACAGTACAATATTCCATGAAGCTTTCCTCTTGTTACCTTATTGAAAATGAGTTCTTTTTTTCTCCATTCTTCTTCTTCATCATCATCATCATCTTCGCCAACTTATCATGCCTAAGTGGAAGTCTTGAAAGCTTTCGTATCAATGTTCGACAGTATAATGCAATGGGATTTAACGAATGGCCATGTGTGTTTTATTTATTTTATTAGAATTTTCATTGATTCTTATAGAGTGAGTTTTTGAGCTGGCAAAGCCCCTTTTTTCAGTAATTACTGATTTTAATCTTATTAATGAGATTATTATTGTGCTTATAACACTCTCATTAATGCGCTGAATACATTTGATGCATCTCTTAAGTTTTCTAATATAATTTTCTTATTTGGGTTTAATTTATTTAAACACAAATGCCAACCATATGAATGAGACTGAACTCACACTTTCCTAATACTAAGGCGCATTATTGAGCCTATCTGTGTTTGACTTCCATGTAATCAGTAATATTATTTAGGTGCAATTATGTTGTTCTTGTCATGATCAGTAGTGCAATTAATTATATGTTTTATTCTCATAATTATTGGAAAAGGTTTGCATAAATATTGCTTTAGTTTTTGTATCATGTTAACTTTTATTTTATTTTATTTTGTTTTAATAATTGTCCATTGTGAGATAACATTTTGGGCAGCATTAGCCAGCTTTGTAATGATATTTATTTAGGATATACATTATTAAGAGTGGCAACACCACTGACACAGTTCTGATTCATGGCTGCAACATTTGTTGTTGTTGTTTTGGTATTTTTGTTATAATGAGCTTTTGACAATGAGACTTGTTAAGTGTAAAAAGTAAAAAAAATAAAAGAAAATCTGATTTTTTTCTTCCTAAAATTTCTTTTGTAAAAGCACAAAAGTTGTAGAATTGCACATGTAATTTGGTTAATTACATTATTGAAAAATCAATCTTCTTGTGTTTTTTGAACATCAACTCTAGAAGAAATTCCTATTTTGCTCTGTTGAAGGAGTTGGAGAATGAGAGGGGAGAGCATGTTCCAATGATTAACTTAGCTATTACAAACCAGTAATACAATAGTTTTTACTTCAAAAATAGTAGTATTTGACAGCAACATTGATTTGGTTTAGATAGTGATTTACCTTAAGAGAGGCTTGGAATATAATTAAAGGATAAAAACATATATAGCATATTATGTTTTCTCTAACAAATCCATAGAAATGTTTATGTGCTATTTCAATGAGTTCTTAAGAGTCCAATTTGGCCACAATTTTAGGGTGTTGAGGAACATGCTATAGCATATATGGTTGTTCTAGGACAAGGAACATGTTAAGGAAATCATTAATAGAATTCTTTTAGGCTTTGCTTGGATTTTAAGGTAGTGAAGAAAAATGATATTCAATTAGTTTGTATTTTAATTATTTTACCTCAAGCCATGACTTTGAGTTCTTCAACCTTGTTTTTCACTCCATTGATCACCCAAATTCGGAAAGCCTCAAAACAAATTAAAAATATGTAGGTTATGTTACAAATCTTTATTAATGATGATCAATTGTATTTAATTGCAATTTTTTGGGCATGCGATTTGAATCTATTGCTTCAACTTGAGATAGTGCTAATTTCAGCTGACTATTTTAAAATAATTAAGAGCTGTGCTGATGACAAAAAAACACTTTGTTGGGATATGATTTGAACTTCTTGTCTCAACTAATCATAAATATATTCATGTTGTATAAAAACAACTCAAATTAGATAATAGTATAGATGGAGATGCTCCTTGAAGGATTTATTAGGATTTACTTTAGTGTTTCTATTTGTTAATAAATTCTTAGGTTTTACTTTTAGTTAACCATCAAAAGAAAGATAACAAATGAATAAAATTATATTAAAATTATTCTTAATGAGGGATTTTTTTTCTATTGAATCAATTAAAAAATGGGGCTTTTACATATATTCATCACAACTCTTTTTTATTTAACATCACATCAAGAATATCATGATTGCTAACTTTTAAAAGTGAAATACACATTTTCCATGCATGCATATATAACACAAAATTTTTACTAATATAAATTCTTCATGTGTGTATATATGACACCAAATTGTTATAAATGTAAATTTGAAAGCTTAGACGTTAGATATGTAAATACATACACAAGAATTTTTTATTAAGCATTTAAATTTCTATAATAATTTTTTTAAGTTTTGCTTGTTCAAAATATCACTCATAAATAGGGTTACTAAATGGGTCTGTCCAAATTGATTCCCATGCAACTTAGTTATGAATTTTATATTGCATTATAAATTTTCTCTATTTGTCTTTTTTCACTAGAAGAAAATGCTCTATTATCAATAAAAATATTTACTTAATATAGCTAAATCTCATTGAAAATAATATTAGTGAGCGAGTTTATAATAGATTTATGACCATCCCATGTTGCTAAAATTTATTTTTTATAATATTTAACAAATTTTTCTTTTTTACTTACACAATTGCTATAAAAATACAATTTGCTACATTACTTACATAAGTTTTTTTTTTAATAATAGTGATCGGTAAAGTGATAGTTTTCCTAAATATTGTTTTCTATGGAATTTTTGTCGGTAGTTATGATTTTTAATGAATTTTTTGTAATGAATTTTGTGCAACAACTAAATATGATATTGTGTGATAAAAAATTTATTCGATGGTTTGTTAGTAACCTATAATAAAAAATTATGTGTGGCATATGATACTACTATTTCTATCAAATTCTATGACAGAGAGTAATTTGTATTTGTCACCATATATGACATGATACTTTTATGCTTTTGGAAATAAAATTTTTATTAAATATCAAAAAAATATAAAAGAGGCCGCAAACCCGAACTAAACCCAAAAAACAATAAATTCCAAAGAAAACCTAAGGGATCACACCACCACAAAAAAGAGGCAACTACAATCCTAGATTACCATTAAGTAATCCCAAAGCATTAACACACCTACTATTAAGAGAAAAAAGATTTCAGAAGGTTAGAACAGAGTTGTATAGTATCCAAAATAGAGAATGTAAGATAGGGCTCCAAACAATAAAAAAAATAGAATTTGAACATGTGTTGTGCACAAAGAATGACATCCAAACTTCAAAAGATTCTGACATATCAACTTCTGAGAGTGTTTCACACTGTTTGGGATATATTTCTATATAATAATCGAAAAATAAATTAATAAATAAAATAAATAAATTCTAACTTGTGTCCGTTCAAACGACGTGTTTCGACGGTTTCTTCGAGTATCAGATGATCTCATTTGAACTAAAGGGAGGAAATTGAAAGCTTGAATGCAAGACGAGGTGAAGAAGAAGAAGAAGAAGGAGGAGGAGGAGAATCGACATCTCCAACAGGTTACTCTTACTTGAGCAAACCTTCTTTGAGTGATTGTGAACTCAAAACAGTGTGTCTTGATCGACACAGAAAAAAGCTCTCGAGCCCTAGCGTGCTCGTCGAAGGATGGAGATTAAGCACGAGATCATTGAATGAATCTATCAAAGCTCAAGAAGATTGAAGTCTATGAATGTAAAGAAGATGGGAATTAGGGCATAAACAAGTACGACGTCGACTAACCGCATACCCCTTTTTATAGGCGAATGATTTTGACTTTCTGAGAAGATGGATGCGAACAAGACGTAGGGCTTAATGTTGATCTCACACAAGAGTTTTGCAACTACGGTGTTGAACACGAGAGGTGTTTGATTGGGTAAGCTGGGAAGCAATGACCCCACACTAGCTTGAGAAGCAAGCTTCGAGCTTTAACCCGTGAATGCATACGACTTGGGGATGAGATGAGTATTTCATGCCAGATCTGAACAAAACACGAGCAGAAGTTGAACAAGCATTTAGCAATGACAAGCTGAAACAATTTTCAGGAGCTAGTAAAGGTATATCCTTTAATTTAGAATGAATAAGATATTGAATAAAGTTTGTTAGAAATCATAGATATTGATTAAAGATGTAGCATTGATAATCAAATTGAAATGAAATGAATACTTACAATAAAAAATTCTAACTAACAATTAAAATAAAATAGTTAATTAATAGATTAATTTAACCTAATTAGATAATATGTTCAATTTTTTTTTTATATTATAGGTAATTAACTATTGGACACTAATTAAGGTTGTTTGAACGATAAAAGTAAGCCAACTGAATGAGGTGAGTACTTTTACTTCTAAATTATGATAATAATATTATTTTTCTTCTAAATCGTTTGCACTAGAATGACATTGGTCAAGATATTACAAGGAGAATTTGACTATTCTATCATATTATTCAAATTGATTATATAGAAATGAATGTGAATGATTTCAATAGTTATATTTATTTATTACATAAGTATATTATGAAAGAATGATATTAGATGATATTTAAAATACAAATAAAATGATTTATATTATGTTTGCATGTGCATGTTTGACTATGATGGAGTTTACCCCTTTACGATCTTAGCAACATAATGTACTCGTGCACGTAAATGTAAAAATATATTGATATTGATGTGTCTTAGTTAGTACGATTTTATATGGTGCTCATGTGACATTTGTATATAGATTAAAAAAACATTGATTTGTAAATGATATACTAAGACAATTAATATTGAAAATCACCTTGAATGATCATATTTGATAGCACAAACTATCAAATGCTCTTATTTTTTTCACAAAGTTTAATTGACATGTATTTTTTTCTTTTTCATTGAATTACTTTAGTTTAAGAGTATTAATATTCGTTTACTTTTTGTTAGTTCACTAGTATTTTAAATAAACTTGNGATATTGATGTGTCTTAGTTAGTACGATTTTATATGGTGCTCATGTGGCATTTGTATATAGATTAAAAAAATATTGATTTGTAAATGATATACTAAGACAGTTAATATTCAAAATCACCTTGAATGATCATATTTGATTGCACAAACTATCAAATGCTCTTTTTTTTTTCACAAAGTTTAATTGACATGTATTTTTTTTTTCTTTTTCATTGAATTACTTTAGTTTAAGAGTATTAATATTCGTTTACTTTTGGTTAGTTCACTAGTATTTTAAATAAACTTTTTGGGTTTAAATGTTTGATTAAAAAGTTAACAATAGAAGATGAAAGTTTATAGAATACGTAGATAATCTGAACTGAGGTAAATTTATAATTGCTTTAATTTAATTTTTTATCCATAATGATTCTTTCATTTATGAAATATTAGTTATAGAAAATGAATATATAAAAATTTAATTTCCACCGTCTTACCGTCTATATCTGCCTTGATAAATTCCAATCCCCATACTAGGTCTCAACAAAAGTAGTATCGTAGAAATGTTTAGGATTAAATAATGGAATTTTGAAAGAGTCAATAAGATAATTAACGTAAAACCCTATTATGATTTAAGAAATTTCTACTAAATTATATNAGGTAAATTTATAATTGCTTTAATTTAATTTTTTATCCATAATGATTCTTTCATTTATGAAATATTAGTTATGGAAAATGAATATATAAAAATTTAATTTCCACCGTCTTACCGTCTATATCTGTCTTGATAAATTCCAATCCCCATACTAGGTCTCAACAAAAGTAGTATCGTAGAAATGTTTAGGATTAAATAATGAAATTTTGAAAGAGTCAATAAGATAATTAACGTCTATTATGATTTAAGAAATTTCTAATAAATTATACAATCATAATTAATGTAATGTTATTTAAATTTTGAAAATTATAAGGTGGACATATTGTAATTATAAAATAATAATAATAAATAAAGAAGGATATTCGGTCTAGCTGCGTTGGCTCGATCAGAGTATTTGGAGAGTTTCTTTACGCATAAGATATATCATTTGAATTAGAGGGACGAAATAGAAAGCATGGTGAGAGATGAGACGAGGCAAAGAAGAAGAGAAAGATGNAGCTGCGTTGGCTCGATCAGAGTATTTGGAGAGTTTCTTTACGCATAAGATATATCATTTGAATTAGAGGGAGGAAATAGAAAGCATGGTGAGAGATGAGACGAGGCAAAGAAGAAGAGGAAGATCGAAAAACGGTATCTCCAACATGGGGTTCGTGCAAACCTTCAAGCTTCTGTGAACTCTGGAAATAACGAGCAGCTTATTTAACATAATATTTAAAATAAAATAATTTAACTAACAATTAAAATAACTTAATTAATTTAAATATTAATTAAACATAATTAACTAATATTCTTAATTTTTTTTGTATTATATATAGCTAACTCTTGGAGAAATCAAAGTTGTTTGAAGAATTAAGCCAAGTTAGTTGAATGAGGTGAGTACTTTTAACTTTAAATTATGATAATTATATTGTATTTCTTTTTAATCGTTTGCATTAGAGTGACATTAGTTAAAATGTTTTGGAACTGCAAGTATNGTTGAATGAGGTGAGTACTTTTAACTTTAAATTATGATAATTATATTGTATTTCTTTTTAATCGTTTGCATTGGAGTGACATTAGTTAAAATGTTTTGGTACTGCAAGTATTATTTTGTTTTGTTGTATGAATGGATCATCTTAGAAATGAATGTGAGTGATTTACATAGTTGTACTTATTACATGTGCATATTATAAAAGAAAGATATTAGATGATTTTTAGAATATAAATAAAATGATTTATAATATGCTACCTGCATGTGCATGTTTTGTTACGATGGAATTCACNTATAAATAAAATGATTTATAATATGCTACCTGCATGTGCATGTTTTGTTACGATGGAATTCACTTTTTTTTTTGTATTAGAGAGGGAAGTTAAGGTACCTGTCAACATAATTGAAAAATGATATTGTTATTAATGTGTCTTAATTTGTTTTATTTTACACAGTACTTCTGCAACGGTTGTTTACATATTAAAAAAAAGGATATGCAAATGATACGGTAAGACTATTAATGTTTAGTCATGTTGAATGATCATATTAGATGGTACAAATTATTAAAAGCTCTCGTATTTTTTTTACACAGTTTAACTGACATATATATTGGCTTTTTTTCATTTAACTACTGGAGTTAAGTAATACCATTATTAACTGGTTTTGATTAGCTCGCTATTATTTTAAATTAATATTTCAGGTTTAACTATTTGATTAATAGATGAACAATATAAAAGACGAGATTTATAGAAAACACTGACATGAGATAAATTTAGAACTATTTAATTTATTTTTTTCTTATCTATATTGGCTCTTTGAGTTGTTAAACATTAGTTATAGAAAATGAATGTAAAAGAGCTTAACTTTCACCATTTGTACCCACCTTGGATAATTCCTATTCTCGAGCTGAGCCGGGATATTTTACACTAAACTAAAGAAGGCGATTAACAAATTGAACAAACCATTATGATAGAAATACTCTTTGTGAGAAAACAAACTATTGGATGATATTAAGGAAAGAAGCAGTGGAAAGATTGAAAATTAAGTCCATCCAAGCACCCNATTAACAAATTGAACAAACCATTATGATAGAAATACTCTTTGTGAGAAAACAAACTATTGGATGATATTAAGAACTTATCTGTCAACTGGAAAGAAGCAGTGGAAAGATTGAAAATTAAGTCCATCCAAGCACCTTAATTACCAAGCATTTGTGAGGAAAAGTAAATCAAGTGATCTTAGTTGGAATTTTAAATGCATAATTCCATTTGGAATCAAAAATAAATCTCTGAATGGACTTTATACATTCGAATTTTCACTGGTCATCATAAAACAAGGTAAACGAAAGAGCATGTCCTTGAGATTATGGATGTTTCCCATGGTTAGCACTAGAACTCGGGTATAAAAATAGAATTATTTCCATATACTTATATTTAAAACATAAACATGATCATCACGATTAATAGAAAAGATAACGACATTGAAATGTGAATTCCTCCATATAAAGTAGGGAATTAAGTAGCACATATAAAAATGGGTGCCACAATTCATCTTTAATCAAATCATATCGATCTGATGGTTGGTCCAGAGAAGGCCCAACCATACCCAATTAAAAAAAGACACACTTGCTCTAGTATGTCATGAGACTTGACTAATTCACATGTTCCAAGTAGCAAAAGTATAGACAAGAAGATCAAAGGATGACCCACATAGCGATAAGATAAGAAAGCGACATCACTCAAGACAAAGAAATTAAAAAAAAAAATGAAGATAACAACAAGTAAATGCAAATAGCACAAAATATNCTCAATCAACACAAACAAAAGCTCTCAAGCCCTAGTGTGTGAACCTAAGGAGGGAGATTGAGTATGGGATCATGCCAATAATTGCAAGTTAAAGCATCAAATGAACTAATTGAAGCCGAAGACGAGCAAAGTCTACAGAGGTATAGATGACAAGGACTTTGTTGGGCAAAATGATAATGAAGACTTATCGAAAACCCTTTTCATAGCTGAGTGACTTTGATTTTATGAGGAAATGGAGGTGGAGAAGACATAGGGCTTAGCACTAATCACATAAAAGGGATTTGCAGCACCATCATTGAATTAACATAGCAGAGCGAATGAGCCTTGTGCTTGAACTGAACATGCAAGGTATTTGATTAGGCAAACAGGAGATCAGCCATCCCACACTTGAGTAGTAGACTTTGACCTTTAACTCCAGAAAACATACGACTCGATGATGTGATGAGTATGTTATTCTAGAATCAGAGTATAGCATCAGTAGGAGTCGAATATGTGTTTATTATTGGAAAGCTAAAACAATTTTAGGAGCTAGAGAAGGCATTTAGTTTAACTTAGATAAGATATTAATTGGATATTGAATACAAGTTTATTGCAAATCATAGATATTGATTAAAGTTGTAGCATAGTCAAATTGAAACGACATAAATGCTTAAATTAAGTTTGTTTCTAGTAATATAGGGCTCTAATAGAGTCCTAATTATCAATCACACGAGAAAAATTGTTAACTAGCAAGCCTTAAAGAAAACTTCTTGTCTACTGTAATTAGACTTAGGCCGAAATTAAGTTTGGTTTAAAGTGAACTAATGATGTCACTAAACTACTAAGAATTGAACCGTACGCATGTTTGTCGGCCATTTTTAATTTCGTGATTTGAAAAAGTGATGATTTTGTGATTTTTAAAATAATTTAAATATGAATACAACCCTTTATTTATATTTTTAAAAGAAATTTTAATTTTTAAAATAGGTGAGACCAAACGAGTCTCACATTTTAAATAGTTTAGATGATTAAATACAATACTGCAAGTAATACACTTATCCCAAAGAAATAAATATATCACTTGTAATAAGGATTCAATCACCTAGACTAAAGAGTTTATGACATTAATTTTGGTCTGCGAAATATTTTATAAAAAGGTCAACAAGTTCCCCTACCTAACATAAATATATGGGTTTCAGGTTCCCTATAGAGATTAAATGGCTGGGGGTCACTTAAAAAAACTCTTGATTAAGATTAGGTGGTTTTGCCTTCAAGATTTTAAAGTTTAGGTTTTCATGATTGGACATGGGAAAATCAAATGAGAATGACTCACTATAGGAACAATTATTTTAGGAATCCAAAGGGAAAAAAAGCAGGGGATATCGCAAATCCGGGGAAAACCCCGGTGAACTCCCAACTATCCTATTGTTTGGCTTTATGTCTTTGAAATGATGTAATTTAACATTTCAATCCTGCAAATTATTTATGATTTAGGACTTATGTTGACACAATATCGGATTGTGCAAATAGCCTAAAAAGATAGGAGGATTTACACTGTAACGCACAGTAACCTCGAAATCCTAAAGTGTTTGGACTTATAATTGCACAACAGAGTTGTGTAAAAAGCCTAAAGGGTGATCCTATGGGATGTTATTTAAACGAAATGAAGTGATAGGTGATGTGAAGATGTTTATGGGATATGTTTTGATATTTTGTTGTTGCAGATCTACCTTGAAGTTGTTCCTCGTCGTGCTGCCCATGATGTTCGCTCCAAGCTTTTCATAGTAGCACCTCCTGGTTTAGTTTTAGTTTTAAAGATGCACCTAACCACTAGGTTTTCCTAAACTAAGGCATAGTGTGTATCAAAACAACTAAACATGTAATATAAAAGAAAATAACAGTATAGTGTACAGTAGAAAGAAAATACAGTATAACATGCTAGGAAAATAGTATAACAGACTATGAGAACAATATAACCTGTTGTGAAGTAAAATATTATAATATAAATTAAACTTGTACACTTGGGAGGTTTGTTGCTCTTTTAAGTTTAGCTATTATGCGTTGTGTAAAAAGAGAAAGTATAACCTGAAAAAAACTTAAGAAAAATAGGTAAATCGTAAGAAAAAGACAAACAAATAAAATAAAACGCAATATCACATATAAAAGACCAAGAATAGAAGATTTATATGTGATATTGGGAATGTTCTCAATTGCCAGAAAGATCTGAGTGTAAGACTCAAGCTCAGATCCCGGAACATTGGGTTTNAACAGAGCAGAGCGAATGAGCCTTGTGCTTGAACTGAACATGCAAGGTATTTGATTAGGCAAACAGGAGATCGGCCATCCCACACTTGAGTAGTAGACTTTGACCTTTAACTCCATAAAACATACGACTCGATGATGTGATGAGTAATTCTAGAATCAGAGTATAGCATCAGTAGGAGTCGAATCTGTGTTTATTAATGGAAAGCTAAAACAATTTTAGGAGCTAGAGAAGGCATTTAGTTTAACTTAGATAAGATATTAATTGGATATTGAATAAAAGTTTATTGCAAATCATAGATATTGATTAAAGTTGTAGCATAGTCAAATTGAAATGACATAAATGCTTAAATTAAGTTTGTTTCTAGTAATTTAGGAGCTAGAGAAGGCATTAAGTTTGTTTCTAGTAATGTAGGGCTCTAATAGAGTCCTAATTATCACGAGAAAAATTGTTAACTAGCAAGCCTTAAAGAAAACTTCTTGTCTACTGTAATTAGACTTAGGCCGAAATTAAGTTTGGTTTAAAGTGAACTAATGATGTCACTAAACTACTACTTAGAATTGAATCGTACGCATGTTTGTCGGCCATTTTTAACTTCGTGATTTGAAAAAGTGATGATTTTGTTATTTTTAAAATAATTTAAATATGAATACTTCGTGATTTTTAACTGTCGGCCCTTTATTTTATTTTTAAAAGTAAAATTTTAATTTTTAAAATAGGTGAGACCAAACGAGTCTCACATTTTAAATAGTTTAGATGATTAAATACAATACTGCAAGTAATACATTTATCCCAAAGAAATAAATATATCACTTGTAATAAAGATTCAATCACCTAGACTAAAGAGTTTGTGACATTCATTTTGGTCTGCGAAATATTTTATAAAAAAGGTCAACAAGTTCTCCTACCTAACATAAATATCTGGGTTTCAGGTTCCCTATAGAGATTAAATGGCTGGGGGTCACTTAAGAAAACTCTTGATTAAGATCAGGTGGTTTTGCCTTCAAGATTTCAAAGTTTAGGCTTTCACGATTGGACATGGGAAAATCAAATGAGAATGACTCAAAATAGAAACAATTATTTTAGGAATCCAAAGGGAAAAAAAGTGGGGGATATCACAAATCCGGGGAAAACCCCGGTGAACTCCCAAATATCCTATTGTTTGGCTTTATGTCTTTGAAATGATGTAATTTAACATTTCAATCCTGCAAATTATTTATGATTTAGGACTTATGTTGACACAATATCGGATTGTGCAAATAGCCTAAAAAGATAGGAGGATTTACACCGTAACACACAGTAACCTCGGAATCCTAAAGTGTTTGGATTTATAATTGCACAACAGAGTTGTGTAAAAAGCCTAAAGGGTGATCCTATGGGATGTTATTTAAACGAAATGAAGTGATAGGTGATGTGAAGATGTTTATGGGATATGTTTTGATATTTTGTTGTTGCAGATCCACCTTAAAGTTGTTCCTCGTCGTGCTGCCCATGATGTTCGCTCCAAGTTCTTCATAGTAGCACCTCCTGGTTTAGTTTTAGTTTTAAAGATGCACCTAACCACTAGGTTTTCCTAAACTAAGGCATAGTGTGTATCAAAACAACTAAACATGTAATATAAAAGAAAATAACAGTATAGTGCACAGTAGAAAGAAAATACAGTATAACATGTTAGGAAAATAGTATAACAGACTATGAGAACAATATAACTTGCTGTGAAGTAAAATATTATAATATAAATTAAATTTGTACACTTGGGAGGTTCGTTGCTCTTTTAAGTTTAGCTATTATGCGTTGTGTAAAAAGAGAAAGTATAACCTGAAAAAAACTTAAGAAAAATAGGTAAATCGTAAGAAAAAGACAAACAAATAAAATAAAACGCAATATCACATATAAAAGACCAAGAATAGAAGATTTATATGTGATATTGGGAATGTACTCAATTGCCAGAAAGATCTGAGTGTAAGACTCAAGCTCAGATCCCGGAACATTGGGTTCCAGTTTTGGTCATGTTAAGGCAAGAATTTCATTATTTGATTTAATTAAATCAGTCATGAATCACAATTTAGTGCACCCTCGTGCCTAGTGTCCTAATTATCTCATGAATTGGGGTCAGATGTCTGGCTTCTTAGGATTATTTGAACATTAGAAGGATGAACTCTCTCAAGGTGTGCTCCTAAGATCTAGGAAGCCTACACTTTAATTTGGGTCTGAAGTATTCTAAAGTTTCTAATTTCAATTAAGTGTCCTTCAACTAACCCCCGAATATCTTTAGATCAAGCTTAACTCGCTATCAGACTCTTAAAACTTAAGGGGTAAACCTATAGTTTTGGAAAAAGGTTTGTGAAGTATGCTTCAATCCTAATTAGAGCAATTGGATTTAAATTTATTCAAAGCTTAAGGGACTTAAGTGCAGGTCTACTAATCTTTCAATCCATGTCTCTAATTGTTATTTAAACTCTCACTTTCTTCTAACTCCCAAATATTCTTCCAATTTACGATTTTATCTTTCTTATGTAAACGNAAGTGTTCTAAAGTTTCTAATTTCAATTAAGTGTCCTTCAACTAACCCCCGAATATCTTTAGATCAAGCTTAGCTCGCTATCAGACTTCTAAAACTTAAGGGGTAAACCTATAGTTTTGGAATAAGGTTTGTGAAGTGTGCTTCAATCCTAGTTAGAGCAATTGGATTTAAATTTATTCAAAGCTTAAGGGACTTAAGTGCAGGTCTACTAATCTTTCAATCCATGTCTCTAATTGTTATCTAAACTCTCACTTTCTTCTAACCCCCAAATATTCTTCCAATTTACGATTTTATCTTTCTTATGTAAACAGAATGGTGAATAATTTGTTATCATATCTTCTCCTTAGATTTTATCATCTCAAAGAACCGAATTTCATTTTTAATCTTCTCTCCCTTTTTCTTTCCATCATATTTTCTTAAGACCATGAATCATTCCTGAAGATAATTAAATCGAAAATTCTCATTTTTAACTTGATCGTTAAAAAAAGAAANGAATAATTTGTTATCATATCTTCTCCTTAGATTTTATCATCTCAAAGAACCGAATTTCATTTTTAATCTTCTTTCCCTTTTTCTTTCCCTCATATTTTCTTAAGATCATGAATCATTTCTGAAGATAATTAAATCGAAAATTCTCATTTTTAGCTTGATCGTTAAAAAAAGAAGATAAAACAAAAAAAGGGAGACCAATCCATTTTTAAAACCAAGTCAAATCAGTAAAGCTTAAAACGGAATTGGGAATGCACCCGTCTAAAAACGTTTAAAACTAGTTAAAAAAATGAATCAATCTCAAACAGGGATTTAAAAGCCTCAAAATGTAACTTAAATCTTACTAAATAAGGTCTCTAGATCCCTGAATCAATCCAAGAAGGATTTCATGTTCTCACATTTCATAAATGGATTATTTCGAGGAGGGTATTCTTTCCAAATAGCAATCTTATGAATTCACAAACCCCATATGAATTCAATTTATATCAAATTCATAATTTATTAAAATAATCTTTCAAGAAAACTTCATGTCATAAAACAAGAAAGACTAATCCATAAAGAATAGCCCTTCTCTTTATTTTTTATCTCCAAAAAGCTATGCCAATACCAATTCCAACTTTAATCACAAGCTCTTTTCCCTTTTCTTTTACATCTCCCTAGAATGAAATTATTTTTGTAAATATCCATGACCAAGGCAATAGAAATCACAGCCAAGCTCCAATTCCAGCTGACGGGTATAAGCCAAAAGAGAGGAGGACTCACGGGTAAAGCAACAAGAAGAGGAGAGACCCAAAAGCAGCATAAACCCACGGGTAAGGGCCAAAAAGAGAGACCCAAAGGCGGCATAGACTCGCGGGTAAGGACCAAAAAGAGAGACCCAAAGGCAGCATAGACTCACGGATAAGGGCCAAAAAGAGAGGCCCAAAGGCAGCATAGAATCACGGGTAAGGGCCAAAAAGAGAGATTCAAAGGCAGCAACACCAAGAAATGTGCAAGGCCAAAGACAACAGCCAACCTTACCAAATTAGCCTCAAAGAAAAAGAGGAGAACCCCATGGGTATTACCATTATATTATTAAACATAAAAGAATGAATGGACAAGTCTCCACAAATTATCCAAATCAAGCCCAAAAAAAGTGTCAAACCGAGCTCAAAGGATAGACCAATTAGTAAGCCAACATAAATCAACAGATAAGAACCCAAACCAAGCCTAGCAAAAGGGCAACCTAAACCAAGCACAAAGGGGCAAACCAAATCTAAGAAATGATCCAAACAGTAAAGGATTCCAGCTAACATAAATCATTAAAAGGAGCCCAAACCGAGCCCAAGAAAAGGGGACATCCGAGCCCAGCACAAGGGGCAAACCGATCCAGCCAGAGGGAGCAAAATAGAGAAGTATTCCAAGCATAAATTTGATTTCGAAAAGAGCTCAAACCAAGCCCACCAAATAGGCTAAAAATTAACATAAAACTTTCAACTAAATTCAGCCTAGAAGAAAGCTAAAACTGAGCTCAGCAAAAAGGGCAAAATCAAGCAGCATAGAGGCTAACCCAAGCTCAGTAAAGAGGCAAAACAAGTGAAAGCATTTCCAGTCAACATTTAATCCAAAAAGAAGCTAAATTCGACCTCACTAAATGAGCTAAAACAGGGTCATAAAAATCAGATTCCATAAAGTCACAACCGAGCCCAAGAAAAGGGCAAACCGAGTCCAGTACATGGGGCTAAATNAGTCAACATTTAATCCAAAAAGAAGCTAAATTCGACCTCACTAAATGAGCTAAAACAGGGTCATAAAAATCAAATTCCATAAAGTCACAGCCGAGCCCAAGAAAAGGGCAAATCGAGTCCAATACATGGGGCTAAACTGGAAGATGTTTCCAATTCAATCCCGAAGAAAAAAAACCAAGGCCAAGACCACCAAATGGGCCAAAGGAGAACATATTTTTCAGCATTTATTGTAAGCATGAATATCAATAATAAAAGTTTCGATAATTTCATCCCAACAAGTATTCGNTTTATTGTAAGCATGAATATCAATAATAAAAGTTTCGATAATTTCATCCCAACAAGTATTCGAACAAGGGGGCAGCAAGAGGAACATAAAATGAGCCCCAAACATATTTTTTTTAACTCATGAAATGATTTCCAACATGTATTCCAGCAAGGGGCAGCAAGAGAAGCAAGAGTGAGCCCCCAAATACATTTTTCCATCTCATAAAACAATTTCCAACATGCATTTTAGCAAGGGGCAGCAATAGAAGCTAGAGTGAGCCTCCGAATATATTTTTCCATCTCATAAAACNATTTTTCCATCTCATAAAACAATTTCCAACATGCATTTTAGCAAGGGGCAGCAATAGAAGCTAGAGTGAGCCCCCAAATACATTTTTCCATCTCATAAAACAATTTCCAACATTCATTTTAGCAAGGGGTAGCAATAGAAGCTAGAGTGAGCCTCCGAATACATTTTTCCATCTCATAAAACAATTTCCAGCATGCATTCTGGCAAGGGGCAGCAATAGAAGCAAGAATGAGCCCCCAAACATATTTTTCCATAGACATTTATAAAGGAATAAAAATGTAGTTCTAGACTACTCTAGCCATGCCTTCAAATGTTTCAAGCAAAAGAAAAGTAGAGGTGATCCATATATACATGCTTCATTTCTCACCAACCTAAGCAAATATTCATGCTTAAACCTTAAAATAAGCTTCCATACTTTATGTCATCCGAAATAATGCAAAATAGAGGAGAATAATAATATTTTTTTTTTATGCAAACTTAAAGCAAATAGAAAATAAGGTAGATTCGAGAAAACCACTCCAAAAATATCCTACAAATACTTCCACGATTTCCAGCTCACGGTTTGACAAATCCAAGCCTTGAGACCCTCGAACAACAGAGGGGAAGAAGATCTCCTCTCGAACAGGAACACAGAAAGAGCCAACTTTCTTAATNAAATATTCATGCTTAAACCTTAAAATAAGCTTCCATACTTTATGTCATCCGAAATAATGCAAAATAGAGGAGGATAAAAATACCTCTTTTTTATGCAAACTTAAAGCAAATAGAAAATAAGGTAGATTCGAGAAAATCACTCCAACAATATCCTACAAATACTTCCACGATTTCCAGGTCACGGTTTGACAAATCCAAGCCTTGAGACCCTCGAACAACAAAGGGGAAGAAGATCTTCTCTCGACCAGGAACACAGAAAAAGCCAACTTTCTTAACAACGAAGAATAGAGACCGAAAACACCAAGTTCTTCCAAAATCTCCCCCCTCTCAAAAGAAACCCTCTTTTTCTTCCTTTTTTTTAGTCAAGGAGAAAGACAGAAGAAGCACACCCTTCCAATCTCTCTTAAAAATTTCAACAACCCAACACAGTAGACTAGGAAAACGTTTTATAGGCAGAGAGGAGAAGAGGAGAAGTCACCAACCACTATTCCATGGCCTAATAGTACAAGAGGGACGGAATCGACACNCAATCTCTCTTAAAAATTTCAACAACCCAACACAGTAGACTAGGAAAACGTTTTATAGGCAGAGAGGAGAAGTCACCAACCACTATTCCATGGCCTAATAGAACAAGAGGGACAGAATCGACACAATAAAAAGGAGAGCGTACAGCCTCGAGGAGGAGAAGCGTCGACCAGCTCATCTCCTTGCGATTGGAGAGCCAAAAAGCCAAAGGGAAGCTCGAGGAGATGAGCCGAGAGCAAGAACGGCAAGGAGAGCCACGTGGATCCATCGTGGATCAAGGGCACACAGAGGAGAGGGAGACGAGCCACGGGATCGAGCCGAACACAAGGCCGAATGAGGGTTTAAGCAAGGGTAGAGGTGTAAATAGGATTTAGGTTTAATATAATTATAATTTAAGGATATTTATATAAAACAAAATATTTAATATTTTGAAAAATAAAAACTTAATTTGTGATTTATCCATGCATCAAAACATAACAAAATTGGTAGCATTTTTAAGTAATTCTGAAGTTCCGGGCGCGTTGGCGTGGTCCGTTTCACCGTCCGAGGTTATTTTGATTAATTCATTGATTTGCATGTCAATTTTCTCGTGTCGAAAATATAGCAATATGGGTTTCTTTTCCTACTAAAATTGGTATCCCGGACACGTTGGCGCAGTCCATTTTTGTCTTCGGAGCTCATCCGGAGTAATTTGTATTTTCATCCGTCCTTTAGGTTCAATTGAAGACCGTCTTCGTGCAATTTAGTGGATTTTGTGCATTTGATGTGCATATATGATGATAAAGTAATGAGGAGGTTTCCCTAAGGCTTGAAGTCCTACTGGGAACTTCTCCATGAGTCTTCACATAATAGTTCTTAATATGCTCATACATAAGACGATGGTTTTGGGCCATAAATGTTAGACATCACTGGAAAAATAGGAAGTGTTTTGGAATTTCTAAAATGGTTGGTCCCAATTCTAGTTTTCTAAGATGGTCAACAGGAATTCCTAAAGCTTGATCCTAGGAAAATGTAATGACCTCAAAAATGAGGTCAACAAATTAGACTTAAGGCCGAAATTAAGTTCTAGTCTACTGTAACTTAGACTTAGTCCGAAATTAAGTTTGGTTTTAAGTGAACTAATGATGTCACTAAACTACTACTTAGAATTAAACCGTATGCATGTTGCTAATCCATTACAAAAGAAATGATGTATGAAAACTACTCAGATTTCATGGAGAAAACTACTACTCAACATATTATATTAAAAACACAACAAATTTCCAAATAAAACTTTAATACAAAGAAATAAAGTACAAGAACTTATCTCCTTTCATGAGAAATGAAGAAAATATCCTCCAAACAGTGTTCTCCTTGCAATATCACAATAATTTTTTACACCTCTCACACAATTCTAAGTAAAATAAGAAAATCAAAGGAAAATCTCTCACTTCTTGCACTCTAACACTTAGATGAATTTCCCAAAGGCCTCACTTATTGTTTGCAATACCTCACCCTTAAAAATCCATCTTGTCGTGCTTAAAATCGGGAAAACTACACTTGGCAGTTCTGGCGCCTAAGCGTCAATGACTCTCTTTGCTCCGCAGAATGAAGTAGTGTCTGGGCGCCAGGATACAAAGCTTAGGTGTCGGTCTCTATGTATGTTGGCGCTTAGGCGCCAGGATCTGACGTTTAGTTGTCATATCAAGAATCTTCTCCTTAGCCCAATTTGTTCTATTCCGCTTAGTGTTCGATCCGATTTGATATGGTTTTCTCCTGTTATACTTGCATCCAAAAATATGAAAATACATTCCATTAAAGTGTAATATCATAAAATATGTGTATTAAACATGAAAGTAAATTTAGCATATTTAGAACATATCTAAAGTCCCCAAACTTCATTGTTACTTATCCTAAAGTAAGTTTTCTATTTTATAAACCAAATGCTTTAACTTATAATAGTGGTTTTCATTAAAGATACCTATAATTTTACTCTATAATTGTGATAGTGTAACTTTAGAAAATTTTTCAGTAACTCAGGCTATAACTAGGGTATAAAAATATTTAGTAATTAAGCTAAGAATTCTGATTTTAAATTCATTTCAAAAAAAATTGTAATTTCTTAGACTTAGATTTCCTACAAGAATTAAAAGATAAAATTATATGAGTACTCTATTAATAAAGATTTGACTAATACATTTAAAATTGATAATAAGCTCATAAGTGTAATTAGGTTTCTTTCATCAAGATAATTCAAGTGAAGCCAATTTTCAATTAGTCATCTTCTCCCCACATTTAATATATATTTTCTCTTTTTTTTTTCTTTCAGGATCTTTTTATCCCTTACTCTTTTATGTGAGGATTATTATATTTAGATAATCTTTAATGATTTTGAATTTCACTATCATCTTCTTAAAATTAAAAATTTTGTATGATTCTTTACTTGATAATGTGTACTAGTTTTAAAAATGATTTTTTATAAAGTCTCAATACTTTTTTAAGAGTAAATCTAAGGTTCATAGTATTTCAAAATTATAATTTTTTCTACTATAAATAGTAAAAACATATCCCTATTCGCTTATACCAAATATCTTAACTCTAGAACTACCCCTTATAAAAAAAAAGAAAAAATTACTTAAGTTTACTATAATAACACCACACATCATAAGTCATTTCAAAATATTATTTAAAAGCAGTCTACCGAGGACAAATGAAGTCTAGTTTTTAAAAGTTTTTCTACCTCCCTGAAACTTAAATTTTTAGTAATTTAAAACATATAATATAGAAATGCAGGCAGGAAGAAAGTTTTTTTAAATTAGTTTCTATCAAAACTTTTAAACATGAAAAGTATACATGTATAAACATCAAAGGCAAGTATGTAGCATAAGTAAATCTCAATTAAACATGTTATACCATGAAAAATTGCTAAGTAAAAGACCACTCTTTCACACTAGCAGACGTATATATGAACCACAACATAAAGGAAACAATAGTGCAGTAAAAACAAAAAGTAGATCTTACCCAGAGAAGAAAAAATCCAACGTTTTTAGGCAAAAAATCCTTATGAATCGCAATGTAAGAGTATAAGAAGGTCTATAATTAGTACTACCCTAGTTTTTCCAAATTCCTACAGGGTTAGCTTGGTTGTTTCCCCATTGGTAGTTTCCGCCACTATAATTACTATTCCAGTTGAAGTTAGGGTGGATCTTCCAACCTGAGTTATATAGTTAGAATACGGGTTATTTGGTCTATTGTTAAAAGCATTTAAAGTCTCAAATGATGATGAATGTGAATCAATCATTTGTCCTAATGAATTTTTCTCAATCACGGGAGGTGTTTGAGACAAGTTGATTATGAATTAGTCTAGCTTCCTAGATATTGCTACAACTTGAAAAGCCATATTTTAAATCACACTGTATCGTGAACATTGACCACTTTTCTAAGGTTTATTCTTTCAGAGGTCATTGAAAGTTGTTAGTATCTATCTCTTCGATTAAAGAATATTGTTCATCACATAGTTTTGACATCAATGAACCACTATTAGCAACGTCAATGACAGATCTCAAGGCTACTACTAATCCATTATAAAATATTTGATTAATTAACCAGTCATGTAAAACATGATATGGATACTTCCTCAGAGGTTCTTTAAATCATTCTCATGCTTCGTAGATTGATTCACCTTAATACTGGAAAATTAGATAATATCAACTCTAATTTTTGCAGTTTTTGAAGTCGGAAATTACTTAGTTAGAAATTTCTGAGCTAAGTCACCCCAAGTTCTGATAGATCCAGGTGTTAAAAAGTACAACCATATCTTAGCTTTATTTCTCTAGAAAAAAGGGAAAAACTTAAGTTTAACAGCGTTGTTTGAGATATCATTATACTTAATTGCGGCTCACAGTTCTAGAAAACTTGCTAAATGTAAATTAGGATCTTCAGATGAATTCCCGCAAACTAGTTATTCTATATCATTTGAATGATAGCAGATATCAATTCAAATATGTTAGCTTCTACGACTGGGATTTGTATACTAAGATAAATTCTATCTGTCGTAGGTTTAGCATAATCCCCTAATGGTTTTTGTACGTGATGAGGTTCATTTTCAACAGTTTGATTATCTAAGTTCTTATGTGAAGTGTTTGTCGTTTCTTCTGTTTGTTGTTAAGATCTTTTTTATTTTCTTATTTCTCTAATTATTTTTTCGAATTCGAAATCGTAAGGCACTAGTTGTAATAATCCTGCACTACACATACACACTTAAAATGTTCAATAAGTAATTAATGTTTAATAGGTTCAACTAAAGACACTATATTAATAATTTTAATTATACTAAAATGTTTAACACATAAAACACTCAAAAATATATATTTAATTTTTAGTATTTTTAAATTATTTTTTAACACAAGCATAAATAAATACAATAAGATTTTCCAAATCTAAGTTGAATAGGTTCAACTAAACTTTTTCTAAGTCAAAATTAATTGTAAAGTTCTCCACAAGTAAGCACTATACGCACTAGGTTTTTGTCTACAAAAGTGTACATATCGTTCAAGCAATATAAGGCTCTAATGGAGTCCCGATTATCGATCCTACGAGGAAAAATGTTAACTAGCAAACCTTAGGAAAAGTTCTAATCTACTGTAATTAGACTTAGCCCGGAATTAAATTTGATTTAAAGTGAACTAATGATGTCACTAAACTATTACTAAATTTCTAAGTTAACTATGTAACTAAGTAAACTAAGGTAAGTTCAAATTAAACACTAGGTTAAAGTAAGGTGAAACTTCAAGATAATTAGAGGTTCCCTTCTTTGTAATGAAACTAGTAGCCAGTGTAGGTTCAATCAAACTAGTATCCCTATTTAGAAATCTGTGACAAATAGGAGCAGCATCTACAATCTTTACCATTTCCAAATGTATAAAGANTAGCCAGTGTAGGTTCAATCAAACTAGAATCCCTATTTAGAAATCTGTGACAAATAGGAGCAGCATCTACAAGCTTTACCATTTCCAAGTGTATAAAGTTATTTGGATAACCCAGTGTTAAAACCTCAAATCCTTGGTTATGCTGGGCATGTTCTAATTTGTCACCTTGGATTACCCACTAGTGCCTNTTTAATTATACTAAAATGTTTAACACATAAAACACTCAAAAATATATATTTAATTTTTAGTATTTTTAAATTTATTTTTAACACAAGCATAAAAAAAATACAATAAGATTTTCCAAATCTAAGTTGAATAGGTTCAACTAAACTTTTTCAAAGTCAAAATTAACTGTAAAGTTCTCCACAAGTAAGCACTATACGCACTAGGTTTTTGTTTACAAAAGTGTGCATATCGTTCAAGCAATATAAGGCTCTAATGGAGTCTCGATTATCGATCCTACGAGGAAAAATGTTAACTAGCAAGCCTTAGGAAAAGTTCTAATCTGNCACTAGCTTGAGAAGCAAGCTTCGAGCTTTAACCCGTGAATGCATACGACTTGGGGATGAGATGAGTATTTCATGCCAGATCTGAACAAAACACGAGCAGAAGTTGAACAAGCATTTAGCAATGACAAGCTGAAACAATTTTCAGGAGCTAGTAAAGGTATATCCTTTAATTTAGAATGAATAAGATATTGAATAAAGTTTGTTAGAAATCATAGATATTGATTAAAGATGTAGCATTGATAATCAAATTGAAATGAAATGAATACTTACAATAAAAAATTCTAACTAACAATTAAAATAAAATAGTTAATTAATAGATTAATTTAACCTAATTAGATAATATGTTCAATNATAATTATAATTTAAGGATATTTATATAAAACAAAATATTTAATATTTTGAAAAATAAAAACTTAATTTGTGTTTTATCCATGCATCAAAACATAACAAAATTGGTTGTATTTTTAAGTAATTCTGACGTTCCGGGCGCGCTGGCGTGGTCCGTTTCACCGTCCGAGGTTATTTTGATGAATTCATTGATTTGCATGTCAATTTTCTCGTGTCGAAAATATAGCAATATGAGTGTCTTTTCCTACCAAAATTGGTATCCCGGACACGTTGGCGCAGTCCATTCTTGTCGTCGGAGCTCATCCGGAGTAATTTGTATTTTCACCCGTCCTTTAGGTTCAATTAAAGACCGTCTTCGTGCAATTTAGTGGATTTTGTGCATTTGATGTGCGTATATGATGATAAAGTAATGAGGAGGTTTCCCTAAGGCTTGAAGTCTTACTGGGAACTTCTCCATGAGTCTTCACATAATAGTTCTTAACATACTCGTACATAAGACGATGGTTTTGGGCCATAAATGTTAGACATCACTGAAAAAATAGAAAGTGTTTTGGAATTTCTAAAATGGTTGGTCTCAATTCTAGTTTTCTAAGATGGTCAACAGGAATTCCTAAAACTATATCCTAGGAAAATGTAATGACCTCAAAAATGAGGTCAACAAATTAGACTTAAGGCCGAAATTAAGTTCTAGTCTACTGTAACTTAGACTTAGGCCGAAATTAAACTTGGTTTTAAGTGAACTAATGATGTCACTAAACTACTACTTAGAATTAAACCGTACACATGTTGCTAATCCATTACAACAGAAATGATGTATGAAAACTACTCAGATTTCATGGAGAAAACTACTACTCAACATATTATATTAAAAACACAACAAATTTCCGAATAAAACTTTGATACAAAGAAATAAAGTACAAGAACTTATCTCCTTTCATGAGAAATGAAGAAAATATCCTCCAAACAGTGTTCTCCTTGCAATATCACAATAATTCCTTACACCTCTCACACAATTCTAAGTAAAATAGGAAAATCAAAGGAAAATCTCTCACTTCTTGCACTCTAACACTTAGATGAATTTCCCAAAGGCCTCACTTATTGTTTGCAATACCTCACCCTTAAAAATCCATCTTGTCGTGCTTAAAATCGGGATAACTACACTTGGCAGTTCTGGCGCCTAGGCGTCAATGACTCTATTTGCTCCGCAGAATGAAGTAGTGTCTGGGCGTCAGGATACAACGCTTAGGTGTCGGTCTCTATGTATGTTGGCGCTTAGGCGCCAGGATCTGACGTTTAGTTGTCATATCAAGAATCTTCTCCTTAGCCCAATTTGTTCTATTCCGCTTAGTTTTCGATCCGATTTGATCTGGTTTTCTCCTGTTATACTTGCATCCAAAAATATGAAAATACATTCCATTAAAGTGTAATGTCATAAAATATGTGTATTAAACATGAAAATAAATTTAGCATATTTAGAACATATCTAAAGTCCCCAAACTTCATTGTTACTTATCCTAAAGTAAGTTTTCTATTTTATAAACCAAATGCTTTAACTTATGATAGTGGTTTTCACTAAAGATACCTATAGTTTTACCCTATAATTGTGATAGTGTAACTTTAGAAAATTTTTCAGTAACTCAGGCTATAACTAGGGTATAAAAATATTTAGTAATTAAGCTAAGAATTCTGATTTTAAATTCATTTCAAAAAAAATTTTAATTTCTTAGACTTAGATTTCCTAGAAGAATTAAAAGATAAAATTATATGAGTACTCTATTAATAAAGATTTGACTAATACATTTAAAATTGATAATAAGCTCATAAGTGTAATTAGGTTTCTTTCATCAAGATAATTCAAGTGAAGCCAATTTTCAATTAGTCATCTTCTCCCCACATTTAATATATATTTTCTTTTTTTTTTCTTTCAGGATCTTTTTATCCCTTACTCTTTTATGTGAGGATTATTATATTTAGATAATCTTTAATGATTTTGAATTTCACTATCATCTTCTTAAAATTAAAAATTTTGTATGATTCTTTACTTGATAATGTGTATTAGTTTTAAAAATGTTTTTTTATAAAGTCTCAATACTTTTTTAAGAGTAAATCTAAGGTTCATAGTATTTCAAAATTATAATTTTTTCTACTATAAATAGTAAAAACATATCCCTATTCGCTTATACCAAATATCTTAACTCTAAAACTACCCCTTATAAAAAAAAAAGAAAAAATTACTTAAGTTTACTATAATAACACCACACATCATAAGTCATTTCAAAATTTTATTTAAAAGCAGTCTACCCAGGACAAATGAAGTCTAGTTTTTAAAAGTTTTTCTACCTCCCCGAAACTTAAATTTTTAGTAATTTAAAACATATAATATAAAAATGCAGACAGGAAGAAAATTTTTCTAAATTAGTTTCTATCAAAACTTTTAAACATGAAAAGTATACATGTATAAACATCAAAGGCAAGTATGTAGCAGTAAGTAAATCTCAATTAAACATGTTATACCATGAAAAATTGCTAAGTAAAAGACCACTCTATCACACTAGCAAACATATATATGAACTACAACATAAAGGAAACAATAGTGCAGTAAAAACAAAAAGTAGATCTTACCCAGAGAAGAAAAAATCCAACGTTTTTAAGCAAAAAATCCTTATGAATCGCAATGTAAGAGGATAAGAAGGTCTATAATTAGTACTACCCTAGTTTTTCCAAATTCCTACAGGGTTAGCTTGATTGTTTCCCCATTGGTAGTTTCCGCCACTATAATTACTATTCCAGTTGAAGTTAGGGTGGATCTTCCAACCTGAGTTATATAGTTAGAATACGGGTTATTTGGTCTATTGTTAAAAGCATTTAAAGTCTCAAATGATGATGAATGTGAATCAATCATTTGTCCTAATGAATTTTTCTCAATCACGGGAGGTGTTTGAGACAAGTTGATTATGAATTAGTCTAGCTTCCTAGATATTGCTGCAACTTGAAAAGCCAAATTTTAAATCACACTGTGTCGTGAACATTGACCACTTTTCTAAGGTTTATTCTTTCAGAGGTCATTGAAAGTTGTTAGTATCTATCTCTTCGATTAAAGAATATCTTTCATCACATAGTTTTGACATCAATGAACCACTAATAGCAACGTCAATGACAGATCTCAAGGATACTACTAATCCATTATAAAATGTTTGATTAATTAACCAGTCATGTAAAACATGATATGGATACTTCCTCAGAGGTTTTTTAAATCATTCTCATGCTTCGTAGATTGATTCACCTTAATACTGGAAAATGAGATAATATCAACTCTAATTTTTGCAGTTTTTGAAGTCGGAAATTATTTAGTTAGAAATTTTTGAGCTAAGTCACCCCATGTTCTGATAGATCCAGGTATTAAAAAGTACAACCATATCTTAGCTTTATTTCTCTAGAAAAAAGGGAAAAACTTAAGTTTAACAGCATCGTTTGAGATATCATTATACTTCATTGTGGCGCACAGTTCTAGAAAACTTGCTAAATGTAAATTAGGATCTTCAGATGAATTCTCGCAAACTAGTTATTCTATATCATTTGAATGATAGCAGATATCAATTCAAATATGTTAGCTTCTACGACTGGGATTTATATACTAAGATAAATTCTATCTGTCGTAGGTTTAGCATAATCCCTTAATGGTTTCTGTACGTGATGAGGTTCATTTTCAACAGTTTGATTATCTAAGTTCTTATGTGAAGTGTTTGTCATTTCTTCTGTTTGTTGTTAAGATCTTTTTTTATTTTCTTATTTCTCTAATTATTTTTTCGAATTCGAAATCGTAAGGCACTAGTTGTAATAATCCTGCACTACACATACACACTTAAAATGTTCAATAAGTAATTAATGTTTAATAGGTTCAACTAAAGACACTATATTAATAATTTTAATTATACTAAAATGTTTAACACATAAAACACTCAAAAATATATATTTAATTTTTAGTATTTTTAAATTATTTTTTAACACAAGCATAAATAAATACAATAAGATTTTCCAAATCTAAGTTGAATAGGTTCAACTAAACTTTTTCTAAGTCAAAATTAATTGTAAAGTTCTCCACAAGTAAGCACTATACGCACTAGGTTTTTGTCTACAAAAGTGTACATATCGTTCAAGCAATATAAGGCTCTAATGGAGTCCCGATTATCGATCCTACGAGGAAAAATGTTAACTAGCAAACCTTAGGAAAAGTTCTAATCTACTGTAATTAGACTTAGCCCGGAATTAAATTTGATTTAAAGTGAACTAATGATGTCACTAAACTATTACTAAATTTCTAAGTTAACTATGTAACTAAGTAAACTAAGGTAAGTTCAAATTAAACACTAGGTTAAAGTAAGGTGAAACTTCAAGATAATTAGAGGTTCCCTTCTTTGTAATGAAACTAGTAGCCAGTGTAGGTTCAATCAAACTAGAATCCCTATTTAGAAATCTGTGACAAATAGGAGCAGCATCTACAAGCTTTACCATTTCCAAGTGTATAAAGTTATTTGGATAACCCAGTGTTAAAACCTCAAATCCTTGGTTATGCTGGGCATGTTCTAATTTGTCACCTTGGATTACCCACTAGTGCCTTCAATTTGGCTAACCTAGCCTTAAGTTCTTAAACTCTGGATCAAATTGATTAAGATGTTAGTCTGTCACCATAAAATCATCATTTTTTACCCAATAAAATTCTCTCTTTATCTATTTGCACTCACCCCAGGACTACTTTTCCTTTATCCTAAAGATAAGTGTGGTAATCGCTAGCATAGCCCTCCTGGGTCATTATGTTTTCACAATGTATTTTAACCTTTAAATTGGCCAAATTGCATAAGTAAATGAAGCATGAAGTAATTTACCATCACAATGAATAAAGTTACATGATTCTACTTTTAATTGAACCCTACAAAGGAAAGGAAATAAGAAAAAAACTTAGATTTCATTGAGAAAACTACAATACTCAACATATTATGTTAAAGCACAACAAATTTCTAAGTAATACTTTAATACAAAAGAATTAAGTACAAGAACTCATCTCCTTTCCTGTGAAATGAAGAAAAGATCCTCCAAACAGTGTTTTTCATGCAATCTGACAATAATTCCTTACACCCATCACGCAATTCTAAGTAAAAATAGGAAAATCGAAGTAAAATCTCTCACTTCTTCCCTCAATTCCCTGCACTCTAAGGTCCCGTTTGGCGCAGCTTATTCTCCACGTCCGGCGTTTTCGAAACGCCGTGTCGGCGTTTGTCCGGGCGTTCGCTCCTGCGATCGCTAAACGCAGCGATTAAAATAGGAGTCCTTCCGTTCGGTCCTTCGACGCTCCCAACCTCTCGCGTTTAGCGTTCGGCGTGGGATTATTACCCCGCAGCCCTCGCCCTCTTCGGAAGCTCTAGATCTCACGACCGACGCCCGTCCAGTTCCGCAGCTCGCTCCGCTGTCGTCGATCGCCGCTGTCGTTGTCGCCCGCAGATCGCAGCCTCTCTACGTTCCTCTCTACCGTTCCGGTGTCGTAGATCTCCGCACCTCGCCCCGCAGCCCTCGATCGCTACCGCACCTCAGGTATGTCGTCGATCGCCGCTCTCGTTTTATGGAAATCCATCTACAGCTACATCTAAAGCCTTTTTGTTTCATATCTGATCGTCGATCGCCGCAGATCGGATCGAAGTCCTGCCATCTAAATTTTTTAAAGCTTTGGTAGAATGGTTTGTTTTGTATTTAAATGCCTAAACTTTCATATCTGTGACTCCTTGAATTCTTCTCTGCTTGAATTCTTCTCTGNTAAGGTAGATATATAATATTAATTGTAAAAGAAATTAAGAAAGAAAAGAATTCTAATTGGTTTTGTTGGTTCGAATAAAACATTTCAACGGTTTCTTTAAGTGCCAAATATCTCATCTGAACTGGAGGGAGGAAATAGAATGCGTGAACAAGAGACGAAGCGAAGAAGAGGAAGAAGAAGATGAGAGGAATGAGAAAATGACATCTCCAATAGGTGGCTCACACAAGTCTTTCTCGAGCATCTTTGAACTTTAGAAACAACAAGCGGCTCAATCAACACAAACAAAAGCTCTCAAGCCCTAGTGTGTGAACCAAAGGAGGGAGATTGAGTATGCGATCATGCCAATAATTGCAAGTTAAAGCATCAAATGAACTAATTGGAGCCGAAGACGAGCAAAGTCTACAAAGGTATAGATGACAAGGACTTTGTTGGGTAAAATGATAATGAAAACTTACTGAAAACCCTTTTCATAGCTGAGTGACTTTGATTTTTTGAGGAAATGGAGGTGGAGAAGACATAGGGCTTAGCACTGATCACACAAAAGGGATTTGCAGCACCATCATTGAATTGACAGAGCAGAGCGAATGAGCCTTGTTCTTGAACTGAACACGCAAGGTATTCGATTAGGCAAACGGGAGATCAGCCACCCTACACTTGAGTAGTAGACTTTGACCTTTAACTCCAGAAAACATACGACTCGATGATGTGACGAGTATGTTATTCTAGAATCAAAGTATAACATCATTAGGAGTCGAATATGTGTTTATTAATGGAAAGCTAAAACAATTTTAGGAGCTAGAGAAGGCATTTAGTTTAACTTAGATAAGATATTAATTGGATATTGAATAAAAGTTTATTGCAAATCATAGATATTGATTAAAGTTGTAGCATAGTCAAATTGAAGCGACATAAATGCTTAAATTAAGTTTGGTTCTAGTAATATAGGACTCTAATAGAGTCTGAATTATCGATCACACGAGAAAAAATGTTAACTAGCAAACCTTAGGAAAAGTTATAGTCTACTGTAATTAGACTTAGGCCGAAATTAAGTTTGGTTTAAAGTGAACTAATGATGTCACTAAACTACTACTTAGAATTGAACTGTATGCATGTTGCTAATCCATTACAAAAGAAATGAAGTAAGAAAACTACTCAGATTTCATGGAGAAAACTACTACTCAACATATTATATTAAAAACACAACAAATTCCAAATAATACTTTAATACAAAGAAATAAAGTACAAGAACTTATCTCCTTTCATGAGAAATGAAGAAAAGATCCTCCAAACAATGTTCTCCTTGCAATATCACAATAATTCCTTACAGCTCTCACACAATCCTAAGTAAAAATAGGAAAATCAAAGGAAAATCTCACTTCGTCCCTCAATTCCCTGCACTCTAACACTTAGATGAATTCCTCAAAAGCCTCACTTTTTGTTTGCAATACCTCACCCTTAAAAATCTATCTTGTTGTGCTTAAAATCGGGATAACTACTCTTAGCAGTTCTGGCGCTTAGGCGTCAATGACTCTATTTGCTCCGCAGAATGAAGTAGTGCTTGGGTGCCAGGATATGACACTTAGGTGTCGGTCTCTATGTATGTTGGTGCTTAGGTGTCAGGATCTGACGTTTAGTTGCCAGATCAAAAATCTTCTCCTTAGCCAAATTTGTTCTATTTTGCTTAGTTTTCGATTCGATTCAATCTGGTTTTCTCCTGTTATACTTGAATCCAAAAAACATGAAAATGCATTCCATTAAAGTGTAATATCATAAAATATGCGTATTGAACATGAAAGTAAATTTAGCATATTTAGAACATGTCTAAAGTCCTCAAACTTCATTGTTACTTATCCTAAAGTAACTTTTCTATTTTATAAACCAAATGCATTAACTTATGATAGTGATTTTCATTAAAGATACCTATAGTTTTACCCTATAATTGTGATAGTGTAACTTTAGAAAAATTTTCAGTAACTCAGGCTAGAACTTGAGTATAAGAATATCTAGTAATTAAGTTAAGAATTCTAATTTTAAATTCATTTCAAAAAAAAATTGTAATTTGTTAGACTTAAGAAATCCTAGAAGAATTAAAAGATAAAATTATATGAGTACTCTATTAATAAAGATTTTACTAATACATTTAAAATTGATAATAAGCTCAGAAGTGTAATTAGGTTTCTTTCATCAAGATAATTCAAGTGAAACCAATTTTTAATTAGACATCTTCTCCCCACATTTAATATATATTTTTTCTTTTTCTTTTCTTTCAGGATCTTTTTATCCCTTACTCTTTTATGTAAGGATTATTATATTTAGATAACATTTAATGATTTTGAATTTCACTATCATCTTCTTAAAATTAAAAACTTTTTACGTTTCTTTACCTGATAATGTGTATTAGTTTTATAAATGATTTTTCATAAAGTCTCAATTCTTTTTTAAGAGTAAATCTAAGGTTCATAGTATTTCAAAATTATATTTTTTTCTACTATAAATAGTAAAAATATCCCTATTCGCTTATGCCAAATATCTTAACTCTAGAACTACCCCTTAGCACAAAAAAAGAAATTACTTAAGTTTACTATAATAACACCACACATCATAAGTCATTTCAAAATAATATTTAAAAGCAGTCTACCGAGGACAAATAAAGTCTTATTTTTAAAAGTTTGTCTCGCTCCCCAAAACTTAAATTTTTAATAATTTAAAACAAATAATATAGAAATGCAGGCAAGAAGAAATTTTTTCTACATTAGTTTCTATCAAAAGTTTTAAACATGAAAAGTATACATGTATAAACATCAAAGGTAAGTATGTAGCAGTAAGTAAATCTCAATTAAACATGTTATACCATGAAAAATTGCTAAGTAAAAGACCACTCTATCACACTAGCAAACATATATATGAACTACAACATAAAGGAAACAATAGTGCAGTAAAAACAAAAAGTAGATCTTACCCAGAGAAGAAAAAATCCAACGTTTTTAGGCAAAAAATCCTTATGAATCGCAATGTAAGAGGATAAGAAGGTCTATAATTAGTACTACCCTAGTTTTTCCAGTTTCCTACAGGGTTAGCTTGATTGTTTCCCCATTGCTAGTTTCCACCACTATAATTACTATTCCAATTTAAGTTAGGGTGGATCTGCCAACCTGAGTTATATAGTTAGAATACAGGTTATTGGGTCTATTGTTAAAAGCATCTAAAGTCTCCAATGATGATGAATGAGAATCAAGCATTTGTCCTAATGAATTTTTCTCAATCACGGGAGGTGTTTGAGACAAGTTCATTATGAATTGGTCTAGCTTCCTAGATATTGCTGCAACCTGAAAAGCCAGATTTTAAATCACATCTGTGCCGTGAACATTGACCACTTTTCTAAGGTTTATTCTTTCAGAGGTCATTGAAAGTTGTTAGTATCTATCTCTTCGATTAAAAAATGTGTTTCATCAAATAGTTTTGACATCAATGAACACCATTAGCAATGTCAATGACAGATCTCAAGGATGCTACTAATCCATTATAAAATGTTTGATTAATTAACCAGTCATGTAAAACATGATGTGGATACTTCCTCAGAAGTTCTCTATATAGTTCTCATGCTTTGTAGATTGATTCACCTTAATACTGGGAAAATGAGATAATATCAACTCTATTTTTTGCAGTTTTTAAAGTCGGAAATTACTTAGCTAGAAATTTCTGAGCTAAGTCACCCCAAGTTTTGATAGATCCAGGTGCTGAAAAGTACAACCACATCTTAGCTTTATTTCTCTAGAAAAAAAGGAAAAACTTAAGTTTAACAGCGTCGTTTGAGATATCATTATACTTAATTGTGGCGCACAATTCTAGAAAACTTGCTAAATGTAAATTAGGATCTTCAGATGAATTCCCGCAAACTAGTTATTATGTATCATTTGAATGATAGCAAATATTAATTCAAATGTGTTAGCTTCTACGACTGAGATTTGTATACTAAGATGAATTCCATCTGTCGTAGGATTAGCATAATCTCTTAATGGTCTTTGAACGTGATGAGGTTCATTTTCAGCAGTTTGATTATCTAAGTTATTATGTGAAGTGTTTGCCATTTCTTTTGCTTGCTGTTGAGATCTTTTCTATTTTCTTATTTTTCTAATTGTTTTTTCTTATTCGAAATCGTAAGACACTAATCGTAATAATCCTGCACTACACATACACACTTAAAATGTTCAATAAATAAATAACAGAAAACCACACACACACAGACACACACACACACACACATACGATTTTCCCAATCTAAGTCGAATAGGTTCAGCTAAACTTTTCCAAGTCAAAATTAACTGTTAAGTTCTCCAGCAACGGTGCAAAAAACTTGACCACCACATCTTTCTAGAGCACACCTAGTGGTGTAAAAGATGATAATATTTTTAATTTTAGATTTCCACAAGTAAGCACTACGCACTAGGTTTTTGTTTACAAAAGTGTACATATCGTTCAAACAATATAGAACTCTAATGGAGTCTCGATTGTTGATCCTACGAGGAAAAATGTTAACTAGCAAGCCTTAGGAAAAGTTCTAATCTACCGTAATTAGACTTAGCCCGGAATTAAGTTTGATTTAAAGTGAACTAATGATGTCACTAAACTATTACTAAATTTCTAAGTTAACTATGTAACTAAGTAAACTGAGGTAAGTTCAAATTAAACTCTAAGTTAAAGTAAGGTGAAAGTTCAAGATAATTAGAGGTTCCCTTCTTTTGTAATGAAACTAGTAGCCAGTGTAGGTTCAATCAAACTAGAATCCCTATTTAGAAATCTGTGACAAATAGGAGCAGCATCTACAATCTTTACCATTTTCCAAGTGTATAAAGATATTTGGTTAACCAAGTGTTAAAACCTCAAATCCTTAGTTATGTTGGGTATGTTCTAATTTGTCACCTTGGATTACCCACTATTGCCATCAATTTGGCTAACCTAGCCTTAAGTTCTTAAACTCTGGATCAAATTGATTAAGATGTTAGTCTGTCACCATAAAATCGTCAATTTTTACCCAATAAAATCCTCTCTATCTATTTGCAATCACCCCGGGACTACTTTTTCTTTATCCTAAGGATAAGTATGGTAATCGCTAGCATAGCCCTCCCGCGTCATGTTGTTTTCACAATGTGTTCTAACCTTTGAATTGGCTAAATTGCATAAGTAAATGAAGCATGAAGTAATTTACCATCACAATGAATAAAGTTACATGATTCTACTTTGAATTGAACCCTACAAATGCTGCTAATCCATTACAAAGGAAAGGAAATAAGAAAACAACTTAGATTTCATTGAGAAAACTACAATAATCTACATATTATGTTAAAGCAAAACAAATTTCTAAGTAATACTTTAATACAAAAGAATTAAGTACAAGAACTCATCTGCTTTCCTGAGAAATGAAGAAAAGATCCTCCAAACAGTGTTCTCCATGCAATCTCACAATAATTCCTTACACCTATAACACAATCCTAAGTAAAAATAGGAAAATCGAAGTAAAATCTCTCACTTCTTCCCTCAATTCCCTGCACTCTAACACTTGGATGAATTCCCCAAAAGCCTCATTTTTTGTCTGCAATGCCTCTCCCTTGAAAAATCCATCTTTTCGTGTTTAAAGTTGTAGGATAACTACTCTTGGCTGTTCTCGTGCCTAGGTGCCGCCCAACTGTGGCGCTTAGGCGCTAATTTCTCTGTTTGTTCCGCGGAATGAGCTGGCGCTTGGGCGCTCGGACACAATGCTTAGGCGTCGGTTTTTCTGTATATTGCCACTTAGGCACCATATCAAGAATCTTCTCCTTAGCCCAATCTACTCCGTTTCACTCTATTTTCGATCCAATTCAATATAGTTTCTTCTCCTATCATACCACCATCCAAAAGCATGAAAATAGTTTTCATTAAAGTACAATATCAGAAAAATGAGTATTAAACATGAAAGTAAATTTAGCATATGTAGGACATGTCACAGTCTTCGATCATCATAAGAAGCTAGAGAAGATGGGTGTAGTGTGGGGATTTTTGACCTAGTTTTGTGTCGTCGTCTAGTTATAGCGATCTATCTTTGTATTCTATTATGAAATTACTCTGATCTTGTATTGGGTAAGTCATTTTGTTTGTTTATTTCTAGAGCTTAATCAATTACTAATTCAAGAGTTTCTTAGTCTGGCCGGTCCAGAGATAAGCCCAACTATACCCAATTTAAAAAAAGAGGGGATTTACATATATATAGCACTCTAAACTCATAATTACATATTTCACGCATAAACCGTTATATTTACATGAAAAGGACTCCGAACCTTTGTAACAACCAGCACCCGATTTCTCCGTCTTCTTCCCCCGTATAAACACTCAAAAATGTTTGATCTCACAATTACTTCTGTTCCCCGAATCAAAACTCATGTTAATTCCTTCAGTACTGATAACTGATGAGGTTTATTAAAAATTACTATAGGATCTGGAAAAGAAAAGGTTTGTTGAGGAATTGAAGGCTTTCATTGAATCTTTCATTTGTTTTATGTGCAAGAAATTGTTGAGTTGCCACATGTGTGAAGAAGTTGACTGTCGCAATTCAGAAAAGTTCTTCTATGATGTTTTCCCTGCAGCCACAGTTACTTTGCACTTCACTCTCTCCTTTATATTTCCATTAATAGTGATAGCATATTGGTCGATGTATAAGAGAATGGGATTATTTTTTTCAGACATGTCAATAATATAAAACAACATGCACTGCAGCTCTGTGAGCAAACTCTTTACACCATTTTCTTGAGACAGTGCATGAAGTCAAATAGTGTGCGATATTTGCTCTAGAAATTCCATTTGAAACTCTTTTAATTACATAGATTCATATATATTTTATAAAAATATATCTTATATAAATAATAGTAAAACTAACAGACTTATGCCTTCTAAAACATACAACCAGGTTTGATGCATTTCCTTACTAGAAGGTTCTTTTCATGCAAATTTTAAAGGGTGCAACTTTACTGGGGTTGATAGTATTAATTTAATTGAGAGGCCATGGTAAATCAACTGAATTGATAACAAGTAACTGGTGTTAAAATTTGAATTATATCAAAAGACTTGTTGATCTAGTTAATTTTTTAATGTTTTTTATAGAACTTTTAAATGCAAGAATTCTCCAATATCATCAAATTGTCCAATTATGTGTATGGTCATATTTTGTCACATTTTAAATGGGTTCAATATTCATTCAACCAAATCATGTCAAGCTCAAAATACAATTAAAATCAAATTTAAAATTAGAGTGATACTCAAAGTAATTGAAAAGTTGAACTATCGTTAAGAAATAGATGCATTCATAATCATAAGTGTAGATTGTAAAGAAAAAAGAACACCGAGATTTTGTATGGTTTGACACTTAAATGAATCACTCACATGCCTTATTTTCCACCTATTAGGATTTCATACCAATTCCCTCCTCGTGTACCAACAAATAAACTATCACAAGCATATTCTCTTTTCCCAAAAAGTTCAACCCAACTTGTTAACAAGTAACCTAAAATGCCTTCCAAGATTTAGTAAATCTAATTCGAAATGATAAGCGTGGAAAAAAAAAATCAAAATCGGTTTTCTTACAATGTTTTGGTGATGAAAGATAAAACACCAAAATGAAAATTTGGCAGTACATCCATCTTTAAGGCTCTCACCAAATGTTTGCTCTTAAATTTCTTTGAAGAATCATTAAATTATTTGAAGGATTTTAGACACGAAAATGTTTTGTCCAAAAACCTCATTATTTATAGATAATCTCAGTAAAATATTAAAAAAATTTATTTCAAAAATTTAATAACTTTATAAAAAATTATTGGGTGTTTGCCATAAACATCATATGTATGATCGTTGCATTAAAAGTTATAATTTATATTGTCATCATGAACCTTATTTGCCCCTATCTATTCATTTATCAACTTATATAACTTATCAATTGTTTTCAATGATCTCCTATAATAATCTGATTTAATGTGCAATGAAGAATGTTGATGATTTTGATTAAGTTTTTCTTGGATGAATATTAATTTCATAGTAACTTCCCAAGTGAAACTTCATCAATTGGAGACTAATTTGTGTGCTTTACTCAACAAGTGATTAATGTGAGGATCTCTAACTTCTAAGAAATCCTATCATGATGTTCATCTTAGTCAACAAATATATTATATAAGAGTTGTGGTTTGTGCATAGCTTGCACATCTAGTGTTCTGTTAAGAGAATAGTTGAAATTGAACTATATTTATGGCTATTAAATGCTTGCTCTTAAATTTCACAAAGAAAAGTTAGAAATAATGAGTTAAGAATATTGTTTTTAAATGTGTGCTTCACACGCGGCGTATAGGCCTGCGTTCAGTTTCGCATTGCAATAGTGTGGCTATTGTGCGCGAACAGTGTGTTTCAAGCAAGAAATTNTATATATATATATATATATATATTAATAATTTTAATTATACTAAAATGTTTAACACATGAAGCACTCAAAAATATATATTTAATCTTTAGTATTTTTAAATTACTTTTAAACACAAGCATAAAAAAAATACAATACCATTGTCCAAATCTAAGTCGAATAGGTTCAACTAAACTTTTTCTAAGTCAAAATTAAATGATAAGTTCACCAGCAACGGTGCAAAAAACTTGACCGCCACGTATTTCTACAGTGCACCTAGTGGTGTAAAAGATGATAATGTTTTTATTTTTAGATTTGTCCACAAGTACTACGCACTAGGCTTTTATTTACAAAAGTGTGCATATCATTCAAGCAATATAGGGCTCTAATGGAGTCTCGATTATCGATCCTACGAGGAAAAATGTTAACTAGCAAGCTTTAGGAAAAGTTCTAATCTACTGTAATTAGACTTAGCCCGGAATTAAGTTTGATTTAAAGTGAACTAATGATGTCACTAAGCTATTACTAAATTTCTAAGTTAACTATGTAACTAAGTAAACTAAGGTAAGTTCAAATTAAACACTAAGCTAAAGTAAGGTGAAAGTTCAAGATAATTAGAGGTTCCCTTCTTTTGTGATGAAACTAGTAGCCAGTGTAGGTTCAATCAAACTAGAATTCCTATTTAGAAATCTGTGACAAATAGGAGCAGCATCTGCAATCTTTACCATTTTCCAAGTGTATAAAGATAATTGGTTAACTCAGTGTTAAAACCTCAAATCCTTGGTTATGCTAGGTATGTTCTAATTTGCACCTTGGATTACCCACTATTGCCTTCAATTTGGCTAATTTAGCCTTGAGTTCTTAAACTCTGGATCAAATTGATTAAGATGTTAGTCTGTCAGCATAAAATCATCAATTTTTACTCAATAAAATCTTGTCTCTATCTATTTGCACTCACCCCAAGACTATTTTTCTTTTATCCTAAAGATAAGTGTGGCAATTGCTAGCATAGCCCTCCCAGGTCATTATGTTTTTACAATGTATTTTAACTTTTGAATTGGCCAAATTGCATAAGTAAATGAAGCATGAAATATTTTAACATCACAATGAATAATGTTACATGATTCTACTTTGAATTGAACCCTACAAATGCTGCTAATCCATTACAAAGGAAAGGAAATAAGAAAACAACTTAGATTTCATTGAGAAAACTACAATACTCAACATTTTAATAAGAATTAAGTACAAGAACTCATCTCCTATTCTGAGAAATGAAGAAAGATCCTCCAAACAGTGTTCTCCTTGCAATCTCACAATAATTCCTAACACTTATCACCCAATTCTAAGTAAAAACAGGAAAATCGAAGTAAAATCTCTCACTTCTTCCCTCAATTCCCTGCACTCTGACACTTGGATGAATTCCCCAAAAGCCTCATTTTTAGTCTGCAATGCCTCTCCCTTGAAAAATCCATCTTTTCGTGTTTAAAGCCGTAGGATAACTACTCTTGGCAGTTCTCTGCCTAGGTGTCCAAATGTGGAGCCTAGGCGCTAATGGCTCTGTTTGTTCCGCGGAATGAGTTGGCACCTGAGCGCTAGAATACAACGCTTAGGCGTCGGCTTTTCTATATATTGTCGCTTAGGCACCAGATCAAGAATCTTCTCCTCTGCTCAATCTGCTCCTTTTCGCTTTGTTTTCGATCCAATTCGATCTTGTTTCTTCTCCTATCATTCCACCATCCAAAAGCATGAAAATAGCTTTCATTAAAGTGCAATATCAGAAAAATGAGTATTAAAGATAAAAGTAAATTTAGCATATGTAGGACATGTCACAGTTTTCGATCGTCATAAGAAGCTGCAGAAGAGGGGTGTAGTGTGGGGATTTTCGACCTACTTTTGCGTTGTCATCTAGTCATAGTGTTCTATCTTTGTATTCTATTATGAAATTACTCTGACCTTGTATTGGGTGAGGCATTTTGTTGGTTTATTTCTAGAGCTTAATCAATTACCAATTCAAGAGTTTCTTAGTCTGGTCGGTCCAGAGATAGCCTAACTATACCCAATTTAAAAAAATGAGGAGATTTACATATATATAGCACTCTAAACACTCATAATTACATATTTCACGCATAAACCGTTATATTTACATCACCCAATTTCTCCGTCTTCTTCCCACATATATACACTCAAAATGTTTGGATCTCACAATTACTTCTGTTCCCCGAATCAAAACTCATGTTAATTCCTTCAGTACTGATAACTGCGGGGAACAATTCAGAGAAGTTAGTTACTTTTGTTGAGGAATTGCAGGCTTTCATTGAATCTTTTATTTGTTTTATCTGCAAGAAATTGTTGAGTTGCGACATGTGTGATGAAGTAGGCTGTCGCAATTCAGAGAAGTTCTTCTACTATGTTTTCCCTGCAGCCACAGTTACTTTGCACTTCACTCTCTCCTTTATATTTCCATTAATAATGATAGCATATTGGTCGATGTATAAGAGAATGGGATTATTATTTTCATACATGTCAATAATATAAAACAACATGCACTGCAGCTCTGTGAGCAAACTCTTTACACCATTTTCTTGAGACAGTGCATGAAGTCAAATAGTGTGCGATATTTGCTCTAGAAATTCCATTTGAAACTCTTTTAATTACATAGATTCATATATATTTTATAAAAATATATCTTATATAAATAATATTAAAACTAACAGACTTATGCCTTCTAAAACATACAACCAGGTATGATGCATTTCCTTATTAGAAGGTTCTTTTCATGCAAATTTCAAAGGGTGCAACTTTACTGGGGTTGATAGTATTAATTTAATTGAGAGGCCATGGTCAATCAACTGAATTGATAACAAGTAATTGGTATTAAAATTTGAATTATATCAAAACTCTTGTTGATATAATTAATTTTTTAATGTTTTTTTATAGAACTTTTAAATACAAGAATTCTCCAATATCATCAAATTTTCCAATTATGTGTATGGTCATATTTTGTCCCATTTTAAATGGGTTCAATATTCATTCAACCAAATCATGTCAAGCTCAAAATACAATTAAAATCAAATTTAAAATTAGAGTGATACTCAAAGTAATTGAAAAGTTGAACTATAGTTAATAAATAGATGCAATCATAATCATAAGTGTAGATTGTAAAGAAAAAGGGACACGAAGATTTTATATGGTTTGACACTTAAATGAACCACTCACATGCCTTATTTTCCACCTTATTAGGATTTCATACCAATTCCCTCCTCCTTGTGTACCAACAAATAAACTATCAAAAGCATATTCTCTTTTCCCAAAAAAGTTCAACCCAACTTGTTAACAAGTAACCTAAAATGCCTTCCAAGATTTAGTAAATCTAATTCGAAATGATAAGCGTAGAAAAAAAAAAATCAAAATTGGTTTTCTTACAATGTTTTGGTGATGAAAGATAAAACACCAAAATGAAAATTTTGCAGTACATCCATCTTTAAGGCTCTCACCAAATGTTTGCTCTTAAATTTCTTTGAAGAATCATTAAATTATTTGAAGGATTTTAGACATGAAAATGTTTTGTCCAAAAACCTCATTATTTATAGATAATCTCGGTAAAATATTAAAAAATATTATTTCAAAATTTTAATAATTTTATAAAAAATTATTGGTTGTTTGCCATAAACATCATATGTATGATCGTTGCATTAAAAGTTATAATTTATATTGTCATCATGAACCTTATTTGCCCCTATCAATTCATTTATCAACTTATATAACTTATCAATCGTTTTCAATGATCTCCTATAATAATTTGATTTAATGTGCAATGAAGAATGTTGATGATTTTGATTAAGTTTTACTTGAATGAATATTAATTTCATAGTAACTTCCCAAGTGAAACTTCATCAATTGGAGACTAATTTGTGTGCTTTACTCAACAAATGATAAATGTGAGGATCTCAACTTTTAAGAAATCCTATCATGATGTTCATCTTAGTCAACAAATATATTATATAAGAGTTGGGTTTGTGCATAGCTTGAACATCTAGTGTTCTATTAAGAGAATAGTTGAAATTGATCGATATTTATGACTATTAAATGCTTGCTCTTAAATTTCACAAAGAAAAGTTAAAAATCTTGAGTTAAGAATATTGTTTTTAAATGTGTTTCACACGCGACACGGCGTATAGGCCTGCGTTCAGTTTCGCATTCAATAGTGTGGCTATCGTGCGCGAAGTGTGTTTCAAGCAAGAAAACGAGGCATTCCATGCAAATGCAAAAGCATTCGACATCGTAGTACGAATTTGATGCAGTGCACACATTTGACACGCTCTAAGAAGCCAACATCGAGCTCAATTTTGCAAGTATCACCTATTATTGCTGAGCTTTAGTTTGGATTCGCATTTACTCAAAATTTTACTTTATTTTTTNCTCTAAGAAGCCAAGATCGAGTTCAATTTTGCAAGGATCACTCTATCATTGCTGAGCTTTAGTTTGGATTCGCATTTACTCAAAATTTTACCTTATTTTTTATATCTAATATTTTAACTTTATATATTAAGAATAAAATTATTCAGACATTAGAAATTACTATATTGCAACCACATTTTTTACTCTTTATACCCAATATGTTAGTTATATGTATTTTAGCTAATTAAAGCATCGATTCACTTTGCGCATNTAAGAGAATAGTTGAAATTGATCTATATTTATGGCTATTAAATGCTTGCTCTTAAATTTTACAAAGAAAAGTAAAAAATAATGAGTTAAGAATGTTGTTTTTAAATGTGTGCTTCGCACGCGACTCGACGTATAGGCATGCGTTCAATTTTGCATTGCTGTAGCGTGGCTATTGCGAGCGAACAGTGTGTTTCAAGCAAGAAAACGAGGCATTCCATGCAAATGCAAAAGCATTCGACATCGTAGTACGAATTTGATGTAGTGCACGCATTTGACAAGCTCTAAGAAGCCAAGATCAAGTTCAATTTTGCAAGTATCACACTATCATTGCTGAGCTTTAGTTTGGATTCACATTTACTCAAAATTTTACTTTATTTTTTATCTACATCTTTTTTTTCTTCTTTTTTTTTAAACGTTACAGGGTGGTTCCTAATATTTTAATTATATTTTCTTTTTTTATTTTACAATATCTAATATTTTAACTTTATATATTAATAATAATATTGTTCAGACATTAGAAATTACTATATTGCAACTACATNCTAATATTTTAATTATATTTTCTTTTTTTATTTTACAATATCTAATATTTTAACTTTATATATTAATAATAAAATTGTTCAGACATTAGAAATTACTATATTGCAACTACATTTTTTACACTTTATACCCAATATATTAGTTATATGTATTTTAGCTAATTAAAGCATCGATTCACTTTGCGCATATGCTTTTAAGCCAAACTAATCTTTATTGGGGTTTGAAAACAGTGGTTAAGAATTGACTGCTTGAAAGAAATTTGCAATAGGATTCTCAAATTTCAAAGACACTTGAAATGCTTTATCTAAAAGCCAAGAATTAGGTTTAAATTTCTCTCTATTCACTATAAACAAGCCCCAAAATTGTAATTACAAGATCTTAATGAGTTTATTAAAAAAAACTTTGGTGAATCATTTAAATAATTTGGATTCTATGTATAATTAGTTTATTTTAAAGAAAGTTTTAGTTCACTTTATTAATTGAATGTATGAATGTTTATGGCTAGTCGTTTAAGACATAGTCAAATAGTTTACTTTCTATGCTATAAAAAGCTTAAACATGGAAGGTCTTTGTACGATGTTTGGACAAAATAGTTAGATATTTCACTTATTTTGGGAGAACGTATTTATGGCTAATCGTTTAAGAAATAGTCAAATAATTTACTTTCTATGCTATAAAAGGCTTAAACATGGAAGATCTTTGAAGGATATTTGGACAGTATAGTTAGATGTTTAAGAAATAGTCAAATAGTTTACTTTCTTTTCCATAAAAGGCTTAAACATGAAAGGTCTTTGAAGGGTGCTCGGACAAAATACTTAGATATTTCATTTATTTTGGGCGAGTATTTTCTCAATGTAATGGGTGGGCAAGTTTTCTTTTGGTGGTGGTTCATTGACTATTATGGATGAGCGAGTTTCCATACTTATGGGTGTATGAATTGCCACTCTACTTATCTATTTGTGGATATCCTTTAGTTTCAAATAAACAGGGTGAATCAAATCACAGTAAAAAAATTGTAGAAGTCAAAAATCTATACGATACAGAAAATATTACGTTTGGATGTTGTGTGTCCGTTTGTCTGATTATGATGGTGTGACCTTCTGTAATTAGACGTCTGGACATAATATTTTATCTTATAACAAACCAATCATGTTACCAAATCATTAAGTTCAGCTATTACACCTATTTGCTCTACTTCTCAATATTTAATTATTACCAAATGAATAAAATGTTTTCTTCGTTAATTATATTTAAAATTGGCTTTTTTTTTAATTGATAATACAAATACTCCTATTCTGTATGTCTTATTCTTGTTTTGCAGCACAGCAATTAAAAAAGAGTTGTATGTGCTTATGAAAAGCTAGGGGTATTTACATACATACCACATGATTCCCATGTATGTACATACATAGCACTCTTATTTTTACTGTTACATAAAAAATATTACTATTTTTGAAAGAGAAATATACATTTTCATGCATAATTTTATACCAAAGAGCTATAAATGTAAAAAATCAAACTTTAGGTGTCATATATATGAAAATACATAAGAATTGCATGGTGTTTATGTAAATTTCCCTATAAATTAAGCCAATTTTTAAAATTTATTGGGTTTTTTTTTTTTTTTTTTATGACAGCAGTTACAGGTTTGCCTCTACAGCTGCAAACAAGGCGAATATGTTCTACTAAATTATATTAAAGTGTGCTGTGAGGTGCTCATTTTCAAATCAAAAACTTGAATACATAAATCATGGACAATCATTTGATATCTCCATGTAATATTTTCTTAAACCCTAGTTGGAAATTGAAGATATGTTTGGGATAGCTGATGGCTTTTAAAAAAGTGGCTATAAAAATGTTGAAGGATGTTATAAGTTTTCTCTTTAAAAAAAAAAATGTAGGACAACAGGTTCCTTGCAAGTTTTCAAAGCACCACCACATCAAATACGTTGCCTCAAATGGACCGTATAATGGTTGTCTAAAAAGCAAAAACAGAAAGAAAGCTGTGGTAAACAAATCCAAAACCAATATTCTCCCATCCTTTACTAATCTATTTTTTGTGTAAAATGTCTCCATTTTGTCTATCTCCCATAAAAAAAAAGTGTATACGTATAACTTTTATGTGCTTTTAGATTAGTTAAATCCTATGAAATAAGCATTATTTTTTCTCAATCCCCAGGTAAAATCTTAACTCCAACTTTCTTCTCTTGCAGGACAGCTGAGTCGAGAAGATAATAGGCACAATTCAAAACCGTCATCTCATGTTGGGGAACTACACCCTCGACCACTATGTCATGGGTGCACACAAATCTTAACTTACACTACTACACTGTTCGCACACATATGACTAACTATGCCATCGTAACCCGCAAGGCACCAACTCCACCCTCTTCGACTGCTTCTACGGCGCTTTTGCATACGAAAGTCTTCCTCATTAACCCTCACAGCCATACATGTTGTTTCATGTATGTTAGAAATTTAGGAATGCAATTTACCTCAGCAATGAGCACACATATGCTTTGCTTTGTTTCTTCCAGGAGAAGTTGAGGAGATTGTTAAGCCTCTCATGAAGGAATTGCGCAGCTTCCTGCTTTGGAAAACAGCTGTGGCATTGTAGAGGAATTATGTTATTTTCTTGTAAAGGACAATATTCATTCAAATGGGATGAATGAGAGCAAGGAAGTATAAAGTTACCGTTGATGATAGGAATCTGTCCTTTTATGGATTTGAGAAATTAGAAGCGGGAAATAGCTTATGGTGCTGGTGCACGGATTCTGTACTAATTAATATTTTTTAATTACTACTTAATGCACCAGAAAAGAAGTTAATATGATATTGCATGAGCGAATGAAACATTATTTTGTGACTTTATTTCTGGAACTTGTTCAGAGTAGAGTTTGAATAGATTATAGAAGGAATAGACCGAAAAAGATGTAAATTGAATAGTATTCATTTATGTATATGTGGAATGGTTATAGAGTTGTTGTAAATATATCATTTGGTATATGAGTACATATCGTGTATGTGGTTGTGATTTATTAAGGTAATTATTGCTAAAGACAATGAGGGACAACCACTTATCGTATTGTTTGTTATGTGTATCAATGTTGTTAGGGTCGGCGTACTTAATGTACCCAAAAAAAGAAATAAATATGATGTTGCATGAGAGAATACAATATTATTTTGTTGGAACCCGTACAGAATAGAAGTTTGAATAGATTATAGAAAAAATAGACTAGAAAGATAACGATGTAAATTGAATAGTATTCATTTTATGTATATGTGGAATAGTTATAGATGTGNACCCGTACAGAATAGATGTTTAAATAGATTATAGAAAAAATAGACTAGAAAGATAACGATGTAAATTGAATAGTATTCATTTATGTATATGTGGAATAGTTATAGATATGTTGTATATGTATCATTTGTTATATGGGAATATATTGTGATGTGTGGTTGTGATGTATTGAGGTAATTATTGCTAAAAGCACAAGGAGAGTGAGGGACCACTTCTCTTATTATTTGTTATGTGTGTTTATGTTGTTAGGGGCCCTACATAATACACCAAAAAAGAATTAAATAGGATATTGCATGAGCGAATGAGGCATTATTTGTGTGTTTATTTCTGGGAACTTGTTCAGAATAGAAGTTTGAATGCATTAAAGAAGGAATAGACCATAAAAGATAAAGATGTAGATTGAATAGTGTTCATTTATGTATATGTAGAATAGTTATTGATTTGTAGTATATATATCATTTGGTATATGAGAATATATTGTAATGTGTGGTTATATTTTATTGAGGTAGTTATTGCTAAGGACGAAAGGACAGTAGGGGACGATTGCTTCTCGTATTATTTGTTATGTGTATAAATGTTGTTTGCACACCCCCTTACCCCTCCCCCTCTGTTCAAACTTAGGATTCGAGAAGATAAATCTTAAGTTTATCCCTTAACTTGCAAAATATGGATGTAAATAGGCGTTGTAGTGAGTGTATCTACTATTTGATCTTGTGTGGTCAAATGACAGGGTAGAAGGGTTTTCAGCACAATGTGGTCCTGCATGAAATGGAAGATAGGATTGTAGGCTATAGTGATTGTGGAGGTGTTGTGGGAGCCAAGGGTAGTTCGAGATTTTGTATGAGACAATGAAGCAACACGATCTCTGTGGTTGTGGTTGGCTAGTTGCTAGCACGCGTGCGGTATTCAACTTATGTTGAGGGCCAAACATCAGTCTTTTGTGTCCAAACTCTCTAGAGAATGGGTGTGTGCCCAATGAGAAAGCAGTAATCAATGATGGACCTCCAATCAATGTCGTTGATCTCCGCACGAATTCGTTGATGGCCAAGGAAGGTGGAGATAGGACCCACTTCTAGACTAAAATGATAATTAAATTTTTGGATGAATTGCTGGATGAAACCAGTATTATCTCCTTAAGGATAGATGTGTTGATAGGTAGAGGTGTATATGAGTAATAAGAGGTCGTTGAGCAGAGAATAAAGCTTGTTCTATGATATATCCAAAGAAAGTGGGTAATCACAGCCTTGGCACATGCTTAATTTCATAGATGATTTTCATTCGACATATGTAACTGAGGTGTTGTGTGTCTAGAAATTCTAAAGATTATGTCATGTAAAATATATTGTCTAGGCTTGTGCCATGAAGAACGACAATGGAAACATCGATCTGTTTTACTTGCCAGTCAAATTGGAGAGCCGNTTTCTTCAATAAAGGTCTTAGGTGAGAGTTTAAGAATTAACAAAATGTAATACATTAAAAATACTATGTGACGCTTCAACAAGATCTTTGAATGTTCAAGCAAGTTACAAATATTCTGATATGGTCATTGCATTTGTTTTGATTCCTAAGGAATGCTAATTAGCATTTCATTCAAAGCTTCTAGAAGATGTATAAATGGATGAACCAAGCATGGCTTTTCATTCAAAGCTTCATAAAGTCAACCAAATGGATGCTAATTAGCATTTCATTCAAAACTTGTCTATCATTATCGTATGTTTCTGCAACATATGTTTCTTTTCTACGAATAAGTTATTCTAAAGAAGCTGCCCCAAACAGTTTTATCACATAGGGGCAGTAATGTCATTTAACCACCAATAAGCTAGTTTGAATAAGCTGTCCCAAACAGCAAGTCAGATTATTCTGATAATCTGCAGATTATCAGATTATCAGAATAATTTGTTTATCAGCAGATTATAAATAATCCACAGCTGCGCCAAACAGACCCCAACTCTTGGACGAATTCCCCAAAAGCCTCATTTTTTATCNTTCAAAACTTGTCTATCATTATCGTATGTTTCTGCAACATATGTTTCTTTTCTACGAATAAGTTATTCTAAAGNATATTATGTTAAAGCACAACAAATTTCTAAGTAATACTTTAATACAAAAGAATTAAGTACAAGAACTCATCTACTTTCCTGATATTTGAAGAAAAGATCCTCCAAACAGTGTTATGCAATCTGACAATAATTCCTTACACCTATCACGCAATTCTAAGTAAAAATAGGAAAATCGAAGTAAAATCTCTCACTTCTTCCCTCAATTCCTTGCACTTCAACTCTTGGACGAATTCCCCAAAAGCCTCATTTTTTATTTGCAATGCCTCTCCCTTGAAAAATCCATCTTTTCATGTTTAAAGCCGTAGGATAACTACTCTTGGCAGTTCTCATGCCTAGGTGCCCAACTGTGGCGCCTAGGCGCTAATGGCTCTGTTTGTTTCTCAGAATGAGCTGGCGCCTGGGCGCTCGGATACAACGCTTAGACGAAGTGCAATATCAGAAAAATGAGTATTAAACATGAAATTAAATTTAACATATGTAGGACATGCCACAGTTTTCGATCATCATAAGAAGCTGGAGAAGTGGGGTGTAATGTGGGGATTTTCGACCTACTTTTGCGTCGTCGTCTAGTCATAGCGATTTATCTTTGTATTATATTCTGAAATTACTCCGACCTTGTATTGGGTGAGANATAACTACTCTTGGCAGTTCTCATGCCTAGGTGCCCAACTGTGGCGCCTAGGCGCTAATGGCTCTGTTTGTTCCTCAGAATGAGCTGGCGCCTGGGCGCTCGGATACAACGCTTAGGCGCCGGCTTTTTTGTGTATTGTCGCTTAGGCGCCATATCAAGAATCTTCTCCTTAGCTCAATCTGCTCCGTTTCGCTCACATTTCGATCCAATTCGATCTAGTTTCTTCTCCTATCATACCACCATCCAAAGGCATGAAAATAATTTTCATTAAAGTGCAATATCAGAAAAATGAGTATTAAACATGAAATTAAATTTAACATATGTAGGACATGTCACAGTTTTCAATCATCATAAGAAGCTGGAGAAGAGGGGTGTAATGTGGGGATTTTCGACCAACTTTTCCGTCGTCGTCTAGTCATAGCAATTTATCTTTGTATTCTATTCTGAAATTACTCCGACCTTGTATTGGGTGAGGNAAATAGTCAAATAGTTTACTTTCTATGCTATAAAAAGCTTAAACATGGAAGGTCTTTGTACGATGTTTGGACCAAATAGTTAGATATTTCACTTATTTTGGGAGAACATAGTTTTGGCTAATCGTATAAGAAATAGTCAAATAATTTACTTTCTATGCTATAAAAGGGTTAAACATGGAAGATCTTTGAAGGATATTTGGACAGTATAGCTAGATGTTTACGAAATAGTCAAATAGTTTACTTTCTTTTCCATAAAAGGCTTAAACATGGGAGGTCTTTTAAGGGTGCTCGGACAAAATAGTTAGATATTTCATTTATTTTGGGCGAGTATTTTCTCAATGTAATGGGTGGGCAAGTTTTCTTTTAGTGGTGGTTCATTGACTATTATGGATGAGCAAGTTTCCATACTTATGGGTGTATGAATTGCCACTACTTATCTATTTGTGGATATCCTTTAGTTTCAAATAAACAGAGTGAATCAAATCATAGAAAAAAATTGTGGGAGTCAAAAATCTATATGATACAGAAAAATTTTACGTCTGGATGTTGTGTGTCCGTTTGTCCAATTATGATGGTGTGACCTCCTGTAATTAGACGTCCGGACATAATATTTAATCTTATAACAAACCAATCATGTTACCAAATCATTAAGTTCAGCTATTACACCTATTTGCTTTACTTCTCAATATTTAATAATTACCGAATGAAAAAAATGTTTTCTTAGTTAATTATATTTAAAATTGGCTTTTTTTTTCAATTGATAATACAAATACTCCTATTTTGTATGTTTTATTTTTGTTTTGCAGCACAGCAATTAAAAAAGAGTTGTATGTGCTTATGAAAAGCTGGGGTATTTACATACATACCACATGATTCCCATGTATGTACATACATAGCACTCTTATCTTTAATGTTACATAAAAAAAATATTACTATTTTTGAAAGAGAAATATACATTTTCATGCATAGTTTTATACCACCAAAGAACTATAAATGTAAAAAATCAAACTTTAGGTGTTATATATATGAAAATACAAAAGAATTGCATGGTGTTTATGTAAATTTCCCTATAAATCAAGCCAATTTTTAAAATTTATTGGTAAATATATTTTTTTTTTATGACAGCAGTTACAGGTTTGCCTCTACAGCTGCAAACAAGGCGAATATGTTCTACTAAATTATATTAAAGTGTGCTGTGAGGAGCTCATTTTCAAATCAAAAACTTGAATATATAAATCATGGACAATCATTTGATATCTCCATGTAATATTTTCTTAAACCCTGGTTGGAAATTGAAGATATGTTTGGGATAGCTGATGGCTTTTAAAAAAAGTGGCTATAAAAATGTCGAAGGATGTTATAAATTTTCTCTTTTTTAAAAAATGTAGGATAACAAGTTCCTTACAAGTTTGTAAAACGTCACCACGTCAAATAAGCTGCCCCAAACAGACCCTATAATGGTGGTCTAAAAAGCAAAACAGAAAAAAAGTGTTGAACAAATCCAAAACCAATATTCTCCCACNAGGATAACAAGTTCCTTACAAGTTTGTAAAACGTCACCACGTCAAATAAGCTGCCCCAAACAGACCCTATAACGGTGGTCTAAAAAGCAAAACAGAAAAAAAGTGTTGAACAAATCCAAAACTAATATTCTCCCATCCTTTAATAATCTATTTTTTGTGTAAAATGTCTCCATTTTGTCTATCTCCCATTAAAAAAAAAAAGTATATGTATAACTTTTATGTGCTTTTTGATTAGTTAAATCCTATGAAATAAGCATTATTTTTTCTCAATTCCCAAGTAAAATCTTAACTCCCACTTTCTTCTCTTGCAGGACAGCTGAGTCGAGAAGATAATAGACACAATTCAAAACCGTCATCTCATGATGGGAAACTACACCCTCGACCACTATGTCACTGGAGCACACAAATCTTAACTCACACTACGACACTGTTCGCACACATATGACTAACTATGTCATCGTAACCCGCAAGGCACCGACTCCACCCTCTTCGACTGCTTCGACGGCACTTTTACATACGAAAGTCTTCCTCATTGACCCTCACAGCCATACTTGCCGTTTCATGTATGTTAGAAATTTAGGAATGCAATTTACCTCAGCAATGAGCACACATATGCTTTGCTTTGTTTCTTCCAGAAGAAGTTGAGGAGATTGTTAAGCCTCTCATGAAGGAATTGCTCACCTTCCTGCTTCGGAAAACTGCTATGGCATTGTAGAGGAATTATGTTATTTTCTTGTAAAGGACAATATTCATTCAAATGGAATGAATGAGAGCNTCTTCCAGAAGAAGTTGAGGAGATTGTTAAGCCTCTCATGAAGGAATTGCTCACCTTCCTGCTTTGGAAAACTGCTATGGCATTGTAGAGGAATTATGTTATTTTCTTGTAAAGGACAATATTCATTCAAATGGAATGAATGAGAGCAAGGNACAGCAGTTACAGGTTTGCCTCTACAGCTGCAAACAAGGCGAATATGTTCTACTAAATTATATTAAAGTGTGTTGTGAGGTGCTCATTTTCAAATAAAAAACTTGAATATATGAATCATGGACAATCATTTGATATCTCCATGTAATATTTTCTTAAAGCCTAGTTGGAAACTAAAGATATGTTTGGGATAGCTGATGGCTTTTAAAAAGGTGGCTATAAAATTGTCCAAGGATGTTATAAATTTTCTCTTTTTAAAAAAATGTAGGACAACCTTACAGGTTTTCAAAACGCAACCACACCAGATAAACTACCCCAAACAGACCCTATAATGGTGGTCTAAAAAGCAAAACAGAAAGAAAGTTGTGGTAAACAAATCCAAAACCAATACTCTCCCATCCTTTAATAATCCTTGTGTAAAATGTCTCCATTTTGTTTATCTCCCATCAGAAAAAAAATTTATACATATGACTTTTATGTGCTTTTAGATTAGTTAAATCCTATGAAATAAGCATTATTTTTTCTCAATTCCAAAGTAAAATCTTAACTCCCACTTTCTTCTCTTGCAGGACAGCTGAGTCGAGAAGATAATAGGCACAATTCAAAACCGTCAGCTCATGATGGGAAACTACACCCTCGACCACTATGTCACGGGAGCACACAAATCTTAACTCACACTACGAGACTGTTCGCACACATATGACTAACTATGCCATCGTAACCCGCAAGGCACCGACTCCACTCTCTTCAACAGCTTCGACGGCGCTTTTGCATACGAAAGTCTTCCTCATTAACCCTCACAGCCATACCTGTTGTTTCATGTATGTTAGAAATTTAGGAATGCAATTTACCTCAGCAATGAGCACACATATGCTTTGCTTTGTTTTGTCCAGAAGAAGTTGAGGAGATTGTTAAGCCTCTCATGAAGGAATTGCTCACCTTCCTGCTTTGGAAAACAGCTATGGCATTGTAGAGGAATTATGTTATTTTCTTGTAAAGGACAATATTCATTCAAATGGGATGAATGAGAGCAAGGAAGTATAAAGTTACCGTTGATGATAGGAATCTGTCCTTTTATGGATTTGAGAAATTAGAAGCGGGAAATAGCTTATGGTGCTGGTGCACGGATTCTGTACTAATTAATATTTTTTTAATTACTAATTAATGTACCAGAAAAGAAATTAATATGATATTGCATGAGCGAATGAAGCATTATTTTGTGACTTTATTTCTGGAACTTGTTCAGAGTAGAGTTTGAATAGATTATAGAAGGAATAGACCGAAAATGATGTAAATTGAATAGTATTCATTTATGTATATTATTTGGTATATGAGTACATATTGTGTATGTGGTTGTGATTTATTAAGGTAATTATTGCCAAGGACAATGAAGGACAACCACTTCTCGTATTGTTTGTTATGTGTATATATGTTGTTAGGGTCTCCCTACTTAATGTACCAAAAAAAAATATATGATGTTGCATGAGAGAATACAATATTATTTTGCTAGAACCCGTTCAGAATAGAAGTTTGAATAGATTATAGAAAAAATAGATTAGAAAGATAACGATGTAAATTGAATAGTATTCATTTATGTAAATGTGGAATAGTTATAGATGTATTGTATATATATCATTTGTTATATGGGAATATATTGTGATGTGTGGTTGTGATGTATTGAGGTGATTATTGCTAAAAGCATAAGGACACTGAGGGACCACTTCTCTTATTATTTGTTATGTGTGTTTATGTTGTTAGGGGCCCCTACATAATACACCAAAAAAGAATTAAATAGTATATTGCATGAGCAAATGAGGTATTATTTGTGTGTTTATTTCTGGGAACTTGTTCAGAATAGAAGTTTGAATGCATTAAAGAAGGAATAGAACATAAAAGATAAAGATGTAGATTGAATAGTGTTCATTTATGTATATGTAGAATAGTTGTTGATTTGTAGTATATATATCATTTGGTATATGGGAATATATTGTAATGTGTGGTTATACTTTATTGAGGTAGTTATTGCTAAGGACAGAAGAACAGTAGGGGATGATTGCTTCTCGTATTGTTTGTTATGTGTATAAATGTTGTTTGCACACCCCTTTACCCCTCCTCCTCTCTTCAAACTTAGGATTCGAGAAGATAAAGCTTAAGTTTATCCCTTAACTTGCAAAATATGGATGTAGATAGGCGTTGTAGTGAGTGTATCTACTATTTGATATTGTGTGGTCAAATGACGGGGTAGAAGGGTTTTCTGCACAATGTGGTCCTGAATGAAATGGAAGATAGGATTGTAGGCTATGGTGATTGTGGAGGTGTTGTGGGAGCCAAGGGTAGTTCTAGATTTTGTATGAGACAATGAAGCAACACAATCTCTGTGGTTGTGGTTGGCTAGTTGCTAGCACGCGTGCGGTATTCAACTTATGTTGAGGACCAAACATCAGCCTTTTGTGCCCAAACTCTCTAGAGAATGGGTGTGTGCCCAATGAGAAAGCAGTAATAAATGATGGGCCTCCGATCAATGTCGTTGATCTCCACACGAATTCGTTGATGGCCAAGGAAGGTGGAGATAGGATCCACTTCTAGACTAAAATGATAATGAAATTTTTGGATGAATTGCTGGATGAAACTAGTATTTTCTCCTTAAGGAGAGAATTTCACCCGCGTGTATTAGGAGATAGATGTGTTGATAGGTAGAGGTGTATACGAGTAATAAGGGGTCGCTGAGCAGAGAATAAAGCTTGTTCTATGATATATCCAAAGAAAGTGGGGAATCACTGTGTTGGTGCATGCTTAAGTTCATAGATGATTTTCATTCGACATATGTAATTGAGGTGTTGTGTGTCTAGAAATTCTAAAGATTATGTCATGTAAAATATATTGTCTAGGCTTGTGCCATGAAGAACGACATTGGAAACATCGATCGGTTTTACTTGCCAGTCAAATTGGAGAGTCACCATGAGAAAATCATGAATTATAGGCATTGTGGAAACTAGACCGGATGTTTCCTCATAATTTGTCATTCGTGTGGATACCCATATGTGACCAAACAAGATTTGTGATGAGCTTTGGATCCATTGGGGTGAATTTAGTTTTGAATGTCCATTTGCACCCCAAGATGGATTGATTTGGCGGGGGTTTAACAAGATCACAGATTCCTTATTGTTAAGTTTCGTAAACTCATCGGACATAGCCTATCTCCGTCGAGGGTCTTTGAAAGATTGAGTGAAGTTTGTTGGGCAGGTGATTAGATGATGAGTGAGATTTAAGTTGTTTCTGCATTTAGGTTCCTGTCTAAGAATAGTCGATCATAAGGTGAAATGTATGAGAGGGTGGTGCATGTTGTGTGGGTAATAGGAGAGAGAAGAGTTTTGTGAGGTTGGTAAGAGATTAGACGTGGAGGTATTTGTGTTAGGTTGGATTGGGGATGGCAATTGGTGAGATGGTTAAGTTGGAATTGAAAATATGTGATTGACGAATGTGCAAGTTGAAGGGTGGTACCAGAAGTTGGAACCAAAATTAAGGTAGGGATGGGTGATGTTTGTTTCTTGTGGTGATTTTTTGTAATGAGAAATATGGATATTGATTTTTGTGAAATGCAGCATGTCTAAAAATGATTAATTTGTTTGCAGAAAGATCAAGGAAGTAAANGTCGGTTGATGATGTAGACTATGGTGGATATAAGGCATAGAGCCCTAGGGATAATGGGAGATATGCATCACATTGTAGTGTGCAAGTGGTATCTACGAGGTGGAAGTGCATGTCTCACTAACACAACTTTGTTCAGGCTTATATCGGCAGGGAAAGTTATGTATTATACCATGAGAGTGAAGGTATATGTTGAATTAATTTGAGGTGTATTCTCCTCCTCCATCAGATCATAGAGTTTTGATGCTGCTAAGGAGATTGATAATTAATGTATGATTTGAAATGAACTTATGTAGTTTTTGATTTAGTAACCACTACAAAACCAACTGTATCTAGAATGGACATCAATGAAAATGACATACTATTTATAGTCATTAGATAAGGGAATCAGGCCAAGGCCCCATAGATCTAAGTGTACTAAAGCAAATAATTACTTAGACAAATTAGATGAAATAGGAGAAAAGTAATTTATGGCTTTTAGAAACCCTACATGCATTGAAAAAGAAGCATAAGGTGAAATATGAAGAGTTGGGTTTTGCTGAGATATGGTTGTGACTACTAAACTGTGCCAATATTTCAGTCTTTGGTGTCATAAGTTAATTGAAAGTATAGTGAATTGTAATAATTAAATGTGTGGCTTTGGATAAAGACTACTCCGACTGAATTGTGGTATTTATTTTGATGTTTGATCCTTGATTTTAAAACAATTAGAAATAAAGTGACTTGAGCAAGTTATCATTAGTTATGTATTGGACGAAAAGAAGGTTGTGTGATAAGGAGGGTACATGAAGTAGTCTAAATAAAAGAAGCTTACAAGATGGGATAGGTATGCCACGACCACTCCGGGATAGGAAGTGAATTTCAATCACCAATGATAATTTATTCAGGACCATGATATTTTGTTGGCTACTAAAGTTGAGAGTAATCATAAATGAGGGGGGAGGTTGCACTTGTATGAAAAAGCCAATATGTTGTTGTGGGGGAGGAGTTGGCAGTGAGTCCTAAGGTGTTGTTTGACGTTGTTGAAGTGTATGAGAAATTCATATGATGCCAACAAACTAGTTCAAACTCACATTGTTTGCCACCGATTTGGAAATTATGTGAGGATTTGGAATTTTTGTCGTTGTTGTTATATTTTGAATGGCGTTGAGATTGACAGTGTGTTTCACAGTCATAATTGATTTAGTTTTGCAACCTATGTAAGATAATAAGGCAAAGAAGACAGTTGTTTGAATTTTTTTTTTGTAGGTTTATTTCTTCATTATAAAGAAAAGAGTAGAAATCATCAAGATAACTTGGCTCTAGTCTAGTCGTAGTAGCAGTTTTGAATGATTGGTAACTGGAGAAAAGGTCATTGAGAATGTAAAGAATAATATCTTTAATATCCAACTTGTATCATATTCCTACCAATTGATCTATAAGGGATTTGAGTGGGTAATGTATTAGATTATTGGTCATGAAAAATTTTAGGGAGGGAGAACGATGATTCACCTTGGCAAGATTGAGACAAGTTGTCCATTGGATAAGAATAAGGAGAAGTATGTAAGATTGAAGAGCATAAAAGCAATTACTATTGTAGGATCTCTAATAAGATGGGAGGGGTAATTAATCCTATTGGCTTGTGCATATGTGAAATCTCAAGCCCTAGATCAAAATGTCCTCACACAATTAGCATGAAATCTCAGAGCAGTTTCTTATATACAATCTAATCTACCTCTTCAAAGTTTGACCCTCAAAGCTATCTCAACTCAACAAAAATATTTTGCAGGGCCTTAAAATTTTTCAGAATCCACGATGACAATAAATAAGAGTAAAATAAAAACATTACTATCGCAACTTATATAACTAAAAAAAAATTCATCATTCATGAAAAGCTCATATTTGGCTTGATAAAAACATGTGTATTAATCATTCGTCAAACGAATCGATCATTATAAGATAGATATTTTGAGCTCAATATTTTAACAAGGCAAACATGAATAGACTCGTTCGATTTGGTTCAACTTATGTGACTCCAAATAAATAAATAAATTATTCGTTGTACATTTTAAGTTAGATATTTTTAATTTAATCCTAAATTTTCAGATATAATAAATATTTATGATTTTTTATATTATTTAGTCTTGTTGAGAACTTCAACTTTGAGATCATCAATTCAAGATTTTGCACTTACACTATTTGTGTGTTTGCAATTAAATTTGCTTAAATTTTCTGTAAAAATATGAAAATGTTGTTATTCAAACACACATTAACTTTTTTTAATTATTTTTTATATAAAAAAAATAGTCTGAAAGCAATATCAAGCAAACCTGAACCCTCTGAACATCAAATTTATACCTCAACACTTAAACTTTCCCATAATTTAAAAATAAAACAACAAAACAAACTAAGACATTAATTCAAGTGTTCAGCTGACATTTACAGAATTTACAGAGCAATATTCAGCAGATTCTTCTCACTTCAGCAAGTGCAGGAAACAATTTCTTAAAATGAATAATACTTTTGATTTGCTGTCAAACCAGAATGCTCTCAACTTAGCAGAAAACCACTTCAATCTCTCCAGTTTACACTTAATAACAAAATTGTGTTGGCCTGGTTTAAAATCTTTAAAAAAAGATTAACATTTCAGATGATTCACCATCACTTCATGCATAACAGGACCACAATTTTTTTTTAATGTCAAGAAAAGGTTAGTGTTCCAGAAACAACAACAGCTCTCACATTCTTCCTATTTGCTCTCTAAATTCATTGCTATGATGTCTAAAACAATATCTTCTTTCCGTTCTTCTCCGCGACTCGAGCTCTCACTGCAACCTCGAGGTTTTAGGTTGGCAGCTTCGCCGCATTCGTCGAACCTGAAGCAGCCGACGACGTGATCATTGGTCAGCCCTGCCGTCTGCATGAACGAATATATGACTGTGGGCCCCACTCCACGAAAACCCCTCCTCACAAGGTCCTTGCTGATTGAATCTGCCTTGGGGGTCTTCACGGGGATCTGACGAGGGTAACGGAATCGGCTCACTATTGGTCTGTGGCTCACAAAGCTCCAACAGTACTCATTGAATGATCCAAACTCCTCTATAATCTTCACCAATCCAACAAAGCAATGGTGATGAGAGGTGAGATAAAAGAATAGGCTGATAAAGATATGGACCAGACATGATAAAGGAGCTGTTGAAAATGAGGATTCGCGCAAAATGTTATGATTATATGGCCTACTCAGCAGGTTCAGAGTGAGTGCATTTTAGGTGAAGTAATAAATTAGTAATTATTATTATGATTGGGGCATTTACATGCATACCACCCAATTCCTATGTATTTACATATCTAACACCTAAATTTTAGTTTTTACATTTATACCACCCATAGGCTTCATATCATGTCAAAAACACCACCATTTTAACTTTTAAAAAGTGAAATACACTGCTTCATCCTTAGATAAAGTGATGTGTATGTTAAAAAATGAAGTTTAGATGTTAGATACGTAAATACATAAGAAATAAGTGGTATGTGTGTAATTCTTCCTAAAAATTGTGATGAAGAGCCATATGTGCATGCTTTTTTTTATTTTGCCCATTCACATACTAAAACCTTAAAAGATGTATAAACTTTCCTTAGCTAATGCTTCAAGAATATTTTATATAAATATATAATTTTTTTTAGAAAAAAGGGGGGCATTTACATACAACCCCTCTATTCCTATGCATAACTTTATATTTTACATTTACACCATTCAAATTTCTCATATCACATCAAAAATACCGCCATTGTAACTTTTAATAAGTGGAATACACCTTCTCATGCATAGGAAAAGTGGCAATNCCCTAGGGATAATGGGAGATATGCATCACACTGTAGTGTGCAAGTGGTATCTACGAGGTGGTGGTGCATGCGCCACTAACACTATTTTGTTCAGGCTTATATCGGCAGGCAAAGTTATGTATTATACCATGAGAGTGAAGGTATATGTTGAATTAATTTGAGGTGCATTCTCCTCCTTCATCAGATCATAGAGTTTTGATGCATAGAGTTTTGATGCTGCTAAGGAATTGATTGATAATTAATTTATGTTTGAAATGAACTTATGTAGTTTTTGATTTAGTAACCACTACAAAACCAACTGTATCTAGAATGGACATCAATGAAAATGACATACTATTTATAGCCATTAGATGAGGGAATCAAGCCAAGGCCCCATAGATCTAAGTGTACTAAAGCAAACAATTTCTTACACAAATTAGATGAAATAGGAAAAAAGTAATTTATGGCTTTTAGACACCCTACATGCATTGAAAAAGAAGCATAAGGTGAAAAATGAAGAGTTGGGATTTGCTGAGATATGGTTGTGACTACTAAATTGTGTCAATATTCCAGTCTTTGGTGTCATAAGTTAATTGAAACTATAGTGAATTGTAATAATTAAATGTGTGGCTTTGGATAAAAACTACTCTGACTGAATTGTGGTATTTGTTTTGATGTTTGATCCTTGATTTTAAAACAATTAGAAATAAAGCGAATTGAGCAAGTTATCATTAGTTAAGTATTGGACAAAAAGAAAGTTGTGTGATAAGGAGGGTACATGAAGTAGTCTAAATAAAAGAAGCTTACAAGATGGGATAGGTGTGCCACGACCACTCCGGGATAGGAAGTGAATTTCAATCACCAATGATAATTTATTCAGGACCATGATATTTTGTTGGCTACTAAAGTTGAGAGTAATCATAAATGAGGGGGGAGGTTGCACTTGTATGAAAAGGCCAATATGTTGTTGTGGGGGAGGAGTTGGCAGTGAGTGCTAAGGTGTTGTTTGACGTTGTTGAAGTGTATGAGAAATTGATACGATGCCAACAAACTAGTTCAAACACACATTGTTTGCCACCGATTTGGAAATTGTGTGAGGATTTGGAATTTTTGTTGTTGTTGTTATGTTTTGAATGGCGTTGAGATTGACAGTGTTTCACAGTCATAATTGATTTAGTTTTGCAACCTATGTCAGATAATAAGGCAAAGAAGGCGGTTGTTTGAATTTTTTTTTTTTTTTTTGTAGGTTTATTTCTTCATTATAAAGAAAAGAGTAGAAATCATCAAGATAAATTGGCTCTAGTCTAGTCGTGGTAGCAGTTTTGAATGATTGGTAACTGGAGAAAAGGTCATTGAGAATGTAGAGAATAATATCTTTAGTATCCAACCTGTATCATGTTCCTACCAACTGAACTATAAGGGATTTGAGTGGTTAATGTATTAGGTTATTGGTCATGAAAAATTTTAGGGAGGGAGAACGATGATTCACTTTGGCAAGATTGAGACAAGTTGTCCATTGGATAAGAATAAGGAGAAGTATGTAAGATTGAAGAGCATAAAAGCAATTACTATTGTAGGATCTCTAATAAGATGGGAGGGGTAATTAATCCTATTGGCTTGTGCATATGTGAAATCTCAAGCCCTAGATCAAAATGTCCTCGCACAATTAGTAAGAAATCTCAAGGCAGTTACTTATATACAATCTAATCTACCTCTTGAAAGTTGACCCTCAAAGCTATCTCAACTCAACAAAAATAGTTTGCAGGGCCTTGAAATTTTTCAGAGTCCACGATGAAAATAAATAAAAATAAAATAAAAATATTACTATCGCAACTTATATAACTATAAAAAAAAACTCATCAATCATGAAAAGCTCACATTTGGCTTGATAAAAAACATGTGTATCAATCATTCGTCAAACGATCATTATAAGATAGATATTTTGAGCTCAATCTTTTAACAAGGCAAACATGAATAGACTCGTTCGATTTGGTTCAGCTTATGTGACTCCAAATAAATAAATAAATTATTCATTGTACATTTTAAGTTAGATATTTTTAATTTAATCCTAAATTTTCAGATATAATAAATATTTATGATTTTTTTAATATTATTAAGTCTTGTTGAGAACTTCAACTTTGAGATCCTGAATTCAAGATTTTGCACTCACACTATTTGTGTGTTTGCAATTAAATTTACTTAAATTTTCTGTAAAAATATGAAAATGTTGTTATTCAAACACACATTAACTTTTTTTAATTATTTTTTATATAAAAAAAAATTGTCTGAAAGCAATATCAAGCAAACCTGAACCCTCTGAACATCAAATTTATGCCTCAACACTTAAACTTTCCCATAATTTAAAAATAAAACAACAAAACAAACTAAGACATTAATTCAAGTGTTCAGCTGACATTTACAGAATTTACAGTGCAAANTATGGGTTGAAGCTCTAAAACATTCAAGCTTCAAAATTGTTTTTCCAGAGTCAAAAGTGTCAAAATGATTCCCTGACTCTTTGCAGGTAGGGCTGTTAATGATCCAATTTCGAGCTGATCTGGGATCAGCTCAAAATCAGCTCGAAAAAAAATTCAATTCAAAATTTTGACTTGTAGCTCAGCACCTTTATTTCGATCCGAACCAACATTCGAATCAATCTTCGAGCGATTACTGATGTTCGAGCTAAATTCAATAAGATGCGGTGAAAAAAAGGATTCATGTAGCCAACTCCCGCTTAGTGGGATAAAGCTTAGTTTTTGTTGTTGTTGTTGTTATTGTAACGATCTCCGAGCTAAATTCACTAAATTCACAACTCTAACATCATGGGGTTGTTAACGAAATGGTTTCGAGTCAAGTTGGGGTTTGTTCGAAAAAATTTTGATCCAAATCTTTGGCTTGTAGCTCGGCTTGTTTATTTTGATCCGACCTCGATACGAGTCAAAATTTGAATCAATTTCCGAGCAATCAATGATCCTCAACAGCCTCACTTGTAGGGCATCATTTTAGTCTCAAATTCTATAAAGTTTCAATTTAGTCCCATCACTCCTTTTACTTTTAGCTGAAATAATCTCCATAGAGGACTATTTCACCCAACTTAAAAAGAGTTTAGAGACTAATTTGTCACTTCTATAGAATTTTAGACTAAAATGACCTCGTGTAATCAGTGAGTGTTATTTTTACAGAATTACTCTCTATGAGAAAAAAATGCTGCTGCAAAAGGCTTAGAAAGAGAAAAATGATGAAGATATGTGAACGAACCTTGACGATTAGTTGTCCGTTTTCGACAACAGCTCGAAGTTTTGCCTCTGAAAGAAGGGAGCTCGCGATGCTTCCTGGGGAGATTAGCTTCTTCTTATTCATTTTTGAAATCAGCACAGGATCAAAGTCCATGAAGACTTCCCTGTATCAGTTGGTTCAGAAGAAGTTATTCCAATATATAGATTCAGCAAAACTTATCTATGGGGCATTTACATACATATCACTTATGTGTGGATAAGAAGGCATATATGTAAAACTTGAAGTTTAGGTGTTAGATATGTAAATATACGGGAATTTAGTGGTATGCATGTAAATATATAGGATTGAATGATACCTGAATATTTGCCTTCTGTTAAGGATTTCTGGCCAAGTAAGTTCGGCTAAAGCACCTGACAGTACAAGCAATTCAAATAGTTTCCTGTAGAATTTTTATAACATCAGGGATTGAAATCCTTGAGTTTCTCTGAACAGACAGAATTCAAGTTATTGAGGAAATATACTTATCATCATGAACAGGAACACCCCACTCTTCATCATGAAAGATCACATAAGATGAATCTGCCAAAACAGATTAAATCAACATCATATTCAAGTTTTTATACATGATTGCATCAATTCTGCATATTCTGAAATAGGAAAATTTACATTTACCGCTCAATTCCTATGTATTTACATATCTAACACCAAAGCTTCAATTTTTACAAGCATGCCACCTTATCTATGTACGAAAAGCTGTATTTCACTTTTTAAAAGTTAAAATGGTGCTATTTTTTTTATGTGATATGAAGGATTGGGAGGTATAAATGTAAAAAGTACAATTTAGGTGTTAGAAATATAAATACATAAGAATTAAGTTGAATGTATGTAAATGACCGTTCAAATAACAAGATTCTCAACATGCAAGTACCTACCTACCACTTGAAAACAGAGTTTTTCAAAATGAAGCACCAGCATATCAATAGAGTGGGAAAGATGAAGAAAAGATCCAAGGGGTCATCTTCTAATATCTCCCAAACTTCCGCCTTCATGAATTGTATTAAAAAATACAGAATTTTTATTGCTAGCCTGTTACGTTAGTACTTGGGGCAATTTAATCTTTTATTAATCTAAGGGCAATTTAGTCTTTTATCAGCTATTATGGTGAACTATAAATAGGGTCAATATGTTTAGTATTAGGTGATACATGAGATTGTAACTTGAGTCTTAGGATTAATATGTTTAAGGTTGGGAGAGATTTACTACCTCTCGAATTGTAGGACTTGAGAGAAATCGCATAACTCTCGAATTGTAGGTATCTATCATTTATGTGTTGTGTTGTGTTATTGAAGAAGGAAATATGTTTTGCCCTAATTTCTGTTTGAAAATCTGTGTCAGATCGTATCAAATTAGTATCAGAACATCGATTTGGGAATCTCAGAAGAAAAAAAGGCATCGGCTCACATAAGAGTATCACGGCTATTCTAGGAAGAAAAAAGCATAAGATCGCGTAGAAGTTCCAATACAGTCGCTATCGGTCTAGCAGAAAAGCGACGACAAAATTTTGTCGTTGGCAGGGAAGCGATGACTAGATCACAACATGAAGATACAATCGCAATCAAGCTAGCTGAGAAGACCGACGTGATCGCGGGATATAGTACTCACGCGATACAATTGCAATCCGACCTAACTGGGATGACAACAACAGGATCACGGATACTTGCTTGGAACTCAATTCGATTGTGGCATACAGAAGACCAACCGTACAGCTAAACCATGTGATATGGTGCGATTAGAGCCAGCAAGGAAGATCAAAGATATTGTGGCATACAAGTGCCACTTGCCGTTTACAACCTCCTCCTAAGTTGCAAGTCTATTAAAGTGATGTGACGGGATTCCAACTAAAGAGCTCGCCTTACAACAAAGATTCGGGCTACAAATGAAGCCAACGATGGGATCACATTAAAAAAAAGTTTTGGAGTCATATATGCACTAATAGAAGCCAAGAAAATATATGATTTGAAAAAGAAATTGGAGAACAAGGTGAATCAAATCAAATTCGAGATAGCAAAAAAGGTTCTCAACCAAAGACTAAAAATGTTCATCCATTGACAACCAATTCTGTCAAAATTTTGAGAAAAATAGGATGAATCTTGAATAAGCTCGATTGCCTTTTCCATTTGCTTTCATTCCATTAAATAACAATCTTACAATCTACTTTAGGGACAAAATAAAATGCATAATTTATATTATGTAACTTAATAATACATACTCCTAATCTAAATATTCAGCTAAAAGAGAAATAAATCAGAATAAAGATATTGGAAATAAAGATGCTTTTAATTATAGAAAACTCCTAATTTAGCTGTCTGATTTTCATCTTTCCGGATCGACATCCCCCCTCAAATTAATGGTGATTGATCAAGAAGCATCAATTTGCTAACAAGAAACTGATAGCACTGTCGAGACAAAAAATTCTCAAGCCGTGAGTGTCGAAGCCTGAAAATGCTAAAGCCCAGGAGTGCCAAGTCTAAGAACGCCGAAGCCTGAAAATGCTGAAGCCTGAAAGTGTCGAAGCCTGAGAGGTCGAAGCCTGAGAGTGTCGAAGCCCGGGAGGGCCGAATCCCAAGAGTGCCGAAGCCCGAGAGGCCGAAGCCTGAGATTGTCGAAGCCCAAGAGTGTCGAAGCCCAAAAAGTGTCGAAGCCCGAGAGGTCGAAGCCTGAGAGTGTCGAAGCCCAAGAGTGCTGAAGCCAAAGATCAATGGTTTGCAGAAGCCGAAGCCGAGGCCATCGATTTAAGGCGTGCCGAAGCCGAAGCTTAAGCGGACGAAGCGAAGCGTAAGAGGCAGTTGAAGATGCCACAGAAGCAGTGATGCCTAGTGAAAAAAATCCAAATCAAACGAATAATAATACAAACATAACAGCCTATTTTTTTAACTCAAGAATCCTTGTATTCCACAATAAATGGATTTTGCACTTCAGAATAAGTTATATCTCCTTCAAAACATAATTCTTTTTTTTCCACCTTGTTCTTCATGAGAAGAGCAGCAAACATTTCATAAAGAGTCCTAAAGGTGCGAAGAAGTATTTGAGAATAATGTACAATCCAAGAGGAACAATAGTGACATAATCATAGAATCAACCAGCAGACCGTGTGACCAAATGTCATAATCCCATTCCTTCTTCTGAAACTTGTGTCAGGTACGTGACGAAAGTCCCTATTGAAGCTGTTGCAAATGTTAAAGTTGTGCATATCCAAAACGGCCCGTACAAATCTGGGTTGTTGCCTGTCATCTCTGTAAAGCTCACCTTAAATGTGAAAAGTGACTCTTTAATCCTAACCAACACATCCGAAGTATCAACATCGAAGTAGGGCTTGTAAGCAAACACCATGAACTTTCGCATCCACCCTGTCTGCGTATCGTCGGAAATCCGATCAGCTGGTTTCGAGAACGTGTCATCTACATCGCTCGGTGGCTTAAAAATGCCTATAATCCTGCCCTTCACTTCGGACGGCGTAAAGTATTTAGGTTAGACTATGTGAACTTAGAGACGTGGTCCGAGTCGGAAACCGCCGGTACATATCAGGAGACTTTCTGGTTGTCGATGGTTGTGTCGCCACTACGACATCATCTTCACTGTGTCGCGGGAGGTCCGAGCCTCTCTGTTTCTTCCTCTCCCTTTACTTTTCTGGTGCGCAAAAGATGAAAACGAAGCAAACGAGCCTGTCATAGAGGAAATCGACGGGAGGATCGTCTGCGTGCGACGGTACAAGGTATGAAGCAGACGACAGCGAGATCCTCTGCGACTCTACGCGCGATCGAGGAAGCAGAGCTAGACAAAGAGCAGACGACAGCGTTTTTTTTTCTTCTAAAGGAAAAATTTTTCCCTTCCCGTCCCGCAAGAAGACCAGTGGGAAGGGAGCCTTGACAATTCTCCAACGACTATCAGTTAAGACAAAAGTTTGGCTCTGATACCATGTCAAAATTTTGAGAAAAATATGATGAATCTTGAATAGGTTCGATTGTCTTTTCCCTTTGTTTTCATTTTATTAAATAACAATCTTACAATTTATTTTAGGTACAAAATAAAGTGCATAATCTATTTTAAGTAACTTAATAATACATATTCTTAATTTAGCAGCCTGAAATTTATCTTCCTGATTGATAAATTCAAGAGTTTGGACGAGATGACGAGGAGACTTATCAAGATTCAATCTAAGACCTTGTTAGCAGTTCAATTTGCAAACCCTAACTAAATATTAACAAAAGAATCCTTGGTTAAATTGAAAGGGAAAGAAATCAGATGAGAGGAACACGAGGAGGAAAGCATGCACAATCAAGAACCCCTCCCAGGGTTTCAATGTGGGGTGAATTAGATATTTCCAATAGAGGTGGTTGAGTCGAAACATGGAGAAGGAGTTATGCAAGGAGTATGGAGGAGCATGAAGAATGAAGGAGAGAAGCAGAACGATATATAGCTATGATCGAAGAGGTAAAAGGGGGAAAACACTAGAGGGAGAGGAAGTTTGGGTGGAGATGCTAGGGTTAGAAAGTTAAGGATTTTGATTTTCGAGGGAGAAGATGTGAATGGGTGTGTGTACCGGGTGAAGTGATGATTCACAGTAAATGAGTGAAATGAGGAGAAAAATTTAACGGCGGCAGGATTATGTTTGAAGGGTAAAGTCGTAGCATGATTTCAGTGGAGGGATCCGATCATTGAAGGAATTAAAGAATTGTTTGTTGGAATGTTTTCGAGCAATTCGGGAAAGAGATCTGCATAAGGAATTCTTTGCATTGACACGAGAAGCGACTATTATGAAGTATAAGAAGAGATTCGAGCTATTGTCGAGACGTTTTAGGAGGGTTTATGAAGTAGTACTTGAGAGAAATTTCATGAAATGACTAAAGCCCAATATATGGTAGTACTTCATACGCTAAGACCGCAAGGCTTGAGAGAAACTATGGAACTAGCACAGTTAGTTGAAAATAGAAACGTAATGGAACGAGCAAATAGGAGCAGCCATATGGAGTGTCACATACTAAACTGCTCCAACCACAACGATAACAACAGCTTATACAGTAGAAGTCCATAAGGAGGCTTTGGAAGACAAGAATAATGGGTCATAACAGGAAGCAACACTCAAGTATTTTACAGAGATAAAGATTCAGGAGAAGCGAGCAAAAGGGTTATGTTCTCGGTGTGATGAGTTTGCCCCAAGACATCGTTGTAATGATCAGACCTTACAAGTTCTCACAGTGTGTGATGAAAAGAAATGAGATGCAAAAACAAAGAAGGTTGTAGTTGAGGAGGGGAAGGAACACCTTCACTTTTTTTTAGCTCGAGGACAATGTGTCTTTTTGAGAGGGAGCATTGTTACGTTGGTACTTAATGGCAATTTAGTCTTTTATCAGTTACTATTGTGCGCTATAATTAGGGTTAATATATTTAGGGTTAGGTGGTGCATGAGATTGTGTCTTGAGTTTTAAGGTAAGGGTTTGGGAGAGATTATCTACCCCTTTAATTATAGAATTTGGGAGATATGGCCTACCTCTCAAATTGTAGGTGTTTATCCATTATGTGTTGTGTTGTTTGTGTTATTGAAGAAAGAAATTTGTTTTGCCAGAATTTATATGTGAAAATCTAATGTCTCACCACAACATAACGTTATCCCAACATCATATTTTATCCCAACTTGATTCCTACAATAATAACTGCCTACACTGTCCTTCAATTTTGACAATTATTGCCTTCCAGTTCATGCATTTTAACAAAATGTATTTGCGGCGTAGATGCATTTTGCATGCAAGTCCTTGACAATTCAAAATTTTCAACTAAAAGACAGAACTCAAACTGTATTATAAAGTACATGAAAATTCACCACCAGTTATAGGACCCATGAGTACCATCATTATTCACAATAATAAACAAAAAAAAATGCATTTTTAGTTCAAAGAATGAAAGAAAAAATCATGGATGAACATGTAGCAACTTATTCAGAATTCAAAAAAAGAACTTTTAAGCATGTAGTGCAGACTTAAACAAAAACACTAAACTATAAGATTCCAAGCAAACAATGCCTTAGATCTAATTGGCTGCCAAGCCCAAACACCGTCTTTTTGTTTGCCTTAAAAAGATAGTAAATTAATGGAAGTCAAGGCATGGCCTTGTTTAACTTGAAGCAATGTGACAATTCTACTTTGTAGTAAATCCTTCAGCTTGCAAACTTTAATAGAAATTCATTAGTGCTAAAGAAAATGAACAGGAATGATGCATTCATTCATCATTTCAACACACAATGCAGAAATGAATGATGGGAGAACAAACCAGTGTTAGGTGTTACCCAAGCACACCTCTTCTTCATCTGCATGATCTCCGTAGCTTCTACCACAGCACCATCACCCACAATCTTCTCAGGTTTCGGAACACCCTGTCTTCCCTTAGAGCTAAAGCTCCTCCGGCCAAATAATCCCGTCGACGCACGACTGCAGAAGGAATCAGTAGATGCGTCCGAAGAGCAAGAAGCATCCATCGATAAATTAGCTTGCAACAGCAGTTTCTGCCTCCTCAGAACCGCGACAGGACTCGTTGGCAGCGATGATGGCTGAGTCTCCCTTTCCATTGCTAAGTCTTTCTTCTCCTCCTTTAACTCCGACTGAGTTTTCTCCGTCCCCCTCGGCAGGTTCGAAGCCTGCTTCCGGTACATTGTCGTTAACCTCGTTTTATTTCCAGCTGGCCCTAGAATCGGCCGGGAGTCTGATTCCGTCACATTCATAGAACGGAGCTTTGGAGCCCCAGACATGGAGGTAAAAGAAACACCTACTACAATCCCCCAGATCTCAAACTCAAAAACTTACAGAAACGCACTGGATAATAAACCCATTACCTCCATTCCTCCTCCTGATCAACTCCTCCATAGAAAGCACAGATTAACACAATAAAGTCCCCAAAG
>JXCR01071061.1:126724-153400 GCA_002079205.1 Phalaenopsis hybrid cultivar | reverse complement strand
ACATCCCCTAGTTTTTCTTCCTTTAGATTCTACAACAAAATGTTTCAAATTTGAACCAACCCCTTTCATACCTCTGCGTCTGATCTCGTTGAAGAGTCATACCCCTTTGAAACTCCTTGAAGATAATATTTTCTGATTTTTATCTAGAGTCTTCTTAGGTGACTTTGGTCATTTAAGATGTAATTAACTATAGAGGCTTGCTCTTGTAGGAAGCATGTCCGAACCCAAATTAATATAAACCCTATTTAAATCTTTATATTAAATAGGGGAACTTGTCGGTAAATACAAAGGTTTCGTAGACTAGACGGATGTCATACTTTTTAGTTTATTTGATCGAACTTCATCCCCAAGTCTTGTGTTTATCCTTCGGGATAAATACAGGGTTTGAGTTATATTGCTCTTTCATTTAAACTATGAAAAACATGGGGTCAGTTTGATTTCATAATTTCCTATACTTAAACGTCCTTCCAAAGCGGGCAACAGGATTTTGATTTCGGTGACCGACAGCTTCTTACGGGAAACTCCAACCAAAAAAATAGCGCTGACAGCCTTTGGCGACTCCGCTGGGGACAAGCTTTTCTCTCCATTTAAATCAGAAAATATTATCTTCACACATCAGTAATGTATCCATGTCCCTCTTGGACCAAGTTACCTATCTTCCATTAGCATATTTTACCCATTTCTATCTTAGGAAAGTACAGCAACTCCATGGACTTCAGGACTAGCTGTTCTACCATCTTTGAATGGAGGGGTTCAGAAGGCCATTAAAGACTCCTTAAATTTTCTTGTGGGGTCGAACCCCGATAGGTGTGTTGGTGGACTAGTTCCGCCTGGGCATTTTCTCCCACTAAATAGGTCCCGCACTGGGTCTTGAAAGACTTCACTNAAGCAATGGTGATGAGAGGTGAGATAAAAGAATAGGCTGATAAAGATATGGACCAGACATGATAAAGGAGCTTTTGAAAATGAGGATTCGCGCAAAATGTTGTGATTATATGGCCTACTCAGCAGGTTCAGAGTGAGTGCATTTTAGGCGAAGTAATAAATTAGTAATTATTATTATGATTGGGGCATTTACATGCATACCATCCAATTCCTATGTATTTACATATCTAACACCTAAATTTTATTTTTTACATTTATACCACCCNCATATCTAACAACTAAATTTTAGTTTTTACATTTATACCACCCATAGGATTCATATCATGTCAAAAACACCAACATTTTAACTTTTAAAAAGTGAAATACACTGCTTCATGCTTAGATAAAGTGATGTGTATGTTAAAAAATGAAGTTTAAATGTTAGATATGTAAATACATAAGAAATTNTTCATATCATGTCAAAAACACCACCATTTTAACTTTTAAAAAGTGAAATACACTGCTTCATGCTTAGATAAATTGATTTGTATGTTAAAAAATGAAGTTTAGATGTTAGATACGTAAATACATAAGAAATGAGTGGTATGTGCGTAATTCTTCCTAAAAATTGTGATGAAGAGCCATATGTGCATGCTTTTTTATTTTGCCCATTCACATACTAAAGCCTTAAAAATGTATAGACTTTCCTTAGCTAATGCTTCAAGAATATTTTATATAAATATATAATTTTTTTTAGAAAAAAGGGGGGCATTTACATACAACCCCTCTATTCCTATGCATAACTTTATATTTTACATTTATACCATTCAAATTGCTCATATCACATCAAAAATACCGCCATTGTAACTTTTAATATGTGGAATACACCTTCTCGTCCATAGGAAAAGTGGCATGTATATAAAAATTATAAGTGTTAGATATATAAATACATAGGAATTGAGTGGTATGTATGTAAATCTTCCATTATTATTATTTGGAGTTCATTAAATTTAGATTCCTTTTTCACATGGCAGACAATGGTTGCTAAGCTGCAGTCATCAACTTGGAGGTTTGGGCCAACTGATGGCTGGCAAAACATTGACGTATATAGAATGAATGGATATGGGTTGAAGCTCTAAAACATTCAAGCTTCAAAATTGTTTTTCCAGAGTCAAAAGTGTCAAAATGATTCCTTGACTCTTTGTAGGTAGGGCTGTTAATGATCCAATTTCGAGCTGATCTGGGTCAGCTCAATATCAGCTCGAAAAAAATTCAATTCAAAATTTTGACTTGTAGCTCAGCACCTTTATTTCGATCCGAACCAAAATTCGAATCAATCTTTGAGCGATTACTGATCTTCGAGCTAAATTCAATAAAATGCGATGAAAAAAAGGATTCATGTAGCCAACTCCCGCTTAATGGGATAAAGCTTAGTTTTTGTTGTTGTTGTTGTTGTTATTGTAACGATCTCCGAGCTAAATTCACTAAATTCACAACCCTAACATCATGGGGTTGTTAACGAAATGGTTTGGAGTCAAGTTGGGGTCTGTTCGAAAAAATTTTGATCCAAATCTTTGGCTCGTAGCTCGGCTTGTTTATTTTGATCTGATCTCGATACGAGTTAAAATTTGAATCAATTTCCGAGCAATTAATGATCCTCAACAGCCTCAGTTGTAGGGGATCATTTTAGTCTCAAATTCTATAAAGTTTTAATTTAGTCCCCTCACTCCTTTTACTTTTAGCTGAAATAATCTCCATAGAGGACTATTTAAGCCCAACTTAAAAAGAGTTTAGAGACTAATTTGTCAATTCTACAGACTTTTAGAGTAAAATGACCTCGTGTAATCAGTGAGTGTTATTTTTACTGAATTACTCTCTATGAGAAAAAAATGCTGGTGCAAAAGGCTCNTTCATATCATGTCAAAAACACCACCATTTTAACTTTTAAAAAGTGAAATACACTGCTTCATGCTTAGATAAAGTGGTGTGTATGTTAAAAAATGAAGTTTAGATGTTAGATACCTAAATACATAAGAAATGAGTGGTATGTGTGTAATTCTTCCTAAAAATTGTGATGAAGAGCCATCTGTGCATGCTTTTTTATTTTGCTCATTCACATAGTAAAACCTTAAAAGATGTATAGACTTTCCTTAGCTAATGCTTCAAGAATATTTTATATAAATATATAATTTTTTTTAAAAAAAGGGGGGGTCATTTACATACAACCCCTCTATTCCTATGCATAACTTTATATTTTACATTTATACCATTCAAATTGCTCATATCACATCAAAAATACCGCCATTGTAACTTTTAATAAGTGGAATACACCTTCTCGTGCATAGGAAAAGTGGCAAGTATATAAAAATTGTAAGTGTTAGATATATAAATACATAGGAATTGAGTGGTATGTATGTAAATCTTCCATTATTATTATCTGGAGTTCATTAAATTTAGATTCCTTTTTCACATGGCAGACAATGATTGCTAAGCTGCAGTCATCAACTAGGAGGTTTGGGCCAACTGATGGCTGGCAAAACATTGACGTATATAGAATGAATGGATATGGGTTGAAGCTCTAAAACATTCAAGCTTCAAAATTGTTTTTCCAGAGTCAAAAGTGTCAAAATGATTCCTTGACTCTTTGTAGGTAGGGCTGTTAATGATCCAATTTCGAGCTGATCTGGGTCAGCTCAATATCAGCTCGAAAAAAATTCAATTCAAAATTTTGACTTGTAGCTCAGCACCTTTATTTCGATCCGAACCAAAATTCGAATCAATCTTTGAGCGATTACTGATCTTCGAGCTAAATTCAATAAAATGCGATGAAAAAAAGGATTCATGTAGCCAACTCCCGCTTAATGGGATAAAGCTTAGTTTTTGTTGTTGTTGTTGTTGTTATTGTAACGATCTCCGAGCTAAATTCACTAAATTCACAACCCTAACATCATGGGGTTGTTAACGAAATGGTTTGGAGTCAAGTTGGGGTCTGTTCGAAAAAATTTTGATCCAAATCTTTGGCTCGTAGCTCGGCTTGTTTATTTTGATCTGATCTCGATACGAGTTAAAATTTGAATCAATTTCCGAGCAATTAATGATCCTCAACAGCCTCAGTTGTAGGGGATCATTTTAGTCTCAAATTCTATAAAGTTTTAATTTAGTCCCCTCACTCCTTTTACTTTTAGCTGAAATAATCTCCATAGAGGACTATTTAAGCCCAACTTAAAAAGAGTTTAGAGACTAATTTGTCAATTCTACAGACTTTTAGAGTAAAATGACCTCGTGTAATCAGTGAGTGTTATTTTTACTGAATTACTCTCTATGAGAAAAAAATGCTGGTGCAAAAGGCTCAGAAAGAGAAAAATGATGAAGATATGTGAACGAACCTTGACGATTAGTTGTCCGTTTTCGACAACAGCTCGAAGTTTTGCCTCTGAAAGAAGGGAGCTCGCGATGCTTCCTGGGGAGATTAGCTTCTTCTTATTCATTTTTGAAATCAGCACAGGATCAAAGTTCATGAAGACTTCCCTGTATCAGTTGGTTCAGAAGAAGTTATTCCAATATATAGATTCAGCATAACTTATCTATGGGGCATTTACGTACATATCACTTATGTGTGGATAAGATGGCATATATGTAAAACTTGAAGTTTAGGTGTTAGATATGTAAATATATAGGAATTTAGAGGTATGCATGTAAATATATAGGATTGAATGATACCTGAATATTTGCCTTCTGTTAAGGATTTCTGGCCAAGTAAGTTCGGCTAAAGCACCTGACAGTACAAGCAATTCAAATAGTTTCCTGTAGAATTTTTATATCATCAGGGATTGAAATTCTTGAGTTTCTCTGAACAGAGAATTCAAGTTATTGAGGAAATATACTTATCATCATGGACAGGAACACCCCACTCTTCATCATGAAAGATCACATAAGATGAATCTGCCAAAACAGATTAAATCAACATCATATTCAAGTTTTTATACATGATTGCATCAATTCTGCATATTCTGAAATAGGAAAATTTACATTTACCACTCAATTCCTATGTATTTACATATCTAACACCAAAGCTTCAATTTTTACAAGCATGCCACCTTATCTATGTATGAAAAGCTGTATTTCACTTTTTAAAAGTTAAAATGGTGCTATTTTTTTTATGTGATATGAAGGATTGGGAGGTATAAATGTAAAAAGTACAATTTAGGTGTTAGAAATATAAATACATAAGAATTAAGTTGAATGTATGTAAATGACCGTTCAAATAACAAGATTCTCAACATGCAAGTACCTACCTACCACTTGAAAACAGAGTTTTTCAAAATGAAGCACCAGCATATCAATAGAGTGGGAAAGATGAAGAAAAGATCCAAGGGGTCATCTTCTAATATCTCCCAAACTTCCGCCTTCATGAATTGTATTAAAAAATATAGAATTTTTATTGCTAGCCTGTTACGTTAGTCCTTGGGGAAATTTAATCTTTTATTAATCTAAGGGCAATTTAGCCTTTTATCAACTATTATGGTGAACTATAAATAGGGTCAATATGTTTAGTGTTAGGTGATACATGAGATTGTAACTTGAGTCTTAGGATTAATTTATTTAGGGTTGGGAGAGATTTATTACCTCTCAAATTGTAAGACTTGGGAGAAATCGCATAACTCTCGAATTGTAGGTATCTATCATTTATGTGTTTTGTTGTTGTGTTATTGAAGAAGGAAATATGTTTTGCCCTAATTTCTGTTACAAATGAAACCAACGATGGGATCACATTAAAAAAAAGTTTTGGAGTCATATATGCACCAATAGAAGCCAAGAAAATAGATGAGATGATTTGAAGAAGAAATTGGAGAAAGAAGTGAATCAAATCAAATTCGGGATAGCAAAAAAGGTTCTCAACCAAAGACTAAAAAATTTCATCCATTGACAACCAATTCTGTCAAATTTTTGAGAAAAATAGGATGAATCTCGAATAGGCTCGATTGCCTTTTACATTTGCTTTCATTCTATTAAATAACAATCTTACAATCAATTTTAGGTATAAAATAAAGTGCATAATCTATTTTAGGTAACTTAATAATACATACTCCTAATCTAAATATTCAGCTAAAAGAGAAATAAATCTAAATAAAGATGGAAATAAAGATGTTTTTAATTATAAAAAACTCCTAATTTAGTTGTCTGATTTCCGTCCTTCTGGATTGACATCCCCCCTCAAATTGATGGTGACTGATCAGGAAGCATCAATTTGCTAACAAGAAACTGATAACACTATCGGGAAAAAAATTCTCAAGTCGTGAGTGTCGAAACCTGAAAATGCTGAAGCCCAAGAATGTCGAAGCCTAAAAATGCCGAAGCCTAAAAATGCGGAAGCCCGAGAGGGCCGAAGCCCGAGAGGGCCGAAGCCCGAGATTGTCGAAGCCCAAAAAGTGTAAAAACCCGAGAAGTCGAGCCTAAGAGTGTCGAAGCCCAAGAGTGTTGAAGCAGATCAATGGTTTGCTGAAGCTGAAGCCGAGGCCATCGATTTAAGGAGTGTCGAAGCCAAAACTTAAGCGGACGACGCGAAGCGTAAGAGGCAGTCAAAGATGCCACAGAAGCAGCGATGTCTAGTGAAGAAAATCCAAATCAAACGAATAATAATACAAACATAACAGTTTTTTTTTAACTCAAGAATCCTTGTATTCCACAACAAATGGATTTTGCACTTCAGAATAAGTTATATCTCCTTCAAAACATAATTCTTTTTTTTTTCGCCTTGTTCTTCATGAGAAGAGCAGCAAACATTTCATAAAGAGTCCTAAAGGTGTGAAGAAGTATTTGAGAATAATGTATAATCCAAGAGGAACAATAGTGACATAATCATAGAATCAACCAGCAGACTGTGTGACCAAATGTCATAATCCCATTCCTTCTTCTGAAACTTGNTTTTTTTCGCCTTGTTCTTCATGAGAAGAGCAGCAAACATTTCATAAAGAGTCCTAAAGGTGTGAAGAAGTAATGTATAATCCAAGAGGAACAATAGTGACATAATCATAGAATCAACCAGCAGACTGTGTGACCAAATGTCATAATCCCATTCCTTCTTCTGAAACTTGTGTCAGGTTCGTGACGAAAGTCCCTATTGAAGCTACTGCAAATGTTAAAGTTGTGCATATCCAAAACGGCCCGTACAAATCTGGGTTGTTGCCCGTCATCTCTGTAAAGCTCACCTTAAATGGGAAAAGTGACTCTTTAATCCTAACCAACACATCTGAAGTATCAACATCGAAGTAGGGCTTGTAAGCAAACACCATGAACTTTCGCATCAACTCTGTCTGCGTATCGTCAGAAATCCCATCAGCTGGTTTCGAGAACGTGTCATCTACATCGCTCGGTGGCTTGAAAATGCCTGTAATCCTGCCCTTCGCTTCGGATGGCATAAAGTATTTAGGTTAAACTATGTGAACTTAGAGACGTGGTCCGGGCCGGAAACCGCCGGTACATATCCGGAGACTTTCTAGTTATCAATGGTTGTGTCATCACTGCCGGACATCATCTTCACTGTGTCGCGGGTGGTTCGAGCCTCTCTGTTTCTTCCTCTCCCTTTACTTTTCCGGTGCGCAAAAGATGAAAACGAAGCAAACGAGCCTGCCATAGAGGAAGTCGACGGGAGGATCGCCTACGTGCGACGGTACAAAGTATGAAGCAGACGACAGCGAGATCCTCTACGACTCTACGCGCGTGGAGGAAGCAGAGCTAGACAAAGAGCAGACGACAGCGTTTTTTTTTTCTTCTAAAGGAAAAGTTTTTCCCTTCCCGTCCCGCAAGAATGCCGGCAGGAAGGGAGCCTTGACAATTCTCCAACGACTATCAGTTAGGACAAAAGCTTGGCTCTGATACCATGTCAAAGTTTTGAGAAAAATATGATGAATCTTGAATAGGCTCGATTGTCTTTTCCTTTTGTTTTCATTCCATTAAATAGCAATCTTAGAATCTATTTTAGGTACAAAATAAAGTGCATAATCTATTTTAGGTAACTTTACATATTTCTAATCTAAATATTCAGCTAAAAAAGAAATAAATCAGAATAAAGATATTGGAAATCAGGATGCTTATAATTATAAAAAACACCTAATTTAGCTGCATGAAATTCATCCTTCCTGATTGACAAATTCAAGAGTTTGGACGAGATGACGAGGAGACTTATCAAGATTCAATCTAAGACCCTGTTGGTAGTTTNAAATAGCAATCTTAGAATCTATTTTAGGTACAAAATAAAGTGCATAATCTATTTTAGGTAACTTTACATATTCCTAATCTAAATATTCAGCTAAAAGAGAAATAAATCAGAATAAAGATATTGGAAATCAGGATGCTTATAATTATAAAAAACACCTAATTTAGCTGCATGAAATTCATCCTTCCTGATTGACAAATTCAAGAGTTTGGACGAGATGACGAGGAGACTTATCAAGATTCAATCTAAGACCCTGTTAGTAGTTCAATTTGCAAACCCTAACTAAATATTGACAAAAGAATCCTTGGCTAAATTGAAAGGGAAAGAAATCAGATGAGAGGAACACGAGGAGGAAAGCATGCACAATCAAGAACCCCTCCCAGGGTTTCGATGTGGGGTGAATTAGATATTTCCAATGGAGGTGGTTGAGCCGAAACATAGGGAAGAAGTTATGCAAGGAGTATGGAGGAGCATGAAGAATGAAGGAGAGAAGTGGAACGGGATATAGCTATGATCGAAGAGGTAAAAGGGGGAAAACACTAGAGGGAGAAGAAGTTGGGGTGGAGATGCTAGGGTTAGAAAGTTAAAGATTTTGATTTTCGAGGGAGAAGATGTGAATGGGTGGGTGTACCGGGTGAAGTGATGTTTCACAATGAATGAGTGAAATGAGGAGAAAAACTTAACGACGGTAAGATTATGTTTGAAGGGGAAAGCCATAACATGATTTTAGTGGAGGGATCCGATCATTGAAGGAATTTAAGAATTGCTTGTTGAAATGTTTTCAAGCAATTCGGGAAAGAGATCTGCATTAAGGAATTCTTTGCATTGACACGAGAATCGACTATTATGAAGTATAAGAAGAGATTCGAGCTATTGTCGGGACGTCTTAGGAGGGTTTTTGAAGTAGTATTTGAGAGAAATTTCATGAAATGACTAAAGCCCAATATATGGTAGTACTTCATACGCTAAGACCGCAAGGCTTGGGAGAAACTATGGAACTAGCACAGTTGGTTGAAAATAGAAACGTAATGGAACGAGCAAATAGAAGAAGCCATATGGAGCGTCATACTAAACTGCTCCAACCACAACGATAACAAAAGCTTATACAGTAGAAGTCCATTAGGAGGCTCTGGAAGACAAGAATAATGGGTCAGAACAGGAGGCAACACTCAAGTATTTTATAGAGACAAAGATTCAGGAGAAGCGAGCAAAAGGGTTATGTTCTCGGTGTGATGAGTTTGTGCCCCGGGACACCGTTGTAATGATCAGACCTTACAAGTTCTCACAGTATGTGATGAAAAGAAAGGAGATGCAAAAACAAAGAAGGTTGTAGTTGAGGAGGGGAAGGAACACCTTCACTTTTTTTCAGCTTGAGGACAAGGTGTCTTTTTGAGAGGGAGCATTGTTACGTTGGTACTTAATGACAATTTAGTCTTTTATCAGTTACTATTGTGCTCTATAAATAGGGTTAATATATTTAGGGTTAGGTGGTGCATGAGATTGTCTTGAGTCTTAAGGTAAGGGTTTGGGAGAGATTATCTACCCCTTTAATTATAGAATTTGGGAGATATGGCCTACCTCTCAAATTGTAGGTGTTTATCCATTATGTGTTGTGTTGTTTTTGTTATTGAAGAAAGAAATTTGTTTTGCCAGAATTTATATGTGAAAATCTGATGTCTGACCACAACATAACGTTATACCAACTTGATTCCTACAATAATAACTGCCTACACTGTCCTTCAATTTTGACAATTATTCCCTTCCAGTTCATGCATTTTAACAAAATGTATTTGCGGTGTAGATGCATATTGCATGCAAGTCCTTGACAATTCATAATTTTCAACTAAAAGACAGAACTCAAACTGTATTATAAAGTACATGAAAATTCACCACCAGTTATAGGACCCATGAGTACCATCATTATTCACAATAATAAACAAAAAAAAAGCATTTTTACTTCAAAGAATGAAAGAAAAAATCATGGATGAACATGTAGCAACTTATTCAGAATTCAAAAAAAGAACTTTTAAACCTGTAGTGCAGAGTTAAACAAAAACACTAAACTATAAGATTCCAAGCAAACAATGTCTTAGATCTAATTGGCTGCCAAGCCCAAACACCGTCTTTTTGTTTGCCTTAAAAAGATAGTAAATTAATGGAAGTCAAGGCATGGCCTTGTTTAACTTGAAGCAATGTGACAATTCTACTTTGTAGTAAATCCTTCAGCTTGCAAACTTTATTAGAAGTTAATTAGTGCTAAAGAAAATGAACAGGAATGATGCATTCATTGATCATTTCAACACACAACGCAGAAATGAATGATGGGAGAACAAACCAGTGTTAGGTGTTACCCAAGCACACCTCTTCTTCATCTGCATGATCTCCGTAGCTTCTATCACAGCACCATCACCCACAATCTTCTCAGGTTTCGGAACACCCTGTCTTCCCTTAGAGGTAAAGCTCCTCCGGCCAAATAATCCCGTCGACGCACGACTGCAGAAGGAATCAGTAGATGCGTCCGAAGAGCAAGAAGCATCCATCGATAAATTAGCTTGCAACAGCAGTTTCTGCCTCCTCAGAACCGCGACAGGACTCGTTGGCAGCGATGATGGCTGAGTCTCCCTTTCCATTGCTAAGTCTTTCTTCTCCTCCTTTAACTCCGACTGAGTTTTCTCCGTCCCCCTCGGCAGGTTCGAAGCCTGCTTCCGGTACATTGTCGTTAACCTCGTTTTATTTCCAGCTGGCCCTAGAATCGGCCGGGAGTCTGATTCCGTCACATTCATAGAACGGAGCTTTGGAGCCCCAGACATGGAGGTAAAAGAAACACCTACTACAATCCCCCAGATCTCAAACTCAAAAACTTACAGAAACGCACTGGATAATAAACCCATTACCTCCATTCCTCCTCCTGATCAACTCCTCCATAGAAAGCACAGATTAACACAATAAAGTCCCCAAAGATGTCAACTTTAGGGTTCGTGACAAACAATTTCGACAGAAAAGGCTATAGATTCAGTACAGAAGTACCGAAACCCAGAAGCAACACAATTCCCAAGATCTTCATCGCGGAATGTTCGGTGAACCGTGAGGCATTAGGAAAACAAACACAAGTAAACACCATGATCAGTTGATCTCTTCCCTGCAAGACAGAAAGAGCGAAATGCTAGAAGAGAAGAAGACTATCGGATCGAAAACTGGGGCTTGTCGCCCTCTATATAGAGTGCTAGTGAGGTGGAATCGAGCGAAATGGTTGGAAAGAGCGGAGAGAGAAACGAGGAGGAAATGTGGGAGAGGGAACCGAAATTGTTGCTGGAAATGGGGGCATGGAATGTACTGTAAGCTTCACAGAAGAAAAAGTTCACTGTGACCGGGAGATGCCGGTGGAAAATGATGAGCTGCGGGCTGTACCCAGTGGCCATCGGCCTATCAATGCCCATTACCTGCCAGACTTCCCTCTTACATGATCGAACTGATTATAATTATCTAATAATTTTATTTTACAATTAAATATTATTTAAAACATTAAAAAAAATTAGGCCTGATCTGAGCTGGTAGAAAATAGGTTTTAAGAAAACGGTAATATTTCACTATTTGGCCCATGTAAACAGTAACTAATATTAATGATAGTGAGGTGTCGGAGTCTTATTATATAGGTCTGTATCTCCTAGGTCTTAGGAGTAATCTAAGCCTATATGAATTCAATTATTGTTAAAAATTAATAATAATGCATTTCTTCAATAATTTAAATTTTTTTAGGGCATTTACGTACATACCACCCAATTGTTGTGTATTTACAATCCAACATCTAAATTTTATTTTTTTTTCATTTATATCACCCAAATTTTGTAAAAAATTATTATGTGCACGTGCATTCAGTGCACAACAGTGTTATATGCATGTACTCAGCCTATTTTATTCCAAGTAATTGAAAATTTTCATATTTTAAAAGCATGATCATCATTTCATGCAAATTTTTATGTATGTTGAATTAAATGACTATTTATAACATAGCATATCTGTTAATGCAACAAATTTACAAGTTAATTAGAACATGGAGATCCACATAAAAAATGGTGCCACTGCTATGAATTGTTTGCATCACTTCATCCTATAGCTACCAAAGTTGGCTGTCGGCTCCCACCGCATCCAATTCACACCCATTGTTAACATTTATTCACTTTCACAAATTTAGAAAAATAATGGCAACAATTCCTTTCTCTCATAAGCCTATTTTCTATTGATACATGTAAAATGTTGCTTTGTCCCACCTCCTCATTTTAAATATTTATGATAAACCAATAACTCTGTCGTCAGACCATGATATATGACATCAAACAACCTTTAAACCAAATTTCAAATCAATTAACATTCGACCTCATCATTATTCACATTTCCAAAATCTAAATTTAAAAAAAAATTAGTCAAAAAATGTTAAATTTTGGTATAATTTGTCTTAGTTNACCAAATTTCAAATCAATTAACATTCGACCTCATCATTATTCACATTTCCAAAATCTAAATTTAAAAAAAAAAATAGTCAAAAAATGTTAAATTTTGGTATAATTTGTCTCAGTCATAAATTGTTTCTGTCCCCAATCTTATCCTTAGGGAAAAAAATTAATAAATAGTATTCTTACATTGATTATTTTCTTTACATATGATTGGTGAACTTTTTTATGAATTATTATGTACCACATTGTACTCCAAATTAGATAGATATGTTGGATTCTTAACATGAATGAATGAGCCCAACATTTTTCTTCTATTTTGCACCCCTTATGATGATTACGAGTTTCTCATTATGCCTTCTCTTTTATCCAATCCTCCAAAATGAATGCAATGTTAAATTTCATATTCAGTTTGCAAGCCATATGCTCAAACCAATCAACAAGTTACATGGCTTTGTCTTCTACCGCTCGCTCTTTGTTAGAAACACTTTGGATGCATACCAAAGCTTTGAACGTTTTATGAATATTTTCTGTCAATTTTAGTGGTGTTAAGTACCNCTTCAGCAAGTGCAGGAAACAATTTCTTAAAATGAATAATACTTTTGATTTGCTGTCAAACCAGAATGCTCTAAACTTAGCAGAAAACCACTTCAATCTCTCCAGTTTACACTTAATAACAAAATTGTGTTGGCCTGGTTTAAAATCTNGTCTGACCCTCAAAGCTATCTCAACTCAACAAAAATAGTTTGCAGGGCCTTGAAATTTTTCAGAGTCCACGGTGACAATAAATAAAAATAAAATAAAAGCATTACCACCGCAACTTATATAACTATAAAAAAAAACTCATCATTCATGAAAAGCTCACATTTGGCTTGATAAAAGAAAACATGTCTTAATCATTCGTCAAACGAATTGATCATTATAAGATAGATATTTTGAACTCAATATTTTAACAAGGCAAGCATGAATAGACTCGCTCGATTTGGTTCAGCTTATGTGACTCCAAATAAATAAATATGAAAAAAATAAATTATTCATCGTAAAATTTAAGTTAGATATTTCTAATTTAATCCTAAATTTTCAGATATAATAAATATTCATGATTTTTTATATTATTTAGTCTTGTTGAGAACTTCAACTTTGAGATCCTCNGTCTGACCCTCAAAGCTATCTCAACTCAACAAAAATAGTTTGCAGGGCCTTGAAATTTTTCAGAGTCCACGGAGACAATAAATAAAAATAAAATAAAAGCATTACCATCACAACTTATATAACTATCAAAAAAACTCATCATTCATGAAAAGCACACATTTGGCTTGATAAAAGAAAACATGTCTTAATCATTCGTCAAACGAATTGATCATTATAAGATAGATATTTTGAGCTCAATATTTTAACAAGGCAACGTTCGATTTGGTTCAGCTTATGTGACTCCAAATAAATAAATAAGAAAAAAATAAATTATTCGTTGTACAATTTAAGTTAGATATTTCTAATTTAATCCTAAATTCTCAGATATAATAAATATTTATGATTTTTTATATTATTTAGTCTTGTTGAGAACTTCAACTTTGAGATCCTGAATTCAAGATTTTGCATCTTACACTATTTGTGTGTTTGCAATTAAATTTGCTTAAATTTTCTCCAAAAATATGAAAATGTTGTTATTCAAACACACATTAACTTTTTTAATTATTTTTTATANCTCCAAAAATATGAAAATGTTGTTATTCAAACACACATTAACTTTTTTAATTATTTTTTATAAAAAAAAAAAATAGTCTGAAAGCAATATCAAGCAAACCTGAACCCTCTGAACATCAAATTTATACCTCAACACTTAAACTTTCCCATAATTTAAAAATAAAACAACAAAACAAACTAAGACATTAATTCAAGTGTTCAGCTGACATTTACAGAATTTACAGTGCAAAATTCAGCAGATTCTTCTCACTTCAGCAAGTGCAGGAAACAATTTCTTAAAATGAATAATACTTTTGATTTGCTGTCAAACCAGAATGCTCTAAACTTAGCAGAAAACCACTTCAATCTCTCCAGTTTACACTTAATAACAAAATTGTGTTGGCCTGGTTTAAAATCTAAAAAAAAAAATTTAACATTTCAGATGATTCACCATCACTTCATGCATAACAGGACCACATTTTTTTTAATGTCGAGAAAGGGTTAGTATTCCAGAAACAGCAACAGCTCTCGCATTCTACCTATTTGCTCTCTAAATTCATCGCTATGATGTCTAAAACAATATCTTCTTTCCGTTCTTCTCCGCAACTCGAGCTCTCACTGCAACCTCGAGGTTTTAGGTTGGCAGCTTCGCCGCATTCGTCGAACCTGAAGCAGCCGACGACGTGATCATTGGTCAACCCTGCCGTCTGCATGAACGAATATATGACTGTGGGCCCCACTCCACGAAAACCCCTCCTCACAAGGTCCTTGCTGATTGAATCTGCCTTGGGGGTCTTCACGGGGATCTGACGAGGGTAACGGAATCGGCTCACTATTGGTCTGTGGCTCACAAAGCTCCAACAGTACTCATTGAATGATCCAAACTCCTCTATAATCTTCACCAATCCAACAAAGCAATGGTGATGAGAGGTGAGATAAAAGAATAGGCTGATAAAGATATGGACCAGACATGATAAAGGAGCTGTTGAAAATGAGGATTCGCGCAAAATGTTATGATTATATGGCCTACTCAGCAGGTTCAGAGTGAGTGCATTTTAGGTGAAGTAATAAATTAGTAATTATTATTATGATTGGGGCATTTACATGCATACCACCCAATTCCTATGTATTTACATATCTAACAACTAAATTTTAGTTTTTACATTTATACCACCCATAGGATTCATATCATGTCAAAAACACCAACATTTTAACTTTTAAAAAGTGAAATACACTGCTTCATGCTTAGATAAAGTGATGTGTATGTTAAAAAATGAAGTTTAAATGTTAGATATGTAAATACATAAGAAATTAGTGGTATGTGCGTAATTCTTCCTAAAAATTGTGATGAAGAGCCATATGTGCATGCTTTTTTATTTTGCCCATTCACATACTAAAGCCTTAAAAATGTATAGACTTTCCTTAGCTAATGCTTCAAGAATATTTTATATAAATATATAATTTTTTTTAGAAAAAAGGGGGGCATTTACATACAACCCCTCTATTCCTATGCATAACTTTATATTTTACATTTATACCATTCAAATTGCTCATATCACATCAAAAATACCGCCATTGTAACTTTTAATAAGTGGAATACACCTTCTCGTGCATAGGAAAAGTGGCATGTATATAAAAATTGTAAGTGTTAGATATATAAATACATAGGAATTGAGTGGTATGTATGTAAATCTTCCATTATTATTATCTGGAGTTCATTAAATTTAGATTCCTTTTTCACATGGCAGACAATGATTGCTAAGCTGCAGTCATCAACTAGGAGGTTTGGGCCAACTGATGGCTGGCATAACATTGACGTATATAGAATGAATGGATATGGGTTGAAGCTCTAAAACATTCAAGCTTCAAAATTGTTTTTCCAGAGTCAAAAGTGTCAAAATGATTCCTTGACTCTTTGTAGGTAGGGCTGTTAATGATCCAATTTCGAGCTGATCTGGGTCAGCTCAATATCAGCTCGAAAAAAATTCAATTCAAAATTTTGACTTGTAGCTCAGCACCTTTATTTCGATCCGAACCAAAATTCGAATCAATCTTTGAGCGATTACTGATCTTCGAGCTAAATTCAATAAAATGCGATGAAAAAAAGGATTCATGTAGCCAACTCCCGCTTAATGGGATAAAGCTTAGTTTTTGTTGTTGTTGTTGTTGTTATTGTAACGATCTCCGAGCTAAATTCACTAAATTCACAACCCTAACATCATGGGGTTGTTAACGAAATGGTTTGGAGTCAAGTTGGGGTCTGTTCGAAAAAATTTTGATCCAAATCTTTGGCTCGTAGCTCGGCTTGTTTATTTTGATCTGATCTCGATACGAGTTAAAATTTGAATCAATTTCCGAGCAATTAATGATCCTCAACAGCCTCAGTTGTAGGGGATCATTTTAGTCTCAAATTCTATAAAGTTTTAATTTAGTCCCCTCACTCCTTTTACTTTTAGCTGAAATAATCTCCATAGAGGACTATTTAAGCCCAACTTAAAAAGAGTTTAGAGACTAATTTGTCAATTCTACAGACTTTTAGAGTAAAATGACCTCGTGTAATCAGTGAGTGTTATTTTTACTGAATTACTCTCTATGAGAAAAAAATGCTGGTGCAAAAGGCTCAGAAAGAGAAAAATGATGAAGATATGTGAACGAACCTTGACGATTAGTTGTCCGTTTTCGACAACAGCTCGAAGTTTTGCCTCTGAAAGAAGGGAGCTCGCGATGCTTCCTGGGGAGATTAGCTTCTTCTTATTCATTTTTGAAATCAGCACAGGATCAAAGTTCATGAAGACTTCCCTGTATCAGTTGGTTCAGAAGAAGTTATTCCAATATATAGATTCAGCATAACTTATCTATGGGGCATTTACATACATATCACTTATGTGTGGATAAGATGGCATATATGTAAAACTTGAAGTTTAGGTGTTAGATATGTAAATATATAGGAATTTAGTGGTATGCATGTAAATATATAGGATTGAATGATACCTGAATATTTGCCTTCTGTTAAGGATTTCTGGCCAAGTAAGTTCGGCTAAAGCACCTGACAGTACAAGCAATTCAAATAGTTTCCTGTAGAATTTTTATATCATCAGGGATTGAAATTCTTGAGTTTCTCTGAACAGACAGAATTCAAGTTATTGAGGAAATATACTTATCATCATGGACAGGAACACCCCACTCTTCATCATGAAAGATCACATAAGATGAATCTGCCAAAACAGATTAAATCAACATCATATTCAAGTTTTTATACATGATTGCATCAATTCTGCATATTCTGAAATAGGAAAATTTACATTTACCACTCAATTCCTATGTATTTACATATCTAACACCAAAGCTTCAATTTTTACAAGCATGCCACCTTATCTATGTATGAAAAGCTGTATTTCACATTTTAAAAGTTAAAATAATGCTATTTTTTTATGTGATATGAAGGATTGGGTGGTATACATGTAAAAAGTACAATTTAGGTGTTAGAAATATAAATACATAAGAATTAAGTTGAATGTATGTAAATGACCCTTCAAATAACAAGATTCTCAACATGCAAGTACCTACCTACCACTTGAAAACAAAGTTTTTCAAAATGAAGCACAAGCATATCAATAGAGTGGGAAAGATGATGAAAAGATCCAAGGGGTCATCTTCTAATATCTCCCAAACTTCCGCCTTCATGAATTGTATTAAAAAATATAGAATTTTTATTGCTAGCCTGTTACGTTAGTCCTTCGGGATATTTAATCTTTTATTAATCTAAGGGCAATTTAGTCTTTTATCAACTATTATGGTGAACTATAAATAGGGTCAATATGTTTAGTGTTAGGTGATACATGAGATTGTAACTTGAGTCTTAGGATTAATTTATTTAGGGCTGGGAGAGATTTACTACCTCTCAAATTGTAAGACTTGGGAGAAATCGCATAACTCTCGAATTGTAGGTATCTATCATTTATGTGTTTTGTTGTTGTGTTATTGAAGAAGGAAATATGTTTTGCCCTAATTTCTGTTACAAATGAAACCAACGATGGGATCACATTAAAAAAAAGTTTTGGAGTCATATATGCACCAATAGAAGCCAAGAAAATAGATGAGATGATTTGAAGAAGAAATTGGAGAAAGAAGTGAATCAAATCAAATTCGGGATAGCAAAAAAGGTTCTCAACCAAAGACTAAAAAATTTCATCCATTGACAACCAATTCTGTCAAATTTTTGAGAAATATAGGATGAATCTCGAATAGGCTCGATTGCCTTTTACATTTGCTTTCATTCTATTAAATAACAATCTTACAATCAATTTTAGGTACAAAATAAAGTGCATAATCTATTTTAGGTAACTTAATAATACATACTCCTAATCTAAATATTCAGTTAAAAGAGAAATAAATCTAAATAAAGATGGAAATAAAGATATTTTTAATTATAAAAAATTCCTAATTTAGTTGTCTGATTTCCGTCCTTCCAGATTGACATCCCCCCTCAAATTGATGGTGACTGATCAGGAAGCATCAATTTGCTAACAAGAAACTGATAACACTATCGGGACAAAAAATTCTCAAGTCGTGAGTGTCGAAACCTGAAAATGCTGAAGCCCAAGAGTGTCGAAGCCTAAAAATGCCGAAGCCTAAAAAAGCGGAAGCCCGAGAGGGCCGAAGCCCGAGAGGCCGAAGCCCGAGATTGCTGAAGCCCAAAAAGTGTAGAAACCCGAGAAGCCGAGCCTAAGAGTGTCGAAGCCCAAGAGTGTTGAAGCCTAAGATCAATGGTTTGCTGAAGCCGAAGCCGAGGCCATCGATTTAAGGAGTGTCGAAGCCAAAACTTAAGCGGACGACGCGAAGAATAAGAGGCAGTCGNCGAATAGGCTCGATTGCCTTTTACATTTGCTTTCATTCTATTAAATAACAATCTTACAATCAATTTTAGGTATAAAATAAAGTGCATAATCTATTTTAGGTAACTTAATAATACATACTCCTAATCTAAATATTCAGCTAAAAGAGAAATAAATCTAAATAAAGATGGAAATAAAGATGTTTTTAATTATAAAAAACTCCTAATTTAGTTGTCTGATTTCCGTCCTTCTGGATTGACATCCCCCCTCAAATTGATGGTGACTGATCAGGAAGCATCAATTTGCTAACAAGAAACTGATAACACTATCGGGAAAAAAATTCTCAAGTCGTGAGTGTCGAAACCTGAAAATGCTGAAGCCCAAGAATGTCGAAGCCTAAAAATGCCGAAGCCTAAAAATGCGGAAGCCCGAGAGGGCCGAAGCCCGAGAGGGCCGAAGCCCGAGATTGTCGAAGCCCAAAAAGTGTAAAAACCCGAGAAGTCGAGCCTAAGAGTGTCGAAGCCCAAGAGTGTTGAAGCAGATCAATGGTTTGCTGAAGCTGAAGCCGAGGCCATCGATTTAAGGAGTGTCGAAGCCAAAACTTAAGCGGACGACGCGAAGCGTAAGAGGCAGTCAAAGATGCCACAGAAGCAGCGATGTCTAGTGAAGAAAATCCAAATCAAACGAATAATAATACAAACATAACAGTTTTTTTTTAACTCAAGAATCCTTGTATTCCACAACAAATGGATTTTGCACTTCAGAATAAGTTATATCTCCTTCAAAACATAATTCTTTTTTTTTTCGCCTTGTTCTTCATGAGAAGAGCAGCAAACATTTCATAAAGAGTCCTAAAGGTGTGAAGAAGTATTTGAGAATAATGTATAATCCAAGAGGAACAATAGTGACATAATCATAGAATCAACCAGCAGACTGTGTGACCAAATGTCATAATCCCATTCCTTCTTCTGAAACTTGTGTCAGGTTCGTGACGAAAGTCCCTATTGAAGCTACTGCAAATGTTAAAGTTGTGCATATCCAAAACGGCCCGTACAAATCTGGGTTGTTGCCCGTCATCTCTGTAAAGCTCACCTTAAATGGGAAAAGTGACTCTTTAATCCTAACCAACACATCTGAAGTATCAACATCGAAGTAGGGCTTGTAAGCAAACACCATGAACTTTCGCATCAACTCTGTCTGCGTATCGTCAGAAATCCCATCAGCTGGTTTCGAGAACGTGTCATCTACATCGCTCGGTGGCTTGAAAATGCCTGTAATCCTGCCCTTCGCTTCGAATGGCATAAAGTATTTAGGTTAGACTATGTGAACTTAGAGACGTGGTCCGGGCCGGAAACCGCCGGTACATATCCGGAGACTTTCTAGTTATCAATGGTTGTGTCATCACTGCCGGACATCATCTTCACTGTGTCGCGGGTGGTTCGAGCCTCTCTGTTTCTTCCTCTCCCTTTACTTTTCCGGTGCGCAAAAGATGAAAACGAAGCAAACGAGCCTGCCATAGAGGAAGTCGACGGGAGGATCGCCTACGTGCGACGGTACAAAGTATGAAGCAGACGACAGCGAGATCCTCTACGACTCTACGCGCGTGGAGGAAGCAGAGCTAGACAAAGAGCAGACGACGGCGTTTTTTTTTTTCTTCTAAAGGAAAAGTTTTTCCCTTCCCGTCCCGCAAGAATGCCGGCAGGAAGGGAGCCTTGACAATTCTCCAACGACTATCAGTTAGGACAAAAGCTTGGCTCTGATACCATGTCAAAGTTTTGAGAAAAATATGATGAATCTTGAATAGGCTCGATTGTCTTTTCCTTTTGTTTTCATTCCATTAAATAGCAATCTTAGAATCTATTTTAGGTACAAAATAAAGTGCATAATCTATTTTAGGTAACTTTACATATTCCTAATCTAAATATTCAGCTAAAAGAGAAATAAATCAGAATAAAGATATTGGAAATCAGGATGCTTATAATTATAAAAAACACCTAATTTAGCTGCATGAAATTCATCCTTCCTGATTGACAAATTCAAGAGTTTGGACGAGATGACGAGGAGACTTATCAAGATTCAATCTAAGACCCTGTTAGTAGTTCAATTTGCAAACCCTAACTAAATATTGACAAAAGAATCCTTGGCTAAATTGAAAGGGAAAGAAATCAGATGAGAGGAACACGAGGAGGAAAGCATGCACAATCAAGAACCCCTCCCAGGGTTTCGATGTGGGGTGAATTAGATATTTCCAATGGAGGTGGTTGAGCCGAAACATAGGGAAGAAGTTATGCAAGGAGTATGGAGGAGCATGAAGAATGAAGGAGAGAAGTGGAACGGGATATAGCTATGATCGAAGAGGTAAAAGGGGGAAAACACTAGAGGGAGAGGAAGTTGGGGTGGAGATGCTAGGGTTAGAAAGTTAAAGATTTTGATTTTCGAGGGAGAAGATGTGAATGGGTGGGTGTACCGGGTGAAGTGATGTTTCACAATGAATGAGTGAAATGAGGAGAAAAACTTAACGACGGTAAGATTATGTTTGAAGGGGAAAGCCATAACATGATTTTAGTGGAGGGATCCGATCATTGAAGGAATTTAAGAATTGCTTGTTGAAATGTTTTCAAGCAATTCGGGAAAGAGATCTGCATTAAGGAATTCTTTGCATTGACACGAGAATCGACTATTATGAAGTATAAGAAGAGATTCGAGCTATTGTCGGGACGTCTTAGGAGGGTTTTTGAAGTAGTATTTGAGAGAAATTTCATGAAATGACTAAAGCCCAATATATGGTAGTACTTCATACGCTAAGACCGCAAGGCTTGGGAGAAACTATGGAACTAGCACAGTTGGTTGAAAATAGAAACGTAATGGAACGAGCAAATAGAAGAAGCCATATGGAGCGTCATACTAAACTGCTCCAACCACAACGATAACAAAAGCTTATACAGTAGAAGTCTATTAGGAGGCTCTGGAAGACAAGAATAATGGGTCAGAACAGGAGGCAACACTCAAGTATTTTATAGAGACAAAGATTTAGGAGAAGCGAGCAAAAGGGTTATGTTCTCGGTGTGATGAGTTTGTGCCCCGGGACACCGTTGTAATGATCAGACCTTACAAGTTCTCACAGTATGTGATGAAAAGAAAGGAGATGCAAAAACAAAGAAGGTTGTAGTTGAGGAGGGGAAGGAACACCTTCACTTTTTTTCAGCTTGAGGACAAGGTGTCTTTTTGAGAGGGAGCATTGTTACGTTGGTACTTAATGACAATTTAGTCTTTTATCAGTTACTATTGTGCTCTATAAATAGGGTTAATATATTTAGGGTTAGGTGGTGCATGAGATTGTCTTGAGTCTTAAGGTAAGGGTTTGGGAGAGATTATCTACCCCTTTAATTATAGAATTTGGGAGATATGGCCTACCTCTCAAATTGTAGGTGTTTATCCATTATGTGTTGTGTTGTTTTTGTTATTGAAGAAAGAAATTTGTTTTGCCAGAATTTATATGTGAAAATCTGATGTCTGACCACAACATAACATTATACCAACTTGATTCCTACAATAATAACTGCCTACACTGTCCTTCAATTTTGACAATTATTCCCTTCCAGTTCATGCATTTTAACAAAATGTATTTGCGGTGTAGATGCATATTGCATGCAAGTCCTTGACAATTCATAATTTTCAACTAAAAGACAGAACTCAAACTGTATTATAAAGTACATGAAAATTCACCACCAGTTATAGGACCCATGAGTACCATCATTATTCACAATAATAAACAAAAAAAAAGCATTTTTACTTCAAAGAATGAAAGAAAAAATCATGGATGAACATGTAGCAACTTATTCAGAATTCAAAAAAAGAACTTTTAAACCTGTAGTGCAGAGTTAAACAAAAACACTAAACTATAAGATTCCAAGCAAACAATGTCTTAGATCTAATTGGCTGCCAAGCCCAAACACCGTCTTTTTGTTTGCCTTAAAAAGATAGTAAATTAATGGAAGTCAAGGCATGGCCTTGTTTAACTTGAAGCAATGTGACAATTCTACTTTGTAGTAAATCCTTCAGCTTGCAAACTTTATTAGAAGTTAATTAGTGCTAAAGAAAATGAACAGGAATGATGCATTCATTGATCATTTCAACACACAACGCAGAAATGAATGATGGGAGAACAAACCAGTGTTAGGTGTTACCCAAGCACACCTCTTCTTCATCTGCATGATCTCCGTAGCTTCTATCACAGCACCATCACCCACAATCTTCTCAGGTTTCGGAACACCCTGTCTTCCCTTAGAGGTAAAGCTCCTCCGGCCAAATAATCCCGTCGACGCACGACTGCAGAAGGAATCAGTAGATGCGTCCGAAGAGCAAGAAGCATCCATCGATAAATTAGCTTGCAACAGCAGTTTCTGCCTCCTCAGAACCGCGACAGGACTCGTTGGCAGCGATGATGGCTGAGTCTCCCTTTCCATTGCTAAGTCTTTCTTCTCCTCCTTTAACTCCGACTGAGTTTTCTCCGTCCCCCTCGGCAGGTTCGAAGCCTGCTTCCGGTACATTGTCGTTAACCTCGTTTTATTTCCAGCTGGCCCTAGAATCGGCCGGGAGTCTGATTCCGTCACATTCATAGAACGGAGCTTTGGAGCCCCAGACATGGAGGTAAAAGAAACACCTACTACAATCCCCCAGATCTCAAACTCAAAAACTTACAGAAACGCACTGGATAATAAACCCATTACCTCCATTCCTCCTCCTGATCAACTCCTCCATAGAAAGCACAGATTAACACAATAAAGTCCCCAAAGATGTCAACTTTAGGGTTCGTGACAAACAATTTCGACAGAAAAGGCTATAGATTCAGTACAGAAGTACCGAAACCCAGAAGCAACACAATTCCCAAGATCTTCATCGCGGAATGTTCGGTGAACCGTGAGGCATTAGGAAAACAAACACAAGTAAACACCATGATCAGTTGATCTCTTCCCTGCAAGACAGAAAGAGCGAAATGCTAGAAGAGAAGAAGACTATCGGATCGAAAACTGGGGCTTGTCGCCCTCTATATAGAGTGCTAGTGAGGTGGAATCGAGCGAAATGGTTGGAAAGAGCGGAGAGAGAAACGAGGAGGAAATGTGGGAGAGGGAACCGAAATTGTTGCTGGAAATGGGGGCATGGAATGTACTGTAAGCTTCACAGAAGAAAAAGTTCACTGTGACCGGGAGATGCCGGTGGAAAATGATGAGCTGCGGGCTGTACCCAGTGGCCATCGGCCTATCAATGCCCATTACCTGCCAGACTTCCCTCTTACATGATCGAACTGATTATAATTATCTAATAATTTTATTTTACAATTAAATATTATTTAAAACATTAAAAAAAAATTAGGCCTGATCTGAGCTGATTGAAAATAGGTTTTAAGAAAACGGTAATATTTCACTATTTGGCCCATGTAAACAGTAACTAATATTAATGATAGTGAGGTGTCGGAGTCTTATTATATAGGTCTGTATCTCCTAGGTCTTAGGAGTAATCTAAGCCTATATGAATTCAATTATTGTTAAAAATTAATAATAATGCATTTCTTCAATAATTTAAATTTTTTTAGGGCATTTACGTACATACCACCCAATTGTTGTGTATTTACAATCCAACATCTAAATTTTATTTTTTTTTCATTTATATCACCCAAATTTTGTAAAAAATTATTATGTGCACGTGCATTCAGTGCACAACAGTGTTATATGCATGTACTCAGCCTATTTTATTCCAAGTAATTGAAAATTTTCATATTTTAAAAGCATGATCATCATTTCATGCAAATTTTTATGTATGTTGAATTAAATGACTATTTATAACATAGCATATCTGTTAATGCAACAAATTTACAAGTTAATTAGAACATGTAGATNATTGAAAATTTTCATATTTTAAAAGCATGATCATCATTTCATGCAAATTTTTATGTATGTTGAATTAAATGAATATTTATAACATAGCATATATATTAATGCAACAAATTTACAAGTTAATTAGAACATGGAGAACCACATAAAAAATGGTGCCACTGCTATGAATTGTTTGCATCACTTCATCCTATAGCTACCAAAGTTGGCTGTCGGCTCCCACCGCATCCAATTCACACCCATTGTTAACATTTATTCACTTTCACAAATTTAGAAAAATAATGGCAACAATTCCTTTCTCTCATAAGCCTATTTTCTATTGATACATGTAAAATGTTGCTTTGTCCCACCTCCTCATTTTAAATATTTATGATAAACCAATACCTCTGTCGTCAGACCATGATATATGACATCAAACAACCTTTAAACCAAATTTCAAATCAATTAACATTCGACCTCATCATTATTCACATTTCCAAAATCTAAATTTAAAAAAAAATTAGTCAAAAAATGTTAAATTTTGGTATAATTTGTCTTAGTTATAAATTGTTTCTGTCCCCAATCTTATCCTTAGGGAAAAAAATTAATAAATAGTATTCTTACATTGATTATTTTCTTTACATATGATTGGTGAACTTTTTTATGAATTATTATGTACCACATTGTACTCTAAATTAGATAGATATGTTGGATTCTTAACATGAATGAATGAGCCCAACATTTTTCTTCTATTTTGCACCCCTTATGATGATTACGAGTTTCTCATTATGCCTTCTCTTTTATCCAATCCTCCAAAATGAATGCAATGTTAAATTTCATATTCAGTTTGCAAGCCATATGCTCAAACCAATCAACAAGTTACATGGCTTTGTCTTCTACCGCTCGCTCTTTGTTAGAAACACTTTGGATGCATACCAAAGCTTTGAACGTTTTATGAATATTTTCTGTCAATTTTAGTGGTGTTAAGTACCATAAATGCACCACTAAAAATTATTTCATTCTATGGAAAGGCCAAGTTATTTTACCTATAGATTTCAATTAAAAAAGCTTCATAAAGAACAAAATTTATTCTACACCCATGGCAAGACATGAAGGTTTTTAATGTCCTCTTTCATAAATTGTTCAATAATTTTATTGGCACAAATTAAACGATAAAATTAAAATGATTGTTAAAACATGTGTCTATAAACATGCAAAATCATAGCTCCTTAAATTCGTAGAATTATTAAATTCGTTGAATGTCCCAAATGCAAAATGGGAATGCATTCATAAATTTTCTCAATAATCTTTCAAACTCTAATGATAGAACATTTATTTTCAATAGCAAATTGATTATCAAAATATGATAATCTTTTGCNAACTCTAATGATAGAACATTTATTTTCAATAGCAAATTGATTATCAAAATATGATAATCTTTTGCTTTTATTATTGAATTCCCATCCTAATTTATTATTATTATGAAAAAGAGTTCGCTTCTAATAACAAATCTTAGTATTGAATATAATATTTTGTAACAGAGAAAATTTTATAATTGGTGACTATTTTTTTCATAGGCCAAATTATTTCATAACTCTTTATCAAAATAAACCTTACTTGAAATAATTTATGGATGTCTAGAAGTTACATTAGTTATTGATATCATCTACACTTCCTTTATGGAAATCATAAAAATAATCTTATCAATTGTAACAAAATTTTTTAACAACTTTGTCTCAATCTATGTGCCACATTTAAGC
>JXCR01071061.1:108227-125789 GCA_002079205.1 Phalaenopsis hybrid cultivar | reverse complement strand
TTTCCCTTTTTTTTTTTTTTTTTTTTTTTTTTTTTTTTTTTTACAGTTGCTTGTCGCTAAGCAACAATTCAAATTTTGAGAGAAATACTTTTCATGAAATACACTCCCAAAATTTAGTATTTCTACAGATATATGAATATATAAGAAAGAACAATAATGTGTGATAATGAGCCATTTTTATTATTGGGTAAAAGGAATTTTCTTATTTGAAAGATTTGAATTTAAGATTTTTGTATCTCCTAAATTCTAAGATTTTTTTGTATAACGCAATGTTTGACTGATATCTTTAATTTGTAAGGAATAACTCAGTAATGATCGTGATTCTTTTTTATCTTAAATGGTGATGATTTTATCTTTCTTTCTTTCGCTATAAACTTTCAATGAGATCCCTTTATAAATCAATTAAACATCAATAATATGGAAGAATATACTTCCATATATATATTATTAANATTTTTTTGTATAACGCAATGTTTGACTGATATCTTTAATTTGTAAGGAATAACTCAGTAATGATTGTGATTCTTTTTTATCTTAAATGGTGATGATTTTATCTTTCTTTCTTTGGCTATAAACTTTCAATGAGATCCCTTTATAAATCAATTAAACATCAATAATATGGAAGAATATACTTCCATATATATTTTATTAAATCTTCAGAGGTTTACATTTTATGGTTTCAAAAATGTTGAGAATAAGAAAAATGGAAGTTCCTAGAAATTCAATATTTTTTATTGATACTTCTTTATAAATTACATTTCTTTTTTTTTTTAATTTTAATTGCTCAAGATAATCGGTGAATCATTCTTTCCCTTTCTCTTTTATGATATGATTATTTGTTAATTATTTGACTACTATCAAATCATGATGCAACACTCTCCTTACAAACATGCCTTCCTCCTCTATGTTGGGCTTTGGCCATTAATATTTGAAAACAATCTAATAATAGATTTCACAATCTCTTTCACTTTTCACCTATGTTTATTATCATCAAACTTATTTATTATTCTAGTGCTACAATCTACAAATGAGCAAAAATAAAACTATGCCACAAGATATTAGCAAACATTACAATTTCATTTAGTACTAAAAGAAGTTGGTTTCTACTCTTTTTGATATTTGTGTTTCTCTTAAGTTTTTATTTCAATTTTCATATTCAATTCATTTATTATTTTACATAATTTGGGCCATGTTTTTTTTACAATTACATTACTATTGCATTTATGTTCATGATATGAAATTCTCTTAACATTTTTGCAAAAAAAAAAAAATCTTGTTTATTTCTTTGGACTTTATATTACTCTTTATTATGTGCTTTATGAGCTTTTTTTTTCTTATGTTTGAAGAAATATATGATCTATTTAGGNACTATTACATTACTATTGCATTTATGTTCATGATATGAAATTCTCTTAACATTTTTGCAAAAAAAAAAAAATATTGTTTATTTCTATTTGGACTTTACATTACTCTTTATTATGTGCTTTATGAGCTTTTTTTTTTCTTATGTTTGAAGAAATATATGATCTATTTAGAGGAGTTCTCTCACATCACTATTTTTTAGACCCCTATCACATTTGCATTTGGCTACTTTTTATTTATTATTTTATCAAAATTTATGTGATGGGAAGCTATTTTTTTAATAACCATATATGTTAAAGTATATTTGCTAAACCAAAATTATTTTTTTAATTTTCAATAAATAAATTATTTATAATATTGACTATAATTTAAAAATAAAATTAATTTTCCCACAATATATTTACAATAATTTTTTATAAAAATTACAGTCTCTCCAAACGGACTCTTAAATGCATAACGAACATACGACGTGGAGATACACTTCGAACTAAACCCTACGCCAGAGCTTATCTTTTTTTTATTTTATTCAATGAACATGTTTATTTATTTATTTTTAATCATCTCAAATAATGGTCAATGAATATTACATCTAAATCAAGTAATTGTCTTTTATTGTTTATTATTAAAATATATATAATATTTATTTATTTTAATTACTCTTTCTCTTGAGCTACGTGGAATGATAGGTATACATTTGTTTTATTCTTTTAATATATTAATGTAATTGCACCGTTATCTAGTGAAAGTAAATAAAATTTTAAAAATTAAAATTAAGGTTGTGAAATTTTAAATTAAATTTATTTAATTTACATTATCTATAATAAATAGATTGAAATGGGGACAGAAGAAAATACGTTAAATTTTGTTTATAGGCACCAAATAAGAAAATAAATAAACATATAATGGAACAAAAAATAAGACACTATCCATTAAGTATTCACAAAATAAAATTAATTGCGGGTGAATCTTATTTGTGATATATAAGCTAACAGGTCGTTTCGCTAACGATTTGATTTTGGGCTGAGCTGAGATTAGCTTAAAATTGGCTCGAATAAAATAAGTGTGGCTCAAAAAAAAAAAAAGTGTGACTCGTTATATTTGATGTTCAGCCAGCGCGGCATGAAATTAAATTGGGTTCAATCCAGCTCGAAATCGAAACGAGTTATCTCAAATTGAGTTATTTAGATCTGTATTAGATTGAAATCGACTTGATCCGACTCAAAATCAAAATGAGCCGGCTCAATTTTAATTATTTGGATCAATTCTAGCTTAAAATCCGCTCATGGCAAATATAGAATGGGTTCCAAAAGGATGTTTATATCATGAATAAACAATTACATCTTTTATTTTATTATTGTAATATTTGAGTGAATACATTCATATTATAATTAAGGATTGGAAATAAACACTCACTTCTATGAAGAATTTAGATAAACAAATTTAAATTGCATTTCTTCCGTTTCAGTAGATGAATAAATGCTATTTAATTTCGATTAAGGTTAAAGAGGAAAAAATGGAAACTAAAAGAAAATGTTCCATTGCAAATTTTCATATTAAATTCATAATTTATGAGGGAGAGAAATTTGAGAAACTTAATTGGCACCAGTAAGTGCAATTAAATAAAGATTTAAAATAAAGAATAAAAAAAGCTTTGCATTCATACCACATGATTTTTTATATAAATACGTGGCTAATGCATATATTTTGATACTTATTGATGTGTGTTAGAAAATTCATGACAGTATAGTAATTATTTAACGACGAGATTGTGACGTTGGCAGGGAAGATTAACATACCAATAAGTATATTTTGGTACTTACTGGTATGTGCTAAAAAATTCATAATAGTTTTGTAATCATTCAACATGTTAGTGTTGTAGGAAAGTTTAACACACACACACACGTATAATGTAAATAACAAATAGAGATCTAAAAAATTTTAGGTTGAAAACTCAAAAAAGGAAAAATTAGGGGGCATAGATTGGTCAGCAAGATCCACTATAAGCTTGCGAGTATAGGTATAAACTTTTTCCCACATACGGGAAATTGTTAGGTATGGCTCATATACCAGTAAATTTGGAGTATTTAGAAATGGAGAGGTGTGTCTCTTTGAATAGTGGGTTGGGGGGAGCGATGACTTGTTTGTAAATTTATCTATGGGTTTTATCTATAAATAGATGTGTAATATTATGGGCATGTAACTCATCTTAAATAGTAAATTCACCGCTTTACTCCCGAGAACATAGACATCTTTGTCGAACCTCGTTAAATCTCTGAGTTATTCTGATTTTGTGTCAATTTCTATTTTTTTTTATCATAATTTCTCAACAATTGATATCAGAGAAAGTTTATAGGGTAGGGAACAAAAATAGTGGCTCAAGGAAAAGGAATAAGATTTGAGAAAGATGTTTGACCGTTAGGTTTTCGGCGAGAAGATGGATTGGTGACGAGTTTCGTGCGATCAATTCGTGGAGGAAGGAGTTCAGGGCTTGGATCGCGACAAAGGCGAATCACGGCGTCTTCCGCTGCAAGAGATCGCGATGCAGAAGGTCGATCGTGGACGGTCGAGGGTGCTTCTGCTACCAGAGGAAATTGGGCGATTGATCGATTCCGATTTCGGCAGTTCTGTGGCAGGAAGACGAAGCCTTCAAGCGGGATCGCAGCACCTTTGATTGCGAGAAAGCAGACGAAATTCGTGATTGGTTCGGGAGAAAGAGTTTTGCGGCGTTCATCGTTCGCAACAGGCTCATTTGGGCGTTTGGTTCATAAAGGATTTGCGACGAGGAGTTTGCGAGTTCGGTTTCACGGTCGTGATTCGTCACGGCAGTTAACGCGTGCAGGAAAGAGTTTCACACGGGCTCACAGGAACGAACATGAACCAAGTAGTTCGGATAAAGTGTTGTGGTAGTTCGTTCTGCTTCTGGAGTTAGAAGCGGAGTCGCGGGTTCGCGCGACAGGTAGAGGTGACTTTCACGCTTATGGTTCGTAGAAGAAATTGCGACAGGTAGAGTTTAAGGAATTCCGGTAGTTTGGGGTTTGGAGCAGGAACAGAGACGAGCGACTCGCGGTATTCACGAATTCGACAAGGAGTTCGGTTCAGCCCAGGCGAGCTGCAGAAGAAATTCTGGATCGAGGCTTCAGAAGAACAAGCAGTCGAGAGTTTGCCGATTTCACAGAGGAGAGGAGTTCGGTGGTGTTCAGTCAATTGAGTTCGCAAATTTGTCGCAGGAGGAGTTGCGACAGGTGGAGTACGCAAATTTTATGGATTGTTCGCAGGTTTGTCACAGAAGAAATATTGACAGGTGAAGTTCGGCTGATGTTCGCAGTATTTCAACCAAATTTTTGTGCGAACAGGAAAGGTGCTTCGTATGAAAAATTTCATTCACAAATCATAGGAAATTACGAAAAAATTGCTACAACTGACAGGGGAAATTTCAGGGAATTTCGGATTGTGAGAAACAATAGTGAAAGATTTGTTGACACAACAATGAATTTTGAAGTCATTGCGAGCTATAAAACTTGATTGTAATATCTATAAACTGTTGGGGAGTATAGTTATAGGTGAAGTTCACTCTGTCGAATCATATGATGAATATTTAGCAGGAAGGTTGACCAAACTAGGTATTTTCAACAAGTTCTTGCTTTACTTGAACTTGTTGAATGTTTGCAGCTGCTAGTTGGCATGGTTGCCCCAACCCACTTCAATGTAAGGAACTCTATAATATATTTCTCCTAAGGAGCTGAATATTTGTATGGTGGAATTTTTTCTACGAAGGGGTTGGTTATTCGCAAGGTGGAGATTTTCTCCTAAGGTGTTGAATATTTGCCAAGGTGGAGAATTGTTAGGTATGACTCATATATCAGGAAATTTGGAGTATCTTGAAATGGAGATGTGTGTCTCCTGTAATGAAAATGTGTCTTTTGGTGTGAAGAGGTGTGCCTCTTTGATTTGTGGGTTAAGGGGGGGAGGGCGTGTTTGTAAATTTAATAGTGGGTTTTATCTATAAATAGATGTGTAACCCTATGGGCATGCAACTCTTCTGAAATACTAAATTTGCCGCTCTGCTCCCAATGACATAGGCATCTTTGCAGAACCTCGTTAAATCTCTGTGTTATTTTTCTGGATTTGCGTTGTTTCACCCTAAATTTCACAACAGAAAATGTTATGAAGTTCTTCTAAGTACATTATTCATACGTAGAATGATTCCTTATACAATGGTTGGGAGTTGTTGCCACTTTGAGTTGTTGTCGAAACTTTGAAGCATTATCTTCGGGGGTACATCGTTGCACGATATCTATGGCATTGCACTGTTTTATATGGTCATCACTCTTCACGAGACTTCATTGCAAAGTAAATTGTCACTCCATAAGGTTCACCTACTAGCTGCATTATCTACTAACTGTACCGATCTTTTCCTCAAACATGTTATCCTCCATCTCTGCAATTCGAAGCCCCTGTCTTCATGCCAGAAGACCAGCTAAAGTTGAGCACAACTTCAACTTCTCATGAGTAACACCCTCAGTTGACATATCACCGTCAACGTAGCCTCGTACCACCAAGCTCTTTCCTGGGTTACTCTTGTATCTGCTCACAACTCTCACTGCATGAGCAATATTCTGCCCCTGCTGAAATCCTTTTTCAACAAGTCCAGCCGTGCACCTTTTACTGACATCAAGTGCAACCTTTACCCGGTATACCCACTTGCTGTGCAAGGTCTTCTTTCTTGGTGAGACATTCATGGAATACACGTTAAGAGACTTTAAATCTTATGAAAAAAGTAAGATTTACTTAATATTTTGGGGCATGTACATACATGCCACGCACAATTCTGATGTATTTACATATTTAACAAATAAACATTCATATTCACATATATATCGATAAAATTTTTAACATAACATCAAAAATTTTCTCATTATCATCTTTTAAAAAATAAAATAAAATTTCATCATAATTTTTTTTAAGAATAAAATAAATAATCATATTTACATAAAAAATAACATCATGTTCATTTATGTAAAAATCTTTGACAATTGTAAATACACAAGATTATGTGATTCGTATGCAAAATTTTCTAATATTTTTTGAGTGCTGAAGGTGCTGTAGTAACCTTGAGCATAATTACACACGTAGCACTAGAAACACTACCAATTATTATTTACAAAATATTGCATATAAATTATATTTTTGAACTATAAAATCGATTTATTTATGGTTGCTATCATCAAAACATTGAAAATATGATAAAATTGAAAAATATGAGTTGTGATTTTATTAAGAATTTTAATTTTTTAGTGTAAGTTAAAAAAGGTTATATTTGTAAATAATAATGTCTCTGCTGCTATGTATGTTATTATGCCGACTTTTACGAGCGTGCTCTTAACATTCCTATAAGAATCCAGACGGCTGCCGTCTCTCTCCGTCTCCCGTTCTCGAAAGCTCTGAGCATCGTCGGAAAGTTGCAATGGCAAGCGGAGGAGAAGGCCGCGCCACTCTCGGTCTAACGAAGCCCGTTGCAATCGAAGTTCCTCAGGTCAAATTTTATTTTATTTTTTCTCCTCTTTATTCTGTCAGGCATGGAGTGTGTGACTGTGTTGATGAATCCAAGCTGCTTGATGAATAATACGGAAGTTGTTTTCGCGAGGATTGGCTTCTGTTGGATTTTACTACGGTGTATTTGTTTGCGACTGGTTGCTTATTTATGGGACGTTTTTTTTTTTCTGAGGTTATGGTTTGCTGGCGGCGCTGATGCGTTGATTTGCCCTACGAAATTGGTCAACTTGTCATTCTTATTTGTTTTTTTGATCTGTTTGAATGATTCTGGAGTGGCTTTTTATTTGCATTCATCTTTTCATTGCGTTTCTTTCTACGAGCTAATTTTTTGGTTTCTTTTTCTTTTCTTCTCTGGTTCTATTCTGTGGATTTTCTATCTGCCAGTGTTTATGGTTTCTACGTTCTTAGATATGAAAATAATTCTACTGTTCATGCATAGTTTAAACGACTTCTTTTGTTATCTTGTGAAGGAGAGCCCTGGATGTGAAAAGTGGTGGGGTTGCGTTAGGTCCGGCGTAAAAGTTGTCTAAAAATCATGTCATGAATCCTTTCCCCATTTAGTGGGATGAAGGCTTGTTGTTGTTTGTGAAGGAGAGCAGTTGATTGAATCTATTTATTAGGTAAATAACTACAAGATCGATAGTGATGAAGAAAAGAATATTTCAAAAGATAAAAAATGAAAATAAAACCCAAAATAGAATACAAATTTTGTGTAGTTTGGTAGCATTTAGTTTCTATTTTCCACAATTACAAAGAGAGAAATATTGGCTATTGTAAAAAGGTTGGCATCAACATTTTTTCACACTTTCCTTTATGTTTTGAGAGAGTAATAAGGGATCTAAACCAAGGAAAAGACTTGAATATAGATCAGTACTGCTAAAAATAAAAGATTTGAGTGATTGCATGTTTCACTCTGTTGACCTCACTTTTGGCGGAGGTGTAGTTTTTCTCCTCTTTAATAGTCCAGGGTCTAGCCGTAGGACTTCCCTGTCAACTACTCCTAAAAAACTAGCAAAGGAGTCATCCCCGTTAGAAATTCTGAGCATTTCTTCGCTCAACTTGACGCTCCGCATGGTAGTTTTTGACCGCTATTGCTTAATAGGTAAGACTACCTTGGAGGAACTCAAGGAGAGTCTCTATAGGACTGTTGGCCTTAGGATTGACTGTACGCGTTAATCTGCCACTTTCTCGCTCTTCATCGCCTTATTTGATTAAGCTCAAGCCGAATTTTTGACATGATTCAGATCGCGACGCATTTTTGTCTCAATCGTCGACGGGGTTGCCTAAATGACTTCGGATGATAAAACGGACTGCGCCGACGCGTCCGGAACGTCGATTTTGTCTAAAGGGGACGTTCGTTTCACCGCGACACGTCTGGGAAAAAATACAANTTTATGTTTTGAGAGAGTAATAAGGGATCTAAACCAAGGAAAAGACTTGAATATAGATCAGTACTGCTAAAATAAAAGATTTGAGTGATTGCATGTTTCACTCTGTTGACCTCACTTTTGGCGGAGGTGTAGCTTTTCTCCTCTTTAATAGCCCAGGGTCTAGCCGTAGGACTTTCCTGTCAACTACTCACAAAAAAACTAGCAAAGGAGTCATCCCCGTTAGAAATTCTGAGCTTTTCTTCGCTCAACTTGACGCTCCGCATGGTAGTTTTGACCGCTATTACTTAGTAGGTAAGACTACTGTGGAGGAACTCAAGGAGAGTCCCTATAGGACTGTTGACCTTAGGATTGACTGTACGCGTTAATCTGCCACTTTCTCGCTCTTCATCGCCTTATTTGATTAAGCTCAAGCCGAATTTTTGACATGATTCGGATCGCGACGCATTTTTGTCTCAATCGTCGACGGGGTTGCCTAAATGACTCCGGATGATAAAACGGACTACGCCGATGCGTCCGGAACGTCGATTTTGTCTAAAGGGGACGTTCGTTTCACCGCGACACGTCTGAGTAAAAATACAAATTTAAGTGTTAATTATAATAATAAACAATATTTTATTATTATTATTATAACTAATTTCATTATCTCCCCCTCCCCTCTGCTGAGTCTCAACCCCGTGTACCTCTGCCCTAGCTTCGGCTCGCTCGGTTCCACCTGGCCCGCTCCTTCGTGCCGTTGGAGTCTCGTTCCCGCTCTCGCCTCGCGCACGCGGGACGATCCCGCGACCCATCTCTTATCGTATCTCATTCTCTGCAAGGATCTCTTCCTCTGCCTCTCACACGCCCGTATGGGGGCGTCTGCTCCTCTCGATCCTTTGAATCATATACAATCTCCTAATCATTCTTTCTTCTGTTCTCTGGTCTATATGAGGCTTTCGTTGGTACGTTTCAGAGGGCCGAAAATCTCTGANTTCTTCTGTTCTCTGGTCTATATGAGGCTTTCGTTGGTACGTTTCAGAGGGCCGAAAATCTCTGAGGGGGGGGAAAATTCTGTCATTTTCTTTTCTCACTTCTTTAGCCTGTTGTACTTGGGTTGGTTTCCTCTTACTGTTGGAGGAAGGATTGAAGTGGAGGAGTGCTTTGAAAATTTCTGTGTGGCTTTTCTTTGCTTCAGGGAGGTACTTTCTCCCCCCTCTGTGCCTTGTCTTTCTTCGGTTTTCTCTCTGCCNTTCCTCTTACTGTTGGAGGAAGGATTGAAGTGGAGGAGTGCTTTTAAAATTTCTGTGTGACTTTTCTTTGCTCCAGGAAGGTACTTTCTCCCCCCTCTGTGCCTTGTCTTTCTTCGGTTTTCTCTCTGCCAGCCCCTTAGCTTGGTGCAGTGGACGATACAGCATGCTTGCGTGATATTACACTTATGTTTTTGAAATACTTGGTACTCAAGCATCTAGAAATGGAAATGTGAGCATGTTCTAGGAGTTATACTTGATTATTTGCTTAAAGTGGTGAAGCTATGACATGTTTCTATTTATTATAGCATATTTCTATTGGAAACAATTAGAAGGGTTGAAACATGGCTTCGAGACAATGTTAGCTCCTCTTGCAAGCATGTTAAGATATGTATCATTAAGCTTTTCATTTATTCTTATCTAGCATGAGACATTAGAAGGTTTTATTTGGTCTTTCACGCATGTGGAAGGCTCGGTTTTAGCATCTTGAAATCTTTTTGGCTTAAAAATGCATGTTATGAAGAAGTTCACTTTGATTTAAGAAAGGTTCTATAGTTTGCTTTAATAATTTGGTTTGGCTCCTCGAGGGGGGGGCTTCTTTCATGCTTGGATGTTTGAGGGAAGTTGATACATGCTTAGAACGATTATATTGGTGGCCTAAAAATACTTTCCATGACACTCTTATGNTTGCTTTAATAATTTGGTTTGGCTCCTCGAGGGGGGGCATCTTTCATGCTTGGATGTTTGAGGGAAGTTGATACATGCTTAGAATGATTATATTGGTGGCCTAAAAATACTTTCCATGACACTCTTATAGTTTAAAATCTATTTTGGCTCCATATACTGATGTTTTAAAGGCACGTGAATTGTTCTTTGGCCTTGAATGGCTCGGTTTTGAGTTTTTGTTGGTGCTCGGTTTTCATTTCAGGAGCATGGGATGTTGATTTTTATTGAAGCTTGGTTCTTGAATTTCGTTGAGGTGTTGAAGCTCTTTTACTAGCTTTGAGAGTTTTCGTTTTGGCCCTTGCTGGTTTTCGATTTGCTTAAAAGTGGTCAGGTTTGGATTTATTGTCATAAGCTGTGTTTGTTGGCCTATAAAGTTTTGGTTCGATCTCTATGGGGGCTCACCTGCGTTTATTCGTTTTCTGCTACCTTCCCCTGTTCGAAGCAAGTATTGCATGTAAACCTTAGAGTCTTGAGACTTGGTATAACCTACTCTATGCTGGTTTGGCTTTGGCCCTTGCTGGGCTCGATTTTGGCATCTTGTGAGTGTTTTTGGCTTAAAAATACATATTGTGGAAGAATTTATTTTGATTTGGAGGAGTTCNGGGCTCGATTTTGGCATCTTGTGAGTGTTTTTGGCTTAAAAATACATATTGTGGAAGAATTTATTTTGATTTTTAGGTGTTTCATATCTATTCTTGTTTGAAACATATGATAGTCCTATATGTTGATGTCTTGAGGGCATAGAGATGTTTTCTAGTCTTAGTTGTGGCCTGGGTCTGAACCTCAGTTTGGCTCAGTTTGGCTCTGGCTGGGAGCTCGGTTTTGCCTTGTCCTGCCCCTACCCGAGAGGTGGCTTGGGTTTTGATTTTTGTTGGTCGTAGCTCCTACCCGAGACCCTGTTTTGGCGCACTGTGCTGTCCTTATTCGAGAATTGTTAGCTGGTTTTGATGGATTGGTTTGTAAGTTTATAAGGCTGCAGTTTTGATATTTGTTTGGACCCAGTTTTACTGTGATATATGCCTCGGTTTGGGGCTTGATTCTCTGGTCTTATGTTTATTCTTGCCTCTGAATCTTGGTGAGGGGTTGGCAGTGGGCATAGTGACTTCTCCATACTACCTTTATCCGAAAGCTTTGTGGGGTTTGCTCTCCTACCCGTGAGTATCATTGGCGATTGTCTGCCTTGCTTGTGTTGCCTTGCAGCCCTTACCTGCGAGCCTATTCCTCTCATCTCACGTTTCCTAGCCGTGTGTTTGTGATGTGATTGAGTTAGCCTCTCACCTTTTTTTTTGTCCTTACCCGTGAGACCTATTGGAGGTTGTTTGATGTGATTTAGTTCTTCTTGTTGGGCTTGAGCTACTTGGATGATTGTAGGTGGACAAAAATTATGATTATATTTTGCACTCTCTTATGTGTATCAAAAATCGTCATGGAGTTGATTTGGGTTGCTTTGGCCTTGAGCCTCTTTTGTTCTTTGGGTTGCCTCGACCGAGGGCCTTGGTGGCTGCCTCCTCTCCTCTATTGACCTAGGCGTGAGTATTTATTTGGTTTTATTGGAAGGTTCTATGTTCATTTGATATATNTTGAGCCTCTTTTGTTCTTTGGGTTGCCTCGACCGAGGGCCTTGGTGGCTGCCTCCTCTCCTCTATTGACCTGGGCGTGAGTATTTATTTGGTTTTATTGGAAGGTTCAATGTTCATTTGATATATGAGGCTATCGGTTAATTTGGGAGTCGGGAAATCTTAATTTTTATATGGGTTTGGAAATGCTAGTGGTGGTTTCCGCTGGGTCACTTTCCTTTTGCTCAATTTATGAAGTTTGGGAGATTTCCAAGTTTTATTTTGGGAGAGTATTTGGTTGAGATGACTTAATTTCATAAAAGATATCTTTGGGGTTTGGATACCAGCGTTAGAAGGTCATTGGTGTGTGAGTGTTACATTGACTCGGGTCAAGCCAATTCTAATAAAGCGAGAAAATGACATTCTTTTGGATTGATTCAAGGACCTTGAGCCCTACTTTTTCACAGTCTTTTCGTTACGAGTTTTTGAGGACTGATTCATCCTCCGTCTTTTCGGTGTTTTAGGTGGATCAGTGCCTCCTCTCTCTCACCTTATTTTTGTTCTTTTTTTTCTTGCTTCTTGGTTCGGTTTTTTATGCTTATGTCTGATACCTAAGTGCCCATGTATAGTCTTTTGCTATACGTGAAACTATCAAGTAAGGTCGCAAGTAGGTCGGTTTTGTTTTGGGGCTTAGGGCAGTGATGACAAAGGCACACCGGAGAGAGAGCAGAATGATATGTCATCCAACGACATCGGGATCTAATTCAGGAATCCATCAGGATTCGATTCAGGAACCCGGTGAGCTGTAGGATGACAATATCATTCACCGACACAAAATTAGCGAGAGTTGACCCGAACATTCTTAGGTTGTTGGTGGCCCTTCGCCCGATAGCGTTATCGACTCGTGTACAACTACTTTTCAAAATTGATAAAAAAAAAATTTGATAAGAAAAGCTACACCTGTTTCTAAAACAAAAATATATTTTTTTGCTAAAAACAAAATTGATACAACCCACTTTTTACATGTTTGAAACTTATGTGCATGCTGAAAATATAAATTTTCAATACATTTTAAACATCGGTTGTCCACCTGTTGATCACTGTTTAGGATAAGGAGTACCCTTCTTAGTAGGTTCGATAAGACACCATTCTAGTTGAGTGACGTACTTTATACATTCAGGTGACCGAGTAGCCTTCGACGACCCTCGAGTACTAATATATAATTGAATCTAGCCTCGACCCGAGTGCTTGCAGTCCCCTTCTTTTTGGACTTTTTCATATGTTTTTCTTGAAATTTTTGGACAAAGCACTCGTGACCTTTTTTGGGATTTTTTCGTGTTTTCTATGATTTTCATCGATTCGTCGATTCGTCGATTCGTCGATTTCCTCGTCTTTTTCTTGTCGCGAGTATTTTGACGATCTTTCTCGAGATTTCTAGACGATGTTTTTTTGTTTTCGTTTATATAAAACATTTCAGTCTGTTTCCTCAAGTTTTGTTGCTTGTACCTGTTGCATCAATTACACCTAAGGAATAACAGACCTCCTAGGTATACAAGTTTGTTTTATGTTTACAACATGTTACTTTCTTGCAAATCATCTACCTGCTATACTTCTTACTTTTCCTTTACACCGCATGTTGTACTGTTCTCTTTACTGCATACTCTACTGTTTGTCCCGTGCTACATACTCTACTGTTATGCTATACACTGTACAATTTCAACTTGTTCCCCTAGAATGTTTAAAGAACCACAACCATAGCGCCGCTTGATTTGACATCATAACCTGACACCTTAGAAAACTTAAAATCGTCACGACAAGAAATTTAGAGCTAGCGCGGTGGGCAGCACGGCCATCTTCAACAGCAGAACATGTCTTCTCCAGCTAAACCATTCCTTCCTAGAAATTAAAACAACAATTCATAAGATTTTGAGGTTGTTCGCCTAACGTAACATAAATCCTCAACATTTTCTTTAGACATTTGTATAGCTCTGCTGTACGATCTAAGCCCTAACTCGTTTTTAGGATTTTGAGGTTGTCGTTCTTCACGACCTAATTCTTCACATCTTCAAGGCTATTTGTGTGATCGTTTCACACGAATGTAAGCCCTAAATAGATAAAATTGGCAGGATAAAACACTTGAATATTTCTTCTCCAAACTGAAGCCAAACCATAGGGTAGACTGAGAAGTCACCGAGGGTCTCCTCTGGATTTGTGACATCCCCCGGTTCTTCTTCCTTTGGATTCTGTAATAAATGTTTCAAATTTGAGTCATTCCCCTTTCACACTACTTTGTCTGATTTCGTTGAAAGTTCAATCCTTTTGAAGTCCTTGAAAATAATTTTTCCTGATTTTTATCGAGAGTATTCTTAAGTGACTTCGGTCATTTAAGTTGTAATTAACTATAGGGGCTTGCCCTTATAGGAAGCTTTTCCAAACCCAACTTAAAATAAACCCTATTTAATTTTTCATATTAAATAAGAGAATTTGTCGACAAATAAAAAGGTTTCACAGACCAAACGGATGTCATATATTTCTTAATTTATTTGATCGAGTCTCATCCTCAAGTCTTGTGTTTATCCCTCGGGATAAATACAGAGTTTGAAGTAGAGTGTTCTTTCATTTAAACTGTGAAAATTATGGGACNTAGGAAGCTTTTCCGAACCCAGCTTAAAATAAACCCTATTTAATTTTTCATATTAAATAGGGGAATTTGTCGACAAATAAAAATGTTTCACAGACCAAACGGTTGTCATATATTTCTTAATTTATTTGATCGAGTCTCATCCTCAAGTCTTGTGTTTATCCCTCGGGATAAATACAGAGTTTGAGGTAGAGTGTTCTTTCATTTAAACTGTGAAAATTATGAGGCCAATTTGATTTCATATTTTTCTAAACTTAAATCTATATGTAAATTAAAATGTCCTTCCGAAGCGGACGACGAGATTTCGATTCCGGCGACCGACAGCTTCCTACGGGCGACTCACACCACACCCCAACTTTTCATCGCCGACACACTCTTTCTCCCCTTTTTTGACTTTACCATTCTTTTCTACTGCTCGGAAATTCACTCTATTAATCTTCTTCCCTCTACTTTTTTTTCATTCCTGAAAGTACATCTTAAGTATGTACAAACTCCCATTCACTTTATTTCAGTGCACACATTGATAAATTATAGTTCATTTTTTTAATTTTTTTTAGAGTTAAAGAGGTGTNTCCCTCTACTTTTTTTTCATTCCTGAAAGTACATCTTAAGTATGTACAAACTCCCATTCACTTTATTTCAGTACACACATTGATAAATTATAGTTCATTTTTTTAATTTTTTTTAGAGTTAAAGAGGTGAAAATTCGAATCTAAAATTACATTTTTGAACCTATAATTATTCAAGATGAGAATTAAGACACAATGGTGTTGTTATATAAAATTATCTATTATGAATGTGCATATCCCATNGAGAATTAAGACACAATGGTGTTGTTATATAAAATTATCTATTATGAATGTGCATATCCCATAGAGAAAAATNGTTTGGAAATGCTAGTGGTGGTTTCCGCTGGGTCACTTTCCTTTTGCTCAATTTATGAAGTTTGGGAGATTTTCAAGTTTTATTTTGGGAGAGTATTTGGTTGAGACGACTTGATTTCATAAAAGATATCTTTGGGGTTTGGATACCAGCGTTAGAAGGTCATTGGTGTGTGTGTTACATTGACTCGGGTCAAGCCAATTCTAATAAAGCGAGAAAATGACATTCTTTTGGATTGATTCAAGGACCTTGAGCCCTACTTTTTCACAGTCTTTTCGTTACGAGTTTTTGAGGACTGATTCATCCTCCGTCTTTTCGGTGTTTTAGGTGGATCAGTGCCTCCTCTCTCTCACCTCATTTTTGTTCTTTTTTTTCTTGCTTCTTTGTTCGGTTTTTGATGCTTATGTCTGATACATAAGTGCCCACGTATAGCCTTTTGCTATACGTGAAACTATCAAGTAAGGTCGCAAGTAGGTCAGTTTTGTTTTGGGGCTTAGGGCAGTGATGACAAAGGCACACCGGAGAGAGAGCAGAATGATATGTCATCCTACGACATCGGGATCTAATTCAGGAATCCATCAGGATCCGATTCAGGAACCCGGTGAGCTGTAGGATGACAATATCATTCACCGACACAAGACTAGCGGGAGTTGACCCGAACATTCTTAGGTTTTTGGTGGCCCTTCGCCCGACAGCGTGATCGACTCGTGTACAACTACTTTTCAAAATTGATAAAAAACAAATTTGATAAGAAAAGATACACCTTTTTCTAAAACAAAAATATATTTTTTTGCTAAAAACAAAATTGATACAACCCACTTTTTACATGCTTGAAACCTATGTGCATGCTGAAAATATAAATTTTAAATACATTTTAAACATCGGTTGTTTACCTGTTGATCACTGTTTAGGATAAGGAGTACCCTTCTTAGTTAGGTTCGATAAGACACCATTCTAGTTGAGTGGCGGACTTTATACATTAGGGTGACCGAGTAGCCTTCGACGACCCTCGAGTACTAATATATAGTTGAATCTAGCCTCGACCCGAGTGCTTGCAGTCCCCTTCTTTTTGGACTTTTTCATATGTTTTTCTTGAAATTTTTGGACAAAGCACTCGTGGCCTTTTTTGGGATTTTTTCGTGTTTTCTATGATTTTCATCGATTCGTCGATTCATCGATTTCCTCGTCTTTTTCTCGTCGCGAGTATTTTGACGATCTTTCTCGAGATTCCTAGACGATGTTTTTTTGTTTTCGTTTATATAAAACATTTCAGTCTGTTTCCTCAATTTTTGTTACTTGTACCTGTTGCATCAATTACACCTAAGGAATAGCAGACCTCCTAGGTATACAAGTTTGTTTTATGTTTACAACATGTTACTTTCTTGCAAATCATCTACCTGCTATACTTCTTACTTTTCCTTTACACCGCATGTTGTACTGTTCTCTTTACTGCATACTCTACTGTTTGTCCCGTGCTACATACTCTACTGTTATGCTATACACTGTACAATTTCAACTTGTTCCCCTAAAATGTTTAAAGAACCACAACCATAGCGCCGCTTGATTTGACATCATAACCTGACACCCTAGAAAACTTAAAATCGTCACGACAAGAAATTTAGAGCTAGCGCGGTGGGCAGCACGGTCATCTTCAACAGCAGAACATGTCTTCTCCAGCTAAACCATTCCTTCCTATAAATTAAAACAACAATTCATAAGATTTTGAGGTTGTTCGCCTAACGCAACATAAATCCTCAACATTTTCTTTAGACATTTGTATAGCTCTGCTGTACGATCTAAGCCCTAACTCGTTTTTAGGATTTTGAGGTTGTCATTCGTCACGACCTAAATCTTCACATCTTCCAGGCTATTTGTGTGATCGTTTCACACGAATGTAAGCCCTAAATAGATAAAATTGGCAGGATAAAACACTTGAATATTTCTTCTCGAAACTGAAGCCAAACCATAGGGTAGACTGAGAAGTCACCGAGGATCTCCTCTGGATCTGTGACATCCCCCGGTTCTTCTTCCTTTGGACTCTGTAATAAATGTTTCAAATTTGAGTCATTCCCCTTTCACACTACTTTGTCTGATTTCGTTGAAAGTTCAATCCTTTTGAAGTCCTTGAAAATAATTTTTCCTGATTTTTATCGAGAGTATTCTTAAGTGACTTCGGTCATTTAAGTTGTAATTAACTATAGGGGCTTGCCCTTATAGGAAGCTTTTCC
>JXCR01071061.1:10672-104894 GCA_002079205.1 Phalaenopsis hybrid cultivar | reverse complement strand
TTTTGTTTCAAATTAGGTCCTCAACTTTATACCGCTCTCACGACATTGACTCATGTTGGATCGGAGGGTGCCATTATTTTTATTGTCTCAAAATGATCCACTTTTAAATTTGTTGTTCGATACTTATTCCTTCGGATAAACTGTTTTAGCTTTCTTTTATTTATGGGAGTGGTTTCTTTGAATTTGGTTTTGTTTTTTTTGAGATATTATTGAAACAAAAAGAAAGCGAGAGGAAAAAGAAGGTGAAGACGTAGGAGGTGCAGAATAAGAAAACAATGAGAAAAAGATAAAGCAGTAATTGATTATTCCCAACCACGCACAAATCTAATAGAATAAGGTATTTATACCTCAAGACACATACAAATTACATAAAGGGCTAGAAAATAAAAATATAGTGGACCCCAACATAATATATTTTATTTATTTGATTTCTTTATCATTCCCCAACAAACTAACAATAGTTGCTGAAGATATTGTTAGTTTGTCTCGAAGCTTGTGAAACCTNTACAAATTACATAAAGGGCTAGAAAATAAAAATATAGTGGACCCCAACATAATATATTTTATTTATTTGATTCCTTTATCCTTCCCCCACAAACTAACAATAGTTGCTGAAGATATTGTTAGTTTGTCTCGAAGCTTGTGAAACCTAAGGAGTGGGGAGAGCTTTAGTGAAGATATTTGTGATTTGGTCTTCTGATGCCAGGTATTGTAGTTTTATCTCATTGGACTTGATGTGGTCTCTGATGAAATGATAATCTATTTTAATATGCTCAGTTCTCGTGTGAAAAATTAGGTTACGAGCAAATGCCATGACAAACAGGTGGCCGCAATAGATTGTGGTAGGTTTTGTACCGGGGATTTGAAAATATTGGAAAAGTTTGCGGAGCCAAATAACTTCTGTGACAACAGATAAAATTGCTCTATATTCAACTTCAGTGGAGGATTTTGTCACAGCTGGTTGCTTTTTTACATTCCATGAGAGTAGATTAGTACCAATAAATGTGCAGTGNAGACACCATGATCAGTTGATCTCTTCCCTGCAAGACAGAAAGAGCGAAATGCTAGAAGAGAAGAAGACTATCAGATCGAAAACTGGGGCTTGACGCTCTCTATATAGAGTGCTAGTGAGGTCAATCGAGCGAAATGGTTGGAAGGAGCGGAGAGAGAAACAAGGAGGAAATGTGGGAGAGGGAACCGAAATTGTTGCTGGAAATGGGGGCATGGAATGTACAGTAAACTTCACTGAAGAAAAAGTTCACTGTGACCGGGAGATGCCGGTGGAAAATGATGAGCTGCAGTGGTCATCGGCCTATCAATGCCCATTACCTGCCAGTCTTCCCTCTTACATGATCGAACTGATTATAATTACCTAATAACTTTATTTTACAATTAAATATTATTTAAAACATTAAAAAAAAATCATGTAAATATAAGCTGATATAAGCTGATATAAAATAGGTTTTAAGAAAACCGTAATATTTTACTATGTAAACAGTAACTAAGATTAATGATAGTGAGGTGTCAGAACCTCATTATATAGGTCTGTATCTCCTAGGTCTTAGGAGTAATCTAAGCCTATATGAATTCAATTATTGTTAAAAATTAATAATAATGCATCTCTTCAATAATTTAATTTTTTTTAGGGTATTTACATACATACCACCCAATTGTTATGTATTTACAATCTAACATCTAAATTTTATTTGTTTTCATTTATATAACCCAAATTTTGTAAAAAATTATTATGTGCATGTAGATTCAGTGCACAACAGTGTTATATGGAGTTGTATAATACTGCACGATACTATTATACGTAAATTCTATATATATTAAGATTTCTTACGTAATATTCTCTCTAAAACTCGATATCACATCAAAAATATAATCATTTTAATTTAATGGGACTGTGAATCTGATCAGAATATAAAATTTGCTTAAAATACGGGATGGATTAAGTGCTTGCTCCCTTAGATTGAAAAATAACCAACTATCATGTCATGTACTGAGTCTATTTTACTCCAACTAATTGAAAATTTTCATATTTTAAAAGCATGATCATCATTTCATGCAAAAATTTTATGTATGTTGAATTAAATGAATATTTATAACATAGCATATCTATTAATGCAACAAATTTACAAGTTAATTAGAACATGGAGAACCGCATAAAAAATGGTGCCACTGCTATCAATTTTTTTGCGTCACTTCATCCTATTGCTGCCAAAGTTTGATGTCGGCTCCCCCCGCATCCAATTCACACCCTTGTTAACTTGTATTCACTTTCACAAATTTAGAAAAATAATGGCAACAATTCCTTTCTCTCATGAGCCTATTTTCTATTGATACATGTAAAATGTTGCTTCGTCCCACCTCTTCATTTTAAATATTTATGATAAACCAATAAATCTATCGTCAGACCATGATATATGACATCAAACTATCTTAAAACCAAATTTCAAATCAATTAACATTCGAGCTCATCATTATTCACATTTCCAAAATCTAAATTAAAAAAAAAAATAGTTAAAATATGTTAAATTTTGGTATAATTTGTCTCAGTCATAAATTGTTTCTGCCCCCAATCTTATCCTTAGGGAAAAAATTTAATACATATTATTTTTACATTGATTATTTTCTTTACATATGATTGCTGAACTTTTTTATGAATTATTATGTACCACATTGTACTCCAAATTAGATAAATATGTTGGATTCTTAACATGAATGAATGAGCCCAACATTTTTCTTCTATTTTGCACCCCTTATGATGATTATGAGTTTCTCATTATGCCTTTTGTTTTATCCAATCCTCCAAAATGAATGCAATGTTAAATTCCATATTCAGTTGGCAAACCATATGTTCAAACCCATCAACAAGTTACATGGCTTTGTCTTCTACCGCTTGCTCTTTGTTAGAAACACTTTGGATGCATACCAAAGCTTTGAACGTTTTATGAATATATAAATGCACCACTAAAAATTATTTCATTCTATGGAAAGGCCAAGTTATTTTACCTATAGATTTCAATTAAAAAAGCTTCATAAAGAACAAAATTTATTCTACACCCATGGCAAGACATGAAGGTTTTTAATGTCCTCTTTCATAAATTGTTCAATAATTTTATTGGCACAAATTGAATGATAAAATTAAAATGTTTGTTAAAACATGTGCCTATAAACATGCAAAATCATAGTTCCCTAAATTCGTAGAATTATTAAATTCGTTGAATGTCCCAAATGCAAAATGGGAATACATTCATAAATTTTGCTTAATAATCTTTCAAACTCTAATGATAGAACCTTTATTTTCAATAGCAGATTGATTATCAAAATATGATTATCTTTTGTTTTTATTGTTGAATTCCCCTCCTAATTTATTATTATTATGAAAAAGAGTTCGCTTCTAATAACAAATCTTAGCATTGAATATAATATTTTGTAACAGAGAAACTTTTATAATTGATGACTATTTTTTTCATGGGCCAAATTATTTCATAACTCTTTATCAAAATAAACCTTACTTGTCTAGAACTTACATCAGTTGTTGATATCATCTACACTTTCTTTATGGAAATTTGTAACAAAATTTTATAACAACTTTGTCTCAATCTATGTGCCACATTTAAGCAAATGAAATAGCTTGCTAATAAAAAAATAACGGGAAGTAGTTTTTCAAATAGGAGATTACATCCTTGTTCGATTTCAACCTAATCAACAAGTTTTTTTTTTACTCACTAACAATTATTCATACTAACCAAATGCTACTTTGGGCTTTTTGGGATGCTTCGACATAATGGAAATGTAGTCTATAAATTGGACTTACTATCAACTACATACATTCATCCAATTTTTATGTTTCATTTTTAAAGCTCATCATAAAACATCTTATTTTACCAATGATTTGTTTACTTTCAGATCTTAGATGAACATTTGATCGTCCAACCACCAGCAATCATGCCAATAATAATACATACTACCAATGGAAAAGCCAATCTTTTAGCTATTGGTTCATTAAGATCTGCAACTTGAAGATGCTTCTTCGGTTTCATATCCAAACTTTATAAATGCTTCTGAAATATGACATTAACGATAAAGTCAATTTCAAATGATGTACAAATGATACATGTTAAAGTCCAAAATCACAAAGTTTTTTATTTAATTTTGCACATTTAGGTCAATTTTTTTTATTTACTTTTTTATGCTTGCAAATTTTTATTAAGACTTATTGTTTTATTTACTTTTAGCTTTTTCTTATAGATAAAAAGTACTAATTTTATCTTACTTTTTAACGAATAAAATAATCAACTCTTTTTTCCTTTGCTTCTATCTTTATTTTTTTTTGCAATTGCTTGTCGCTAAGCAACAATTCAAATTTTTAGAGAAATACTTTTCATGAAATACACTCCTAGAATTTAGTATTTCTACAGACATATGCATATATAAGATAGAACAATAATGAGTGATAATGGGCCATCTTTATTATTGGGTAAAAGGAATTTCCTTACTTGAAAGATTTGAACTTAATATTTTCGTATATTTAATCTGCTGCCAGTACTAAACTTAATTTTCTCTCATAAATTCTGAGATTTTTTTGTATAATGCAATGTTTGACTGATGTCTTTAATTTCTAAGAAATAACTCAATAATGATTTTGATTCTTTTTTTATATGAAATGGTGATGATTTCATCTTTCTTTCTTTGGCTAGAAACTTTCAATGAGATCCCTTTATAAATCAATTAAACATCAATAATATGGAAGAATATACTTCCATATATATTTTATTAAATCTTCAGAGGTTTATATTTTATGGTTTAAAAAATATTGAGAATAAGAAAAAAAGGAAGTTTCTAGAAATTCAATATATGTTATTGATACTTCTTTCTAAATTACATTTCATTTTTTTTTTACTTTAATTACTCAAAGTAATCAGCGAATCATTCTTTCCCTTTCTCTTTTATAATATGATTATTTTTTAATTATTTGACTACTATGAAATCATAATGCAACACTCTCCTTACAAACATGCCTTCCTCCTCTATGTTGGACTTTGGCCATTAATGTTTGAAAACAATCTAGTAATAGATTTCACATTCTCTTTCACTTGTCACCTATTTTTTTTTTCATCAAACTTATTTATTATTCTAGTGCTACAATCTACAAATGAGCAAAAATAAAACCATGCCACACGATATTAGCAAACATTACATTTTCATTTAGTACTAAAAGAAGTCGGTTTCTACTCTTTTGATATTTGTGTTTCTCTTAAGTTTTTGTTTCAATTTTCATATTCAATTCATTTATCATTTTACATAATTTGGGCCATGTTTTTTTTACTATCACATTACTATTGCATTTATTTCTATTTGGACTTTATGTTACTCTTTATTATGTGCTTTATGAGCTTTTTTTCTTATGTTTGAAGAAATATATGATCTATTTAGGGTAGTTCTCTCACATCACTATTTTTAAGACCCCCATCACATTTGCATTTGGCTACTTTTTATTTATTATTTTATCAAAATTTATGTGGTGGGAAGCTATTTTTTAATAACAATATATGTTAAAATATATTTGCTAAACTAAAATTATTTTTTTTTATTTTCAATAAATAAATTATTTATAATATTGACTATAATTTAAAAATAAATTTATTTTTCCAAACGGGCTCTTAAATGCATAACAAACATACGATATGGAGATACACTTCGAACTAAATCCAATGCCAAAGCTTATCTTTTTTATTTTATTTTATTCAATGAACATGTTTATTTATTTATTTTTAATCATGTCAAATAATTGTCAATGAATATTACATCTAATCAAGTATTTGTCTTTTATTGATTATTATTAAAATATATATAATATTTATTTATTTTAATTACTCTTTCTCTTGAGCTACGTGGAATGATAAGTATACATTTGTTTTATTCTTTAATTTTAAATTAAATTTACTTAATTTACATTATCTATAATAAATAGATTGAAATGAAGACAGAAGAAAATACGTTAAATTTTGTTTATAGACACTAAATAAGAAAATAAATAAACATATAATGGAACAAAAAATAAGCCCCCATCCATTAAGTATTCACAAAATAAAATTAATTTATGAGCTAACAATTTGTTTTGTTGACGATTTGATTTTGGGCTGAGTTGGGATTAGCTTGAAATCGGCTCGAATAAAATAAGTGTGGCTCGAATTTGGATCGTGACTCGTTATATTTGATTTTCAGTCAGCGGCATGAAATTAAATTGGGTTCACTCCAGCTCGAAATCGAAACGAGTTATCTCAAATTGAGTTATTTAGATCTGTTTCAAATTGAAATCGACTTGATCCGGCTCAAAATTAGAATGAGCTGGCTCAATTTTAATTATTTGGATCAATTCTAGCTTAAAATCCGCTCATGACAAATATAGAATGGGTCCAATTGGATGTTTATATCATGAATAAACAATTACTTCTTTTATTTTATTATTTTAATATTTTAGTTAATACATTCATATTATAATTAAGGATAGGAAATAAACACTCACTTCTATGAAGAATTTACATAAACAAATTTAAATTGCATTTCTTCCGTTTCAGTGGATGAATAAATGCTATTTAATTTCAAAAAAAATGGAAATTAAAAGAAAAGGTTCCATGCAAATTTTCATATTAAATTCATAATTTATGAGGGAGAGAAATTTGAGAAACTTAATTGGCACCAGTAAGTGCAATTAAATAAGGATTTAAAATAAAGAATAAAAAAAGCTTTACATTTATACCACATGATTTTTTATATAAATACATATCTAATGCGTATATTTTGATACTTATTGATGTGTGTTAGAAAATTCATGACAGTATAGTAATTATTTAACGACGAGATTGTGACGTTGGCAGGGAAGATTAACATACCAATAAGTATATTTTGATACTTATTGGTATGTGCTAAAAAATTCGTAATAGTTTTGTGATTATTCAGCACGTTAGTGTTGTAGGAAAGTCTAACACACACACGTATAATGTAAATAACAAATAGAGATCTAAAAAATTTTAGGTTGAAAACTTAAAAAAGGAAAAATCACGGGGCATAGCTTGGTCAGCAAGATCCACTATAAGCTTGCGAGTATAGGTATAAACATTGTCCCACATATGGGAAATTGTTAGGTATGACTCATATACCGGGAAATTTGGAGTATCTTGAAATTGAGAGGTGTGTCTCTTGGATTAGTGGGTTGGAGGGAGCGAGGACTTGTTTGTAAATTTATCTGTGATTTTTATTTATAAATAGATGTGTAACCCTGTGAGCATGTAACTTTTCTGAAATAGTAAATTCGTCGCTCTGCTCTCAAGGACGTAGGCATATTTGCCGAACCTCGTTAAATCTTTACGTTATTCTAGTTTTGTGTCGATTTCTATTTTTCTTCGCCCTAATTTCTCAACAATTGATATCAGAGAGAGGTTATAGAACAGGGAACAAAAATATCGACACAAGAAAGAGGAAGAAGATTGAGAAAGAAGTTCGACCGTTAGGGCTTCGGCGAGAAGAATGATTAGTGATGAGTTTCGCGCGATCAATTTGCAGAGGAAGGAGTTCAGGGCTTGGATCGCGACAGAGGCAAATCGTGGCGTCTTCCGTGACAGGAGATCACGGCACAGAAGGTCGGTCGTGAACGGCAGAGGGTGCTTCCGCTACAGGAGGAAATTGGGCGATTGATCGGTTCCGATTTTGGCAGTTCAGTGGCAGCAAGACGAAGCCTTGAAACGGGATCGCATCAACTTTGATTGCGAGAAAGCAGACGACATTCGTGATTGGTTCGGGAGAAAGAGTTTAGTGGCATTCATCGTTCATGACAGGCTCATTTGGGTGTTCGGTTCACAGAGGATTCGCGGCGAGGAGTTCCCAAGTTCGGTTTCGCGGTCCCGATTCGCATAACAGTTCACGCATGCGGGAAGGAGTTTCCGAGTTTGTGAATTGCAGGAATAAGTTTCCGCTGGAGTTCGTTCGGTGGTTTGTGGCTTCCGAACAAAGGAGTTTGTAAATTTTGCGGATTGTTCGCAAGAGACACGGGCTCGTAGGAACGAACATGTGCGAAGCAGTTCAGATAAAGGGTTGCGGAAGTTCAGCAAGTTCTGCTTCTGGAGTTAGAAGCGGAGTCGCGGGTTCGCGCAACAGGTAGAGGCGGTTTTCACGCTTCTGGTTCGTAGAAGAAATTGTGACAGGTGGAGCTCAAGGAATTCCAATAGTTTGGGGTTCAGAGCAGGAACAGAGACGAGCGAATCACGACATTCGCGAATTCAACAATAAGGTCGGTTCGGCCCAGGCGAGTGCAGAAGAAATTCTGGATCAAGGCTTTAGAAGAACAGACAGTCGAGAGTCGTCAGTTTTACAAAGGAGAGAAGTTCGGCGGTGTTCAGTCAACTTAGTTTGCAAATTTGTTGCAGGAGGAGTTGTGACATGAGGAGTTGTGACAGGTGGAGCTCGCGAATTTCGCGGATTGTTCGCAGGTTTGTCACATGAGAATTTGTGACAGGTGAAGTTTGGCTAGTGTTCGCAGTATTTCAGTTAAATTTTTGTGCGAACGGGAAATATGCTTCATGTGAAAAAGTTGATTTACAAATCATATGAAATTGAGGGAAAATTGCTGCAATTGACAGAGGAAATTTATGAGAATTTCAGATTGTGGCAAATAATGGTGAAATATTTATTGGCACAACAATGAATTTTGAAGTCATTGCGAGCTATGAAACCTTATGGTAATATCCATAAACTGTTGGGGAGTATAGTTGTAGGTGGAGTTCATTCTGTCGAATCATATAATGAAAATGCAGCAAGAATGTTGACCAAGCCATGTATTTTCAATAAGTTCTTGTTTTACTTTAACTTGTTGAATGTTTGCAGTTGCTGGTTGGCAAGGTTGCGCAACCCACTTCAATGTAAGAAACTCCATAACATATTTCTCCTAAGGAGCTAAATATTTGCAAGGTGGAAACTTTTCTTCGAAGGGGCTGGATATTCGCAAGGTGAAGATTTTCTCATAAGGAGCTAGATATTCGCTAAGGTGGAGAATTTTTAGGTATGGCTCATATATCAGGAAATTTGGAGTATCTTGAAATGAAGATGTGTGCCTCCTGGAATGAAAATGAGTGTCTTTTGGTGTGAAGATGTGTTNACCGTCTTTTTGTTTGCCTTAAAAAGATAGTAAATTAATGGAAGTCAAGGCATGGCCTTGTTTAACTTGAAGTAATGAGACAATTCTACTTTGTAGTAAATCCTTCAGCTTGCAAACTTTATTAGAAATTCATTAGTGCTAAAGAAAATAAACAGGAATGATGCATTCATTCATCATTTCAACACACAATGCAGAAATGAATGATGGGAGAACAAACCAGTGTTAGGTGTTACCCAAGCACACCTCTTCTTCATCTGCATGATCTCCGTAGCTTCTATCACAGCACCATCACCCACAATCTTCTCAGGTTTCGGAACACCCTGTCTTCCCTTAGAGGTAAAGCTCCTCCGGCCAAATAATCCCGTCGACGCACGACTGCAGAAGGAATCAGTAGATGCGTCCGAAGAGCAAGAAGCATCCATCGATAAATTAGCTTGCAACAGCAGTTTCTGCCTCCTCAGAACCGCGACAGGACTCGTTGGCAGCGATGATGGCTGAGTCTCCCTTTCCATTGCTAAGTCTTTCTTCTCCTCCTTTAACTCCGACTGAGTTTTCTCCGTCCCCCTCGGCAGGTTCGAAGCCTGCTTCCGGTACATTGTCGTTAACCTCGTTTTATTTCCAGCTGGCCCTAGAATCGGCCGGGAGTCTGATTCCGTCACATTCATAGAACGGAGCTTTGGAGCCCCAGACATGGAGGTAAAAGAAACACCTACTACAATCCCCCAGATCTCAAACTCAAAAACTTACAGAAACGCACTGGATAATAAACCCATTACCTCCATTCCTCCTCCTGATCAACTCCTCCATAGAAAGCACAGATTAACACAATAAAGTCCCCAAAGCTGTCAACTTTAGGGTTCGTGAACAAACAATTTCGACAGAAAGGCTATAGATTCAGTACAGAAGTACCGAAACCCAAAAGCAACACAATTCCCAAGATCTTCATCGCAGAATGTTCGGTGAACCGTGAGGCATTAGGAAAACAAACACAAGTAGACACCATGATCAGTTGATCTCTTCCCTGCAAGACAGAAAGAGCAAAATGCTAGAAGAGAAGAAGACTATCGGATCGAAAACTGGGGCTTGACGCTCTCTATATAGAATGCTAGTGAGGCGGAATCGAGCGAAATGGTTGGAAGGAGCGGAGAGAGAAACGAGGAGGAAATGTGGGAGAGGGAACCGAAATTGTTGCTGGAAATGGGGGCATGGAATGTACAGTAAACTTCACTGAAGAAAAAGTTCACTGTGACCGGGAGATGCCGGTGGAAAATGATGAGCTGCAGTGGTCATCGGCCTATCAATGCCCATTACCTGCCAGGCTTCCTTCTTACATGATCGAACTGATTACAATTATCTAATAATTTTATTTTACAATTAAATATTATTTAAAACATTAAAAAAATCATGTAAAATTAAGCTAGGCCTGATCTGAGCTGATATAAAATAGGTTTTAAGAAAACGGTAATATTTTACTATGTAAACAGTAACTAAGATTAATGATAGTGAGGTGTCAGAATCTCATTATATAGGTCTGTATCTCCTAGGTCTTAGGAGTAATCTAAGCCTATATGAATTCAATTATTGTTAAAAATTAATAATAATGCATCTCTTCAATAATTTAATTTTTTTTAGGGCATTTACATACATACCACCCAATTGTTGTGTATTTACAATCTAACATCTAAATTTTATTTTTTTTCATTTATATAACCCAAATTTTGTAAAAAAAATTATTATGTGCATGTAGATTCAGTGCACAACAGTGTTATATGCAGTTGTATAATACTGCACGATACTATTATACGTAAATTTTATATATATTAAGATTCCTTACATAATATTCTCTCTAAAACTCGATATCACATCAAAAAATATTATCATTTTAATTTTAAAATGGGATTGTGAATCTGATCAGAATATAAAATTTGCTTAAAATATGGGATGGATTCAGTGCTTGCTCCCTTAGATCGAAAAATAAACAACTATCACGTCATGTACTGAGTCTATTTTATTCGAAGTAATTGAAAATTTTCATATTTTAAAAGCATGATCATCATTTCATGCAAATTTTTATGTATGTTGAATTAAAAGAGTATTTATAACATAGCATATCTATTAATGTAACAAATTTACAAGTTAATTAGAACATGGAGAACCGCATAAAAAATGGTGCCACTGCTATCAATTTTTTTTGCGTCACTTCATCCTATAGCTACCAAAGTTTGCTGTCGGCTCCCACCGCATCCAATTCACACCCATTGTTAACTTTTATTCACTCTCACAAATTTAGAAAATAATGGCAACAATTCCTTTCTCTCATAAGCCTATTTTCTATTGATACATGTAAAATGTTGCTTTGTCCCACCTCCTCATCTTAAATATTTATGACAAACCAATAACTCTATCGTCAGACCATGATATATGACATCAAACTATCTTAAAATCAAATTTCAAATCAATTAACATTCGACCTCATCATTATTCACATATCCAAAATCTAAATTAAAAAATATATAGTTAAAAAATGTCAAATTTTGGTATAATTTGTCTCAGTCATAAATTGTTTATGCCCGCAATCTTATCCTTGGGGGAACAAATTAATATATATTATTTTTACATTGATTATTTTCTTTACATATGATTGGTGAACTTTTTTATGAATTATTATGTACCACATTGTACTCTAAATTAGATAGATATGTTGGATTCTTAACATGAATGAATGAGCCCAACATTTTTCTTCTATTTTGCACCCCTTATGATGATTACGAGTTTCTCATTATGCCTTCTCTTTTATCCAATCCTCCAAAATGAATGCAATGTTAAATTTCATATTCAGTTTGCAAGCCATATGTTCAAACCAATCAACAAGTTACATGGCTTTGTCTTCTATNTGCCTTCTCTTTTATCCAATCCTCCAAAATGAATGCAATGTTAAATTTCATATTCAGTTTGCAAGCCATATGCTCAAACCAATCAACAAGTTACATGGCTTTGTCTTCTACNCTTAACATGAATGAATGAGCCCAACATTTTTCTTCTATTTTGCACCCCTTATGATGATTATGAGTTTCTCATAAAGCCTTTCGTTTTATCCAATCCTCCAAAAAGAATGCAATGTTAAATTCCATACTCAGTTTGCAAGCCATATGTTCAAACCAATCAACAAGTTACATGGCTTTGTCTTCTACCGCTTGCTCTTTGTTAGAAAATCTTTGGATGCATACCAAAGCCTTGAACGTTTTATGAATATATAAATGCACCACTAAAAATTATTTCATTCTATGGAAAGGCCAAGTTATTTTACCTATAGATTTCAATTAAAAAATCTTCATAAAGAACAAAATTTATTCTACACCCATTGCAAGACATGAATGTTTTTAATGTCCTCTTTCATAAATTGTTCAATAATTTTGTTGGCACAAATTGAACGATAAAATTAAAATGTTTGTTAAAACATGCGTCTATAAACATGCAAAATCATAGTTCCCTAAATTCGTTGAATGTCCCAAATGCAAAATGGGAATACATTCATAAATTTTCTCAATAATCTTTCAAACACTATTGATAGAACCTTTATTTTCAATAGCAGATTGATTGTCAAAATATGACTATCTTTTGTTTTTATTGTTGAATTACCCTCCTAATTTATTAGTATTATGAAAAAGAGTTCGCTTCTAATAACAAATCTTAGCATTGAATATAATATTTTGTAACAGAGAAACTTTTATAATTGGTCACTATTTTTTTCATGGGCCAAATTATTTCGTAACTCTTTATCAAAATAAACCTTACTTGAAATAATTTATGGATGTCTAGAACTTACATTAGTTATTGATGTCATCTACACTTCCTTTATGAAAATCATAAAAACAACCTTATTAATTGTAACAAAATTTTGTAACAACTCTGTCTCAATCTATGTGCCACATTTAAGCAAATGAAATAGCTTGCTGATAAAAAAATAACGGGAAGTAGTTTTTCAAATAGAAGATTACATCCATGTTCGATTTCAACCTTATCAACAAGTTTTTTTTTACTCACTAACAATTATTCATACTAACCAAATGCTACTTTGGGCTTTTTGGGATGCTTCGACATAATGGAAGTGTAGTCTATAAATTGGACTTACTATCAACTGCATACATTCATCCAATTTTTACGTTTCATTTTTAAAGCCTCGTCATAAAACATCTTATTTTACCAATGATTTGTTTACTTTCAGATCTTAGAGGAACATTTGATCTTACAACCACCAGCAATCATGCCAATAATAATACATACTACCAATGGAAAAGCCAATCTTTTAGCTATTGGTTCATTAAGATCGACAACTTGAAGATGCTTTTCAGTTTCATATCCAAACCTTATAAATGCTTCTGAAATATGACATTAACGATAAAGTCAATTTCAAATGATGTACAAATGATACATGTTAAAGTCCAAAATCACAAAGTTTTTTATTTAATTTTGCACATTTAGGTCAATTTTTTTTTATTTACTTTTTTACGCTTGCAAATTTTTATTAAGACTTGTTGTTTTATTTACTTTTAGCTTTTTCTTATAGATAAAAAGTACTAATTTTATCTTACTTTTTAAGGAATAAAACAATCAACTCTTTTTCCTTTGTTTCTATCTTTATTTTTTTTTGCAATTGCTTGTCGCTAAGCAACAATTCAAATTTTTAGATAAATACTTTTCATGAAATACACTCCTAGAATTTAGTATTTCTACAGACCTATGCATGTATAAGAAAGAACAATAATGAGTGATAATGGGCCATTTTTATTATTGGGTAAAAGGAATTTCCTTATTTGAAAGATTTGAACTTAATATTTTCGTATATTTAATCTGCTGCCAGTACTAAACTTAATTTTCTCTCATAAATTCTGAGATTTTTTTGTATAATGCAATGTTTGACTGATGTCTTTAATTTGTAAGGAATAACTCAGTAATGATTGTGATTCTTTTTTATATGAAATTATAATGATTTCATCTTTCTTTCTTTGGCTACAAACTTTCAATGAGATCCCTTTATAAATAAATTAAACATCAGAAGAATCTACTTCCATATATATTTTATTAAATCTTCAGAGGTTTACATTTTATGGTTTCAAAAATATTGAAAATAAGAAAAAAAGGAAGTTCCTAGAAATTTAATATGTTTTATTGATACTTCTTTCTAAATTACATTTCATTTTTTTAACTTTAATTACTCAAAGTAATCGGTGAATCATTCTTTCCCTTTCTCTTTTATAATATGATTATTTTTTAATTATTTAACTACTATAAAATCATAATGCAACACTCTCCTTACAAACATGCCTTCCTCCTCTATGTTGGACTTTGGCCATTAATATTTGAAAACAATCTAATAATAGATTTCACAAGCTCTTTCACTTTTCACCTATGTTTATTGTCATCAAACTTATTTATTATTCTAGTGCTACAATCTACAAATGAGCAAAAATAAAACTATGCCACAAGATATTAGCAAACATTACAATTTCATTTAGTACTAAAAGAAGTTGGTTTCTACTCTTTTTGATATTTGTGTTTCTCTTAAGTTTTTATTTCAATTTTCATATTCAATTCATTTATTATTTTACATAATTTGGGCCATGTTTTTTTTACTATTACATTACTATTGCATTGATGTTCATGATATGAAATTCTCTTAACATTTTTGCAAAAAATAAAAAATTCTTGTTTATTTCTATATTACTCTTTATTATGTGATTTATGAGCTTTTTTTTCTTATGTTTGAAGAAATATATGATCTATTTAGGGCAGTTCTCTCACATCACTATATTTTAGACCCCTATTACATTTGCATTTGGCTAATTTTTATTTATTATTTTATCAAAATTTATGTGGTGGGAAGCTATTTTTTTAATAACCATATATGCTGAAGTATATTTGCTAAACTAAAATTATTTTTTTTATTTTCAATAAATAAATTATTTATAATATTGACTATAATTTAAAAATAAAAATAATTTTCCCACAATATATTTACAATAACTTTTTCTAAAAATTACAGTCTCTCCAAACGGACTCTTAAATGCATAACAAACATACGACATGGAGATACACTTCGAAGTAGACCCAACGCCAAAGCTTATCTTTTTATTTTATTTTATTCAATGAACATGTTTATTTATTTATTTTTAATTATCTCAAATAATGGTCAATGAATATTACATCTAATCAAGTATTTGTATTTTATTGATTATTATTAAAATATATATAATATTTATTTATTTTAATTACTCTTTCTCTTGAGCTACGTGGAATGATAGCTATACATTTGTTTTATTCTTTAATTTTAAATTAAATTTATTTAATTTACATTATCTATAATAAATAGATTGAAGTGAGGACAGAAGAAAATACGTTAAATTTTGTTTATAGACACTAAATAAGAAAATAAATAAACATATAATGGAACAAAAAATAAGACCCTATCCATTAAGTATTCACAAAATAAAATTAATTTATGAGCTAACAAGTTTTTTTGTTGACGATTTGATTTTGGGCTGAGTTGGGATTAGGTTGAAATCGGCTCGAATAAAATAAGTGTGGCTCGAATTTGGATCGTGGCTCGTTATATTTTATTTTCACTCAGCGGCATGAAATTAAATTGGGTTCACTCCAGCTCGAAATTGAAACGAGTTATCTCAAATTGAGTTATTTAGATCTGCTTCAGATTGAAATCGACTTGATCCGGCTCAAAATCAAAATGAGCTGGCTCAATTTTAATTAATTGGATCAATTCTAGCTTAAAATCCGCTCATGGCAAATATAGAATGGGTTCCAAAAGGATGTTTATATCATGAATAAACAATTACATTTTTTATTTATTATTTTAATATTTGAGTGAATACAATCATATTATAATTAAGGATATGAAATAAACTCTAACTTCTATGAAGAATTTACTTAAACAAATTTAAATTGCATTTCTTCCGTTTCAGTGGATGAATAAATGCTATTTAATTTCAATTAAGGCTAAAGAGGAAAAAATGGAAACTAAAAGAAAAGGTTCCATGCAAATTTTCATATTAAATTCATAATTTATGAGGGAGAGAAATTTGAGAAACTTAATTGGCACCAGTAAGTGCAATTAAATAAAGATTTAAATTAAAGAATAAAAAAAGCTTTACATTCATACCACATGATTTTTTTTATGCAAATACATATCTAATGCCTATATTTTGATACTTATTGATGTGTGTTAGAAAATTCATGACAGTATAGTAACTATTAAACGACGAGATTGTGACGTTGGCAGGGAAGATTAACATACCAATAAGTATATTTTGATACTTATTGGTATGTGCTAAAAAATTCGTAATAGTTTTGCAATTATTCAACACGAAAGTCTAACACACACACACACGTATAATGTAAATAACAAATAGAGATCTAAAAAATTTTAGGTTGAAAACTTAAAAAAGGAAAAATCACGGGGCATAGCTTGGTTAGCAAGATCCACTATAAGCTTGCGAGTATAGGTATAAACATTGTCCCACAGACGGGAAATTGTTAGGTATGACTCATATACCAGGAAATTTGGAGTATTTTGAAATTGAGATGTGTGTCTCTTGGATTAGTGGGTTGGAAGAAGCGAAGACTTGTTTGTAAATTTATCTGTGGTTTTTATCTATAAATAGATGTGTAACTCTATGAGCATGTAACTCCTCTGAAATAGTACATTCGTCGCTCTGCTCTCGAGAACGTAGGCATATTTGCCGAACGTCGTTAAATCTTTGTGTTATTCTGGTTTTGTGTTGATTTCTATTTTTCTTCGCCCTAATTTCTCAACAATTGGTATCAGAGAGAGGTTACAGAACAGGGAACAAAAATATCGACACAAGGAAGAGGAAGAAGATTTGAGAAAGAAGTTCGACCATTAGGGCTTCGCCGAGATGAATGATCGGTAATGAGTTTCCCGCGATCAATTCGCAGAGGAAGGAGTTCAGGGCTTGGATCGCGACAAAGGCAAATCGTGGCGTCTTCCGTGGCAGGAGATCGCGACGCAGAAGGTCGGTCGCGGACGGCAAAGGGCGCTTCCGCTACAGGAGGAAATTGGGCAATTGATCGGTTCTGATTTTGGCAGTTCAGTGGCAGGAAGACGAAGCCTTGAAACAGGATCGCATCACCTTTGATTGCGAGAAAGCAGACGACATTCGTGATTGGTTCGGGAGAAAGAGTTTAGTGGCATTCATCGTTCATGACAGGCTCATTTGGGTGTTCGGTTCACAGAGGATTCGCGGCGAGGAGTTCCCAAGTTCGGTTCGCGGCCACGATTCACATAACAGTTCACGCATGCGGGAAGGAGTTTCCGAGTTCGTGAATTGCAGGAATAAGTTTTCGCTGGAGTTCGTTCGGTGGTTTGTGGCTTCCGAACAAAGGAGTTTGTAAATTTTGCTGATTGTTCGCAAGACACACGGGCTCGCAGGAACGAACAGGTGCAAAGCAGTTCAGATAAAGGGTTGCAGAAGTTCGGCAAGTTTTGCTTCTGGAGTTAGAAGCAGAGTCGCGGGTTCGCGCAACAGGTAGAGGCGGTTTTCACGCTTCTGGTTCGTAGAAGAAATTGCCACAGGTGGAGCTCAAGGAATTCCGATAGTTTGGGGTTCAGAGCAGGAATAGAGACGAGCGAATCACGACATTTGCGAATTCGACAACGAGGTCGGTTCGGCCCAGGCGAGCTGCAGAAGAAATTCTGGATCAAGGCTTTAGAAGAACAGGCAGTCGAGAGTCGTCAGTTTCACAAAGGAGAGAAGTTCGGCGATGTTCAGTCAACTGAGTTTGCAAATTTGTTGCAGGAGGAGTTGTGACAGGTGGAGCTCGCGAATTTCGCGGATTGTTCGCAGGTTTTTTCACAGGAGAATTTGTGACATGTGAAGTTTGGCTGGTGTTCGCAGTATTTCAGTCGAATTTTTGTACGAACGGGAAATATGCTTCATGTGAAAAAGTTGATTTACAAATCATATGAAATTGCGGGAAAATTGTTGCAATTGACAGAGGAAATTTCTGGGAATTTCAGATTGTGGCAAACAATGGTGAAATATTTATTGGCACAACAATGAATTTTGAAGTCATTGCGAGCTATGAAACCTGATGGTAATATCTATAAACTTTTGGGGAGTATAGTTGTAGGTAGAGTTCACTCTATCGAATCATATGATGAAAATGCAGCAAGAATGTTGACCAAGTCATGTATTTTCAACAAGTTCTTGTTTTACTTTAACTTGTTGAATGTTTGCAGTTGCTGGTTGGCATGGTTGTCCAACCCACTTCAATGTAAGAAACTTCATAACGTATTTCTCCTAAGGAGCTAAATATTTGCAAGGTGGAAACTTTTCTTCAAAGGGGTTGGATATTCGCAAGATGGAGATTTTCTCATAAGGGGCTAGATATTCGCTAAGGTGGAGAATTTTTAGGTATGGCTCATATATCAGGAAATTTCGAGTATCTTGAAATGGAGATGTGTGCCTCCTGGAATGAAAATGAGTGTCTTTTGGTGCGAAGATGTGTCTTTTGGATTAGTGGGTTGGGGGAGCGAGGGCGTGTTTGTAAATTTATCTATGAGTTTTATCTATAAATATATGTGTAACTCCTCTGAAATAATAAATTCACTGCTCTGCTCCCAAATACATAGAAATCTTTGCCGAACATCGTTAAATCTCTGTGTTATTCTTTTGAATTTGCATTGTTTCACCCTAAATTTCACAATAGAAAATGTTATAAAATTATTCTAAGTACATTATTCATACGTAGAATGATTCCTTGTACNTTCTTTTGGATTAGTGGGTTGGGGGAGCGAGGGCGTGTTTGTAAATTTATCTATGAGTTTTATCTATAAATAGATGTATAACTCCTCTGAAATAATAAATTCACCGCTCTGCTCCCAAAGACATAGAAATCTTTGCCGAACATCGTTAAATCTCTATGTTATTCTTTTGAATTTGCGTTGTTTCACCCTAAATTTCACAATAGAAAATGTTATAAAATTCTTCTAAGTACATTTTTCATACGTAGAATGATTCCTTGTATAGTGGTTGGGAGTTGTTGCCACTTTGAGTTATTGTCGAAACTTTGATGCATTATCTTCGGGGGTACATCGTTGCACGATATCTATGACATTGCACTGTTTTATATGGTCGTTACTCTGCACGGGACTTCGTTGCAAAGTAAATTGTCACTCCATAAGGTTCACCAATGACGATGAGCATAGAATGCCCAACGGCGGTTGACGACAGACAATGAGCGGTGGTCTGCAACCACAACAATGATCGTGAAGTCATTAGTCTAGAACAAGTCTGAAAGTTGGCTCCTTCTCCTCCTAATCCAANGAGCGGTGGTCTGCAACCACAACAATGATCGTGAAGTCATTAGTCTAGAACAAGTCTGAAAGTTGGCTCCTTGTCCTCCTAATCCAGCTCTAGTTCTAGCTTGAAGTCTTGGTCTCATTTCATGAAGGGAGTAAGACTATTGATGAATTCTATGATTGACATTCTACGTAAACAATGCATAAATTTGGCCACGCCGTTGGTTGACCCAAAATGATTCCCTATATCAAACGATATTTTGCGGTTATTTCAGTGCTTTAATGATGTCGGAAATTAGTGATTTATAGTTCATTGGTTTCGATTCATTTAGATGCATGATTTGCCTATAAACTTGTCGAATTTGAAATCTATTTTATCCTCCAATTAACCACCCAAAGCTTTCAAAAGTGGTTTTATTACTTGGTTCAGACTTGATTTGACTCAGTTTCAATCAATTTTGGTGCCATTGAGTTCGTCTCGTCTTGTCAGACAGTTTGATTGTAAGTTTATTGAATTTTTAGTTTCTAGTTGATTTTTAATTTGAGTTTTAAATTTTATTGCTAAAAAAATATCTCGAGATTTGTCATGATTTCAGATTCAAATTAAATGATAAAAATTTATCGATGCAACATCACTCATACTTACACTTATAAGTCATAAAATAATAGTGTTATAAATGTATGCATAAAAAGACGTATTTTATATTTAAATAATTAGTAATTATGATAATTTTTACGCGATGTTAAATGTTTGAGTGTTATTTCTGTAAATATGTAATTTTATTTATTATTATTTTTTATGGTTATATTTTCATATTGTTAATCCTTTCTCAATCGGTATTTACTTACATACCACCCAATTATTATCTATTTACATATCTATCACTTAAATTTTATTTTTTACATTTATATAACTGAAATCTTTCATATTATATATAAAATATATCACTAAATTAACCTATAAAAAGTGAAGTACACATTTTCTTGCAAGGTTGTGTAAATATTGGNATTTTTACGCGATGTTAAATGTTTGAGTGTTATTTCTGTAAATATGTAATTTTATTTATTATTATTTTTTATTGTTATATTTTCATATTGTCAATCCTTTCTTGTTTGAGGTATTTACTTACATACCACCCAATTATTATCTATTTACATATCCATCACTTAAATTTTATTTTTTACATTTATATAACTGAAATCTTTCATATTATATATAAAATATATCACTATTTTAACCGTAAAAAAAGTGTAGTACTCATTTTATTGCAAGGCTGTGTAAATATTGAAGTTTAGGCACTAGATATGTAAATACACTGGCATTAAGTGGTATGCTTGCAAATCTTCTTTCTTTTTTTCATTATTTTATATGAGTCCCGGCATTTCCTTCATTTGTTAGAATTTTAAGAGTTATCTACATTTATATTTATCTTATTTATTCTATTATTTTTAATGTTTAAAAAGTGGGCATGCCAAATAGCAATGACCAATAAGTAATAAGGTCTAATGAAAAACTCTTTAATGGACATGATGCCAAATCTGCATAAGAGTTCACCTGGACTAAACATGACGACATAAGCTCGTGAGTCGTAAGTGTGTTGGGCGCTTGTATGTATTGAGGACATGCGAGCGGATGTGGCCTTATGCAAGCTCATTTTGGCAATGGCATCCATGCCTATCATTAGTAAATTTATGCGCATTGAGGGGAAGAAGTCAAAGACTCTGGGGAATCACATAGGCTAGAGGAAGTAAAAAACTTGTCATGGAAGCTAAAGCAATACTAGGGAGATATGAGCCAACATGAAGACAACATCGTGGAAAAAATAAGGAAAAGGGTAAGCCCATAAGGACTGCTTACTTTGCAAAGGTCTTTATTATGTAAGGAACGGCTCTTGTACGCAAGCTCTAAACTCATTTTTCATAAGTCATAAAGAAAGTGGAGTTGCCCAATGATCTATCACCTAGAGAGGTGGGCATGATAACACACGCACGTAGTTCATCGACGAAAAAGATCAAAGGGAAGTGACTACAAATATTGAGACTAAATGGATATTTGGATTTACACTCTCAATAATTCTAAATAGTTTTTTTGAATGCTTTTTGAATGTTTTATAGGCTCTGGATCTCTCCTAAATATCACGAATAATTAAAAATAACGTGAAGTCGTGTAGAATTATCTTTTGTTTGTTAGCATGTTCTTTAAGAGTTTTCATTATTACTATGGATCTCTTTAAAGACTTTGAGATGAGAAATAACATTTAGAAATCCCGAGTATTCTTGAAAGACTTATTAAAACCATAGATAGAAAAAGAAATTTTCATGGAATACATGTTAAGAGAGTTTAAATCTTAAGAAAAAGCTATTCTTAGAAGTAAGATTTACTTAATATTTTGGTACATGACACACACAATTCTGATGTATTTACATATTTAACAAATAAACATTCATATTTACATATATACCGATAAAATTTTTAACATCACATAAAATTTTTTTATCATTATTATCTTTTAAAAAATAAAATAAAATTTCATTATAATTTTCATTTTAAGAATAAAATAAATAATCATATTTACATAAAAAATAACATCACGTTCATTTATGTAAAAATCTTTGACAATTGTAAATACTCAAGAGTTATGTGATAAGTATGCAAAATTTTCTAATATACAAAATATTGCATATAAATTATATTTTTGAATTATAAAATCTATGTATTTACGTTTGCTACCATCAAAACATTGAAAATATGATAAAATTGAAAAATATGAGTTGTTATTTTATTAAGAATTTTAACTTTTTAGTGTAAGTTAAAAAAGGTTATATTTGTAAATAATAATGTCTCTGCTGCTATGTATGTTATTATGCCGACTTTTACGAGCGTTCTCTTAATATTCCTATAAGAATCCAGACGGCTGCCGTCTCTCTACGTCTCCCGTTCTGGAAAGCTCTGAGCATCGTCGGAAAGTTGCAATGGCAAGCGGAGGAGAAGGCCGCACCACTCTCGGTCTAACGAAGCCCGTTGCAATCGAAGTTCCTCAGGTCAAATTTTATTTTATTTTTTCTCCTCTTTATTCTGTCAGGCATGGAGTGTGTGACTGTGTTGATGAATCCAAGCTGCTTGATGAATAATACGGAAGTTGTTTTCGCGAGGATTGGCTTCTGTTGGATTTTACTACGGTGTATTTGTTTGCGACTGGTTGCTTATTTATGGGACGTTTTTTTTTTCTGAGGTTATGGTTTGCTGGCGGCGCTGATGCGTTGGTTTGCCCTACAAAATTGGTCAACTTGTCATTCTTATTTGTTTTTTTGATCTGCTTGAATGATTCTGGAGTGGCTTTTTATTTGTATTCATCTTTTCATTGCGATTTTTTCTACGAGCTAATTTTTTGGTTTTTTTTTTCTTTTCTTCTTGGGTTCTATTCTGTGGATTTTCTATCTGCCAANTGGAGTGGCTTTTTATTTGTATTCATCTTTTCATTGCGATTTTTTCTACGAGCTAATTTTTTGGTTTTTTTTCTTTTCTTCTCGGGTTCTATTCTGTGGATTTTCTATCTGCCAATGTCTATGGTTTCTACGTTCTTAGATATGAAAATAATTCTACTGTTCATGCATAGTTTAAACGACTTTTTTTGTTATCTTGTGAAGGAGAGCCCTGGATGTGAAAAGTGGTGGGGTTGCGTTAGGTCCGGCGTAAAAGTTGTCTAAAAATCATGTCATGAATCCTTTCCCCATTTAGTGGGATGAAGGCTTGTTGTTGTTTGTGAAGGAGAGCAGTTGATTGAATCTATTTATTAGGTAAATAACTACAAGATCGATAGTGATGAAGAAAAGAATATTTCAAAAGATAAAAAATGAAAATAAAACCCAAAACAGAATACAAATTTTGTGTAGTTTGGTAGCATTTAGTTTCTATTTTCCACAATTACAAAGAGAGAAATATTGGCTATTGTAAAAAGGTTGGCATTGACATTTTTTCACACTTTCCTTTATGTTTTGAGAGAGTAATAAGGGATCTAAACCAAGGAAAATACTTGAAGAAGAAGATGCCAAAATCCTCAAGTAATATTCCCTAGTTAGTAATAGAATGTTTTATGTTGCTCCCATTCCATATAAACCAGTACTGCTAAAAATAAAAGATTTGAGTGATTGCATGTTTCACTATGTTGACCTTATTTTTGGCGGATATGTAGTTTTTCTCCTCTTTAGTAGCCTAGGGTCTAGCCGTAGGACTTCCCTGTCAACTACTCCTAGAAAACTAGCAAATGAGCCCTCATCGTTAGAAATTCTGAGCTTTTCTTCGCTCAACTTGGAGCTCCGCATGGTAATTTTGACCGCTATTACTTAGTAGACAAGACTAATGTGGAAGAACTCAAGGAGAGTCACTATAGGACTGTTGGCCTTAGGATTTACTGTACACGTTAATCTGCCACTATCGCGCTCTTCGTTGCCTTATTTGATTAAGCTTGAGCCGAATTTTTGACGTGATTCAGATCGCGACGCGTTTTTGTCCCAATCATCTACGGGGTTGCCTAAACGACTCCGGATGACAAAACGGACTGCGCCGACGCATCCGGGATGCCGATTTTGCCTAATGGGGACATTCGTTTCACCGCGACGACATGTCTGGGGAAAAATACACATTTAAGTGTTAATTATAATAATAAACAATGTTTTATTACTATTATTATTATTATAATTAATACCTTATATTAAATCCTAACCTAAGTTCATTATCTCCCCCTCCCCTCTGCTGAGTCTCGATCTTGTGGACCTTTGCCCTAGCTTTGGCTCGCTCGGTTCCAACTGGCCCGCTCCTTCGTGCCGTTGGAGTCTCGTTCCCGCGCTCGCCTCACGCATGCAGGACGATCCCGTGACCCATCCCTCATTGTATCTCATCCTCTGTGAGGATCTTATCCTCTGCCTCTTGCACGCCTGTATGGGGGCATCTGCTCCTCTCGATCCTTCAAATCTTATACGATCTCCTAATCATTCCTTCTCTTGTTCTCTGGTCTATATGAGGCTTTCATTGGTACGTTTCAGACGGCCGAAAATCTCTGAGGGAGGAAAAACTCCATCATTTTCTTTTCTCACTTACTTCTTTAGCCTGTTGTACTTGAGTTAGTTTCCTCTTACTGTTGGAGGAAGGATTGAAGTGGAGGAGTGCTTTTAAAATTTCTGTATGACTTTTCTTTGCTTTAGGGAGGTACTTTCTCCCCCCTCTGTGCCTTGTCTTTCTTCGGTTTTCTCTCTGCCGAGCCCCTTAACTTGGTGCGGTGGACGATATAGCATGCTTGCGTGATATTACACTTATATTTTTGAAATATTTGGTACTCAAACATCTAGAAATGGAAATGTGAGCATGTTCTAGGAGTTACACTTGATTATTTGCTTAAAGTGGTGAAGCTATGACGTGTTTCTATTTATTGTACCATATTTCTATTGGAAGCAATTAAAAGGGTTGAAACATGGCTTCGAGACAATGTTAGCTCTCTCGTAAGCATGTTAAGATATGTATCATGAAGCTTTTCATTTATTCTTATCTAGCATGAGACATTGGAAGATTTTATTCGGTCTTTCACGCATGTGGAAGCCTCAGTTTTAGCATCTTAAATTCCTTTTTGGCTTAAAAATGCATGTTATGAAGAAGTTCACTTTGATTTAGGAAACGTTCTATAGTTTGCTTTAATAATTTTGGTTTGACTCCTTGAGGGGGGCAACTTTCATGCTTGGATGTTTGAGGGAAGTTGATTCATGCTTAGAACGATTATATTGGTGGCCTAAAAATAATTTCCATGACACTGTTATAGTTTAAAATCTATTTTGGCTCCATATACTGATGTTTTGAAGGCACGAGGACTGTTCTTTGGCCTTGAATGGCTCAGTTTTGGGTTTTTGTTGGTGCTCGGTTTTCATCTCAGGAGCATGGGATATTGAGTTTTATTGAGGCTTGGGTCTTGACTTTTGTTGAGGTTTTGAAGCTCTTTTACTAGCTTTGAGAGTTTTCGTTTTGGCCCTTGCTGGTTTTCGGTTTGCTTAAATGTGACCGGGTTTGGATTTATTGTCATAAGCCGTGTTTGTTGGCCTATAAAGTTTTGGTTCGATCTCTATGGAGGCTCACCTGCGTTTATTCGTTTTCCGCTACCTGCCCCTATTCGAAGCAAGTACNTTCTAGCTTGAAGTCTTGGTCTCATTTCATGAAGGGAGTAAGACTATTGATGAATTCTATGATTGACATTCTCCGTAAACAATGCATAAATTTGGCCACGTCGTTGGTTGACCCAAAATGATTCCCTAGATCAAATGATATTTTGTGGTTATTTCAGTGCTTTAATGATGTCAGAAATTAGTGATTTATAGTTCATTGGTTTCGATTCATTTAGATGCATGATTTGCCTATAAACTTGTCGAATTTGAAATCTATTTTATCCTCCAATTAACTACCCAAAGCTTCCAAAAGTGGTTTTATTACTTGGTTCAGACTTGATTTGACTCAGTTTCAATCAATTTTGGTGTCATTGAGTTCGTCTCGTCTTGTCAGATAGTCTGATTGTAAGTTTATTGAATTTTTTAGTTTCTAGTTGATTTTTAATTTGAGTTTTAAAGTTTATTGCTAAAAAAATATCTCGAGATTTGTGTCATGATTTCAGATTCAAATTAAATGATAAAAATTTATCGATGCAGTGTCACTCATACTTACACTTATAAGTCATAACATGATAGTGTTATAAATTTATACATAAAAAGATGTATTTTATATTTAAATAATTAGTAATTATGATAATTTTTACGCGATGTTAAATGTTTGAGTGTTATTTCTGTAAATATGTAATTTTATTTATTATTATTTTTTATTGTTATATTTTCATATTGTCAATCCTTTCTTGTTTGAGGTATTTACTTACATACCACCCAATTATTATCTATTTACATATCCATCACTTAAATTTTATTTTTTACATTTATATAACTGAAATCTTTCATATTATATATAAAATATATCACTAAATTAACCTATAAAAAGTGAAGTACACATTTTCTTGCAAGGTTGTGTAAATATTGGAGTTTAGGCACTAGATATGTAAATACACTGGCATTAAGTGGTATGCTTGCAAATCTTCTTTCTTTTTTTCATTATTTTATATGAGTCCCAGCATTTCCTTCATTTGTTAGAATTTTAAGAGTTATCTACATTTATATTTATCTTATTTATTCTATTATTTTTAATTTTTAAAAAGTGGGCATGCCAAATAGCAATGACCAATAAGTAATCAGGTCTAATGAAAAACTCTTTAATGGACATGATGCCAAATGTGCATAAGAGTTCACCTGGACTAAACATGAAGACATAAGCTCGTGAGTCATAAGTGTGTTGGGCGCTTGTATGCATTGAGGACATGCGAGCAGATGTGGTCTTATGCAAGCTCATTTTGGCAATGGCATCCATGCCTACCATTAGTAAATTTATGCGCATTGAGGGGAAGAAGTCAAAGACTCTGGGGAATCACATAGGCTTGAGGAAGTAAACAACTTGTCATGGAAGCTAAAGCAATACTAGGGAGATATGAACCAACATGAAGACAACATCGTGGAAAAAATAAGGAAAAGGGTAAGCCCATAAGGACTGCTTACTTTGCAAAGGTCTTTATCATGTAAGGAACTGCTCTTGTACGCAAGCTCTAAACTCATTTTTCATAAGTCATAAAGAAAGGATGGAATCTGGTGACGATGATAAACAAATGAAGGCTTTACAAGTATTATTTTCATTATAATTTTTGCAAGTATATTAAAAATTTGGGGAATTATAGTTCAAGGAAGACATCCAAAGAGATTGGGATAATTGCTTTTCTCTTTTTAGTGGGGTTAGCGAGGAGTTAAAGACTAAAAAATACTTAGCGATGGGGATGGTGATAGTTCTCGAGGAACTCGACGATGTCTTACCTATGGAGTTGCCCAAGGATCTATCACCCAGAGAGGTGGGCATGATAATACACTTACTAAGCTGATAAGTAGAACAAAAAGTCCTTAGTTCATCGACAAAAAAAGATCAAAGGGAAGTGACTGCAAATATTGAGGCTAAATGGATATCTGGGGACTCTACATTATAATTTAAATATAAAAGCCAACATTACATTAAGAGAAGATGCGATGCAAGCTAACTTTTTTAAGATTTAGACTCTCAATAATTCTCTATAGTTTTTTTGAATGCTTCTTGAATGTTTTATAGGCTCTGGATCTCTCCTAAATATCATGAATAATTAAAAATAACGTGAAGTCGTGTAAAATTATCTTTTGTTTGTTAGTATGTTCTTTAAGAGTTTTCATTATTACTATGCATCTCTTTAAAGACTTAGAGATGAGAAATAATATTTAGATATCCCGAGTATTCTTGAATGACTTATTTAGACCATAGATAGAAAAAGAAATTTTCATGGAATACATGTTAAGAGACTTTAAATCTTAAGAAAAAGCTATTCTTAGAAGTAAGATTTACTTAATATTTTGGGGCATGTACATACATGCCACACACAACTCTGATGTATTTACATATTTAACAAATAAACATTCATATTTACATATATACCGATAAAATTTTTAACATCACATCAAACATTTTATCATTATTATCTTTTAAAAAATAAGATAAAATTTCATCATAATTTTCTTTTTAAGAATAAAATAAATAATCATATTTACATAAAAAATTAACATAATGTTCATTTATGTAAAAATCTTTGACAATTGTAAATACACAAGAATTATGTGATAAGTATGCAAAATTTTCTAATATACAAAATATTGCATATAAATTATATTTTTGAACTATAGAATCCATGTATTTACGTTTGCTATCATCAAAACATTGAAAATATGATAAAATTGAAAAATATGAGTTGTGATTTTATTAAGAATTTTAACTTTTTAGTGTAATTTAAAAAATGTTATATTTGTAAATAATAATGTCTCTGCTGCTATGTATGTTATTATGCCGACTTTTACGAGCGTTCTCTTAATATTCCTATAAGAATCCAGACGGCTGCCGTCTCTCTACGTCTCCCGTTCTGGAAAGCTCTGAGCATCGTCGGAAAGTTGCAATGGCAAGCGGAGGAGAAGGCCGCGCCACTCTCGGTCTAACGAAGCCCGTTGCAATCGAAGTTCCTCAGGTCAAATTTTATTTTATTTTTTCTCCTCTTTATTCTGTCAGGCATGGAGTGTGTGACTGTGTTGATGAATCCAAGCTGCTTGATGAATAATACGGAAGTTGTTTTCGCGAGGATTGGCTTCTGTTGGATTTTACTACGGTGTATTTGTTTGCGACTGGTTGCTTATTTATGGGACGTTTTTTTTTTCTGAGGTTATGGTTTGCTGGCGGCGCTGATGCGTTGATTTGCCCTACGAAATTGGTCAACTTGTCATTCTTATTTGTTTTTTTGATCTGTTTGAATGATTCTGGAGTGGCTTTTTATTTGCATTCATCTTTTCATTGCGTTTCTTTCTACGAGCTAATTTTTTGGTTTCTTTTTCTTTTCTTCTCTGGTTCTATTCTGTGGATTTTCTATCTGCCAGTGTTTATGGTTTCTACGTTCTTAGATATGAAAATAATTCTACTGTTCATGCATAGTTTAAACGACTTTTTTTGTTATCTTGTGAAGGAGAGCCCTGGATGTGAAAAGTGGTGGGGTTGCGTTAGGTCCGGCGTAAAAGTTGTCTAAAAATCATGTCATGAATCCTTTCCCCATTTAGTGGGATGAAGGCTTGTTGTTGTTTGTGAAGGAGAGCAGTTGATTGAATCTATTTATTAGGTAAATAACTACAAGATCGATAGTGATGAAGAAAAGAATATTTCAAAAGATAAAAAATGAAAATAAAACCCAAAATAGAATACAAATTTTGTGTAGTTTGGTAGCATTTAGTTTCTATTTTCCACAATTACAAAGATAGAAATATTGGCTATTGTAAAAAGGTTGGCATTGACATTTTTTCACACTTTCCTTTATGTTTTGAGAGAGTAATAAGGGATCTAAACCAAGGAAAAGACTTGAAGAAGAAGATGCCAAAATCCTCAAGTAATATTCCCTAGTTAGTAATACAATGTTTTATGTTGCTCCCATTTCATTTAGACCAGTACTGCTAAAAATAAAAGATTTGAGTGATTGCATGTTTCACTATGTTGACCTCATTTTTGGCGGAGGTGTAGTTTTTCTCCTCTTTAATAGCCTAGGGTCTAGCCGTAGGACTTCCCTGTCAACTACTCCTAGAAAACTAGCAAAGGAACCCTCCTCGTTAGAAATTCTGAGTTTTTCTTCGCTCAACTTGGAGCTCCGCATGGTAATTTTGACCGCTATTACTTAGTAGGTAAGACTACTGTGGAAGAACTCATGGAGAGTCACTATAGGACCGTTGGCCTTAGGATTGACTGTACGCGTTAATCTGCCACTATCGCACTCTTCGTCGCCTTATTTGATTAAGTTTGAGCCGAATTTTTGACGTGATTCAGATCGCGACGCGTTTTTGTCCCAATCATCTACGGGGTTGCCTAAACGACTCCGGATGACAAAACAAACTGCACCGACGTGGCCAGGACGTCGATTTTGCCTAATGGGGACATTCGTTTCACCGCGACGACATGTCTGGGGAAAATACACATTTAAATGTTAATTATAATAATAAACAATATTTTATTTCTATTATTTTTATTATAATTAATACCTTATATTAAATCCTATCCTAATTTCATTATCTCCCCCTCCCCTCTGCTGAGTCTCGATCCCGTGGACCTCTGCCCTAGCTTCGGCTCGCTCGGTTCCAACTGGCCCGCTCCTTCGTGCCGTTGGAGTCTCGTTCCCGCGCTCGCCTCTCGCACGCATGACGATCCCGTGATCCATCCCTTATTGTATCTCATCCTCTGTGAAGATCTTATCCTCTGCCTCTCGCACGCCCGTATGGGGGCGTCTGCTCCTCTCGATCCTTCAAATCATATACGATCTCCTAATCATTCTTTCTCCTGTTCTCTGGTCTATATGAGGCTTTCATTGGTACGTTTCAGAGGGCCGAAAATCTCTGAGGGGGGAAAAACTCTGTCATTTTCTTTTCTCACTTACTTCTTTAGCTTGTTGTACTTGGGTTAGTTTCCTCTTACTGTTGGAGGAAAGATTGAAGTGGAGGAGTGCTTTTAAAATTTTTGTGTGGCTTTTCTTTGCTTCAGGGAGGTACTTTCTCCCCCCTCTGTGTCTTGTCTTTCTTCAGTTTTCTCTTTGCCGAGCCCCTTAGCTTGGTGCAGTGGACGATATAGCATGCTTGCGTGATATTAAACTTATGTTTTTGAAATATTTGGTATTCAAACATCTAGAAATGGAAATGTGAGCATGTTCTAGGAGTTACACTTGATTATTTGCTTAAAGTGGTGAAGCTATGACGTGTTTCTATTTATTGTACCATATTTCTATTGGAAGCAATTAGAAGGGTTGAAACATGGCTTCGAGACAATGTTAGCTCTCTCGCAAGCATGTTAAGACATGTATCATGAAGCTTTTCATTTATTCTTATCTAGCACGAGACATTGGAAGATTTTATTTGGTCTTTCACGCATGTGGAAGGCTCGGTTTTAGCATCTAAATTCCTTTTTGGCTTAAAAATGAATGTTATGAAGAAGTTCACTTTGATTTAGGAAACGTTCTATAGTTTGCTTTAATAATTTGGTTTGACTCCTTGAGGGGGGGCAACTTTCATGCTTGGATGTTTGAGGGAAGTTGATTCATGCTTAGAGCGATTATATTGGTGGCCTAAAAATACTTTCTATGACACTGTTATAGTTTAAAATCTATTTTGGCTCCATATACTGATGTTTTAAAGGCACGAGGACTGTTCTTTGGCCTTGAATGTCTCAGTTTTGGGTTTTTGTTGGTGCTCGGTTTTCATTTCAGGAGCATGGGATGTTGATTTTTATTGAGGCTTGGGTCTTGACTTTTGTTGAGGTTTTGAAGCTCTTTTACTAGCTTTGAGAGTTTTCGTTTTGTCCCTTGCTGGTTTTCGGTTTGCTTAAAAGTGGCCGGGTTTGGATTTATTGTCATAAGCTGTGTTTGTTGGCCTATAAAGTTTTGGTTCGATCTCTATGGTGGCTCACCTGCGTTTATTCGTTTTCTGCTACCTGCCCCTGTTCAAAGCAAGTACTGCATGTAAACCTTATAGTCTTAAGACTTGGTATAACCTACTCTATGCTGGTTTGGCTTTGGCCCCTGCTGGGCTCGGTTTTGGCATCTTATGAGTGTTTTTGGCTCAAAAAAACATATTGTGGAAGAATTTATTTTGATTTGGAGGAGTTCTATAGCTATTCTTATTTGAAACATATGGTAGTCCTATATTTTGATGTCTTGAGGGCATAGAGATGTTTTCTAGTCTTAGCTGTGGCCTGGGTCTGAACCTCACTGTGGCTCGGTTTGGCTCTGGCTGGGAGCTCGGTTTTGCCTTGTCCTGCCCCTACCCGAGAGGTGGCTTGGGTTTTGATTTTTGTTGGCCGTAGCTCCTACCTGAGAGCCTGTTTTGGCGCACTGTGCTGTCCTTATTCGAGAATTGTTAGCTGGTTTTGATGGATTAGTTTGGAAGTTTATAAGGCTGCAGTTTTGATATTTGCTTGGACCCAGTTTTACTGTGATATATGCCTCTGTTTGGGGCTTGATTCTCTGGTCTTATGTTTATTATTGCCTCTGAATCCTGGTGAGGGTTGACAGTGGGTATAGTGACTTCTCCCTACTACCTTTATCCGAAAGCTTTGTGGGGTTTACTCTCCTACCCGTGAGTGTCATTGGCGATTGTCTGCCTTGCTTGTGTGCTGCCTTGCAGCCCTTACCTGAGAGCCTATTCCTCTCATCTCACGGTTCCTAGCCGTGTGTTTGTGATGTGATTGAGTTAGTCTCTCCCTTTCTTTTGGTCCTTACCCGTGAGACCTATTGGAGGTTGTTTGGTGTGATTTAGTCCTTGTTAGGCTTGAGCTACTTGGATGATTGTAGGTGGATATAAATTATGATTATATTTTGCACTCTCTTATGTATATAAAAAATTGTCATGGAGTTGATTTGGGTTGCTTTGGCCGTGAGCCACTTTTGTTCTTTGGGTTGCCTCGACCGAGGGCCTTGGTGGCTGCCTCCTCACCTCTATTGACCCTGGCCGTGAGTATTTATTTGGTTTTATTGGAAGGTTCTATGTTCATTTGATATATGAGGCTATCAGTTAATTTGGGAGTTGGGAAATCTTAATTTTGATATGGGTTTGGAAATGCTAGTGGTGGTTTCCCCCGGGTCACTTTCCTTTTGCTCAATTTATGAAGTTTGAGAGATTTCCAAATTTTTTTTTGGGAGAGTATTTGGTTGAGACGACTTGATTTCATAAAAGATATCTTTGAAGTTTGGATACCGACGTTAGAAGGTCATTCATGTGTGAGTGTTACATTGACTCGGGTCAAGCCAATTCTATAAAGCGAGAAAATGACATCCTTTTGGATTGATTCAAGGACCTTGAGCCCTATTTTTTCACAGTCTTTTCGTCACGAGTTTTTGAGGACTGATTCATCCTCCGTCTTTTCGGTGTTTTAGGTGGATCAATGTCTCCTCTCTCTCACCTCATTTTTGTTCTTGCTTCTTGGTTCGGTTTTTGATGCTTATGTCTGATACATAAGTGCCCACGTATAGCCTTTTGCTATACGTGAAACCATCAAGCAAGGTCGCATGTATGTCGGTTTTGTTTTGGGGCTTAGGGAGGTGATGACAAAGACACACCGGAGATAGAGCAGAATGATATGTCATCCTACGACATCGGGATCCAATTCAGGAACCCATCAGGATCCGATTCAGGAACCCAGTGAGCTGTAGGACGACAGTATCATTCACCGACACAAGACTAGCGGGAGTTGACCCGAACCTTCTTAGGTTGTTGGCGACCCTACGCCCGACAGCGTGATCGACTCGTGGACAACAACTTTTCTGAATTGATTAAAAACAAATTTGATAAGAACATATACACATTTTTATTATAAAAATGTATTTTTTCGCTAAAAATAAAATTGATATAACCCACTTTTTGCATGTTTGAAACCTATGTGCATGCTGAAAATATAAATTTTAAACATCAGTTGTCCACCTGTTGATCACCTGTTTAGGCTAAGGAATACCCTCCTGAGTTAGGTTCGATAGGACACCATTCTAGTTGAGTGATGAACTTTATACATCCGGGTGACCGATTAGCCTTCGACGACCCTCGAGTACTAATGTATAGTTGAGTCTAGCCCCGACTCGAGTGCTTGCGGTTCCCCTCTTTTCGGATTTTTTCATATATTTTTCTTGGAATTTTTGTACAAAACACTCGTGGTCTCTTTTCGAGATTTTCCGTGTTTTCTACGATTTTCATCGATTCGTCGATTTCTTCGCCTTTTTCTTGTCGCGAGTCTTTTGACGATCTTTCTCGAGATTTCTGGACAATGTTTTTTTGTTTTTGTTTATATAAAACATTTCATGTTTCCTCAAGTTTTATTGCTTGTACCTGTTGCATCAATTACACCTAAGAAACAACGAACCTCCCAGGTATACATGTTTCTTTTATGTTTATAGCATGTTACTTTCTTGCAAATCACCTACCTACTGTACTTCTTACTTTTCTTTTACACCGCATGTTGTATTGTTCTCTTTACTGCATACTCTACTACTTGTCCTGTGCTACATACTCTACTATTATGCTATACACTGTACAACTTCAACCTGTTTCCCTAGAATGTTTAAAAAACTACAACCATAGGGCCGCTTGATTTGACATCATAACCTGACACCCTAAAAAACTTAAACTCGTTACGACAAGAAACTTGAAGCTAGCGCGGTGGCCAGCACAGACATTTTCAACAACAGAACATGTCTTCTCCAGCTAAACCATTCATTTCATAGAAATTAAAACAACAATCCATAGGATTTCGAGGTTGTTCGTCTATCGCAACATAAATCCTCAACCTTTTCTTTAGGCATTTGTATAGCTCTGGTGTACTATATAAGCCCTAACTCATTTTAGGATTCTGAGGTTGTCGTTCGTTACGACCTAAATCCTCACATCTTTCAGACTATTTGTGTGATCGTTTCACACGAATGTAAGACCTAGATAGATAAAATTGTCATGATAAAATACTTGAATATTTATCCTCGAAACTGAAGTCAAACCATAGGGTAGACTGGGAAGTCACCGAGGATCTCCTCTGGATCTGTGACATCCCCTAGTTCTTATTACTTTGGATTCTGTAATAAATGTTCCAAATTTGAGTCATTCCCATTTCACACATCTTTGTCTGATTTCGTTGAAAAGTATCATCCTTTTGAAGTCCTTTAAAATAATTTTTCCTGATTTTTATCGAGAGTATTCTTAAGTGACTTCAGTCATTTAAGATGTAATTAACTATATGGGTTTGCCCTTATAGGAAATTTTTTCGAACCCAGCTTAAAATAAACCCTATTTAATTTTTCATATTAAATAAGGGAATTTGTCGGCAAATAAAACAGTTTCGCAGACCAAACACACGTCATATATTTCTTAGTTTATTTGATCGAGCCTCATCCTCAAGTCTTGTGTTTATCCCTCAGGATAGATATAGAGTTTGAGGTAGAGTGCTCTTTCATTTAAACTGTGAAAATTATGGGGTCAATTTGATTTCATATTTTTCTAAACTTAAATCTATATGTAAATTAAAACGTCCTTCCGAAGCAGTCGACGGGATTTCGATTCCGGCGACCGACAGCTTCCTACGGGCGACTCACATCACACCCCAACTTTTTATCGCCGACACACTCTTTCTCCCCTTTTTTGACTTTACCATTCTTTTCTACTGCTCGAAAATTCACTATATTAATTTTCTTCCCTCTACTTTTTTTTCATTCCTGAAAGTACATCTTAAGTATGTACGAACTCCCATTCACTTTATTTCAGTGCACACATTGATAAATTATAGTTCATTTTTTAAATTTTTTTAAGAGTTAAAGAGGTGAAAATTCGAATCTAAAATTAGATTTTTGAACCTATAATTAAGACACAATGGTTTTGTTATATAAAATTATCTATTATGAATGTTCATATCACAGAGAGAAAAATTAGGATCCACCAATGAACAATATTTGACTTGGAGATTATTTTTTTGATGGAAAGGTTTTTAAAAATTAACCTTGTGCGTTTTATCTCAATTATTCATGGAGTTTGATTGAGGTTTTATAATGTCTCAACTTTTGAATATTTTTTNTGAACCTCAGCTGTGGCTCGGTTTGGCTCTGGCTGGGAGCTCGGTTTTGCCTTGTCTTGCCCCTACCCGAGAGGTGGCTTAGGTTTTGATTTTTGTTGGCCGTAGCTCCTACCTGAGAGCCTGTTTTGGCGCACTGTGTTGTCCTTATTCGAGAATTGTTAGCTGGTTTTGATGGATTGGTTTGGAAGTTTATAAGGCTGCAGCTTTGATATTTGCTTGGACCCAGTTTTACTGTGATATATGCCTCAGTTTGGGGTTTGATTATCTAGTCTTATGTTTATTATTGCCTCTGAATCCTGGTGAGGGTTGGCAGTGGGTATAGTGACTTCTCCCTACTACCTTTATCCGAAAGCTTTGTGGGGTTTGCTCTCCTACCTGTGAGTATCATTAGCGATCGTCTGCCTTGCTTGTGTACTTCCTTGCAGCCCTTACCTGAGAGCCTATTCCTCTCATCTCACGGTTCCTAGCCGTGTGTTTGTGATGTGATTGAGTTAGTCTCTCCCTTTCTTTTGGTCCTTACCCGTGAGACCTATTGGAGGTTGTTTGGTGTGATTTAGTCCTTGTTAGGCTTGAGCTACTTGGATGATTGTAGGTGGATATAAATTATGATTATATTTTGCACTCCCTTATGTATATCAAAAATTGTCATGGAGTTGATTTGGGTTGCTTTGGCCGTGAGTCACTTTTGTTCTTTGGGTTGCCTCGACCGAGGGTCTTGGTGGCTGCCTCCTCTCCTCTATTAACCCTGGCCGTGAGTATTTATTTGGTTTTATTGGAAGGTTTTATGTTCATTTGATATATGAGGCTATCAGTTAATTTGGGAGTTGGGAAATCTTAATTTTGATATGGGTTTGGAAATGCTAGTGGTGGTTTCCCCCGGGTCACTTTCCTTTTGCTCAATTTATGAAGTTTGAGAGATTTCCAAATTTTATTTTGGGAGAGTATTTGGTTGAGACGACTTAATTTCATAAAAGATATCTTTGAAGTTTGGATACCGACGTTAGAAGGTCATTCGTGTGTGAGTGTTACATTGACTCGGGTCAAGCCAATTCTAATAAAGCGAGAAAATGACATTCTTTTGGATTGATTCAAGGACCTTGAGCCCTACTTTTTTCACAGTCTTTTCGTCACGAGTTTTTGAGGACTGATTCATCCTCCATCTTTTCGGTGTTTTAGGTGGATCAATGCCTCCTCTCTCTCACCTCATTTTTGTTCTTTTTTTTCTTGCTTATTGGTTCGATTTTTTATGCTTATGTCTGATACATAAATGCCCACGTATAGCCTTTTGCTATACGTGAAACCATCAAGTAAGGTCGCAAGTATGTCGGTTTTGTTTTGGGGCTTAGGGCGGTGATGACAAAGACACACCGGAGATAGAGCAGAATGATATGTCATCTTACGACATCGGGATCCAATTCAGGAACCTATCAGGATCTGATTCAGGAACTCAGTAAGCTGTAGGATGACAGTATCATTCATCGACACAAGACTAGCGGGAGTTGACCCGAACCTTCTTAGGTTGTTGGTGGCCCTACGCACGACAGCGTGATCGGCTCGCGGACAACAACTTTTCAAAATTGATAAAAAAACAAATTTGATAAGAACAAATACACATTTTTATAAAACAAAAATGTATTTTTTCGCTAAAAATAAAATTGATACAACCCACTTTTTGCATGTTTGAAACCTATGTGCATGCTGAAAATATAAATTTTAAATAAATTTTAAACATCGGTTGTCCACCTTTTGATCACCTGTTTAGGCTAAAGAGTACCCTCCTGAGTTGGGTTCGATAGGACACCATTCTAGTTGAGTGACGGATTTTATACATCCGGGTGACCGATTAGTCTTCGACGACCCTCGAGTACTAATATATAGTTGAGTCTAGCCCCAACTCGAGTGCTTGTGGTTCCCTTCTTTTCGGACATTTTCATATATTTTTTTTGGAATTTTTGGATAAAACACTCGTGGTCTCTTTTCGGGATTTTCCGTGTTTTCTACGATTTTCATCGATTCGTCGATTTCTTTGCCTTTTTCTTGTCGCGAGTCTTTTGACGATCTTTCTCAAGATTTCTGCATAATGTTTTTTGTTTTTGTTTATATAAAACATTTCATGTTTCCTCAAGTTTTATTGCTTGTACCTGTTGCATCAATTACACCAAAGAAACAGCGGACCTCCCAGGTATACATGTTTGTTTTATGTTTATAGCATGTTACTTTCTTGCAAATCACCCACCTGTTATACTTCTTACTTTTCTTTTACACTGCATGTTGTACTGTTCTCTTTACTGCATACTCTACTACTTGTCCCGTGCTACATACTCTACTATTATGCTATACACTGTACAACTTCAACCCGTTTCCCTAGAATGTTTAAATTACTACAACCATAGGGCCGCTTGATTTGACATCATAACTTGACACCCTAAAAAACTTAAACTCGTCACGACAAGAAACTTGGAGCTAGCGCGGTGGGCAGCACATACATTTTCAACAACAGAACATATCTTCTCCAGCTAAACCATTCCTTTCATAGAAATTAAAGCAACAATCCATAGGATTTCGAGGTTGTTCGTCTAGCGCAACATAAATTTTCAACATTTTCTTTAGGCATTTGTATAGCTCTGGTGTACGATCTAAGCCCTAACTCATTTTAGGATTCTGATGTTGTCATTCGTTACCGCCTAAATCCTCACATCTTTCAGGCTATATGTGTGATCGTTTCACACGAATGTAAGACCTAAATAGATAAAATTGACATGGTAAAACACTTGAATATTTCTCCTCGAAACTGAAGTCAAACCATATGGTGAACTGGGAAGTCACCGAGGATCTCCTCTGAATCTGTGACATCCCCTAGTTCTTATTCCTTTGGATTCTGTAATAAATGTTCCAAATTTGAGTCATTCCCCTTTCACACCTCTTTGTCTGATTTCGTTGAAAAGTCTCATCCTTTTGAAGTTCTTGAAGATAATTAGCCTGATTTTTATCGAGAGTATTCTTAAGTGACTTCAGTCATTTAAGATGTAATTAACTATAGGGGCTTGCCCTTATAGGAAAATTTTCCGAATCCAACTTAAAATAAACCATATTTAATTTTGCATATTAAATAGGAGAATTTGTCGACAAATAAAACAGTTTCGCAGACCAAACAGACGTCTTATATTTCTTAGTTTATTTGATTGAGCCCCATCCTCAAGTCTTGTGTTTATCCCTCAGGATAGATACAGAGTTTGAGGTAGAGTGTTCTTTCATGTAAACTGTGAAAATTATGGTGTCAATTTGATTTCATATTTTTCTAAACTTAAATCTATATGTAAATTAAAAAATCATTCCGAAGCGGGCGACGGGATTTCAATTCTGGCGATCGACAGCTTCCTACGGGCGACTCACACCACACCCCAACTTTTTATTGCCGACACACTCTTTCTCCCCTTTTTTGACTTTACCATTCTTTTCTACTGCTTGGAAATTCACTCTATTAATTTTCTTCCCTCTACTTTTTTTTCACTCCTGAAAGTACATCTTAAGTATGTACGAACTCCCATTCACTTTATTTCAGTTCACACATTGATAAATTATAGTTCATTTTTTTAATTTTTTTAAGAGTTAAAGAGGTGAAAATTCGAATCTAAAATTAGATTTTTGAACCTATAATTATTCAAGATGAGAATTAAGACACAATGGTTTTGTTATATAAAATTATCTATTATGAATGTTCATATCCCATAGAGAAAACTTAGGATCCACCAATGAACAATATTTGACTTGGAGATTATTTTTTTGATGGAAAGGTTTTTAAAAATTAACATTGTGCGTTTTATCTCAATTATTCATGGAGTTTGATTGAGGTTTTATAATGTCTCAACATTTGAATATTTTATAATCATGTTAATTTTGTTCTTAATTCTTTTTGCTTTTTTTTCCAATAGTAAGTCTCTTTCTAACAAAACTTTAGATAAAATGATATGTATTCTGAATAAGCTTTCTCCTGCAATGAAATGGCATTATTGGTTAGATGCATGACACTTGACCATTGTAAAAAAACAGTCCTTGTTCAAGTAATTTTACAACGAAATTATTTCTTTGCAAGCTTTAATTAGTGCAGCATATTTTAACTTTATGGCGGACAATAACATTATTTTCTACAAATGCAATGTTCAATTGATAATAGTACCACCAAAGTATAGATTTATCTTATTGTGCTTTGTCGAGTTTCTAGATCAACGTTAACAAAGCCTTCAGTTTTTTATGTCAAGTTTTCTAAATATCAATTTGGTATTAGCATGCCTTTTCGACATACACATATTTTCTACCTCACTGTACATGATATATTCCATCCATAGCATGCTATGTCATACCTTAGTGAACCGATTATTGATACAAAAGGAACTTTGCCATGTCTTATCTCAAATTGTTACATATAATTCTTGTTTTTAGAGTTTAGAGTGGATAGATAAGGATTGATTCTAAGTTTCTCCTCTTGACCTATTAAAATTGCTTTAAACCTTCTCATTTTAAGCAATTTGAATGGTTTCAGAATGAGTAATTATCTCTTCATGAATGTCCTTACTTTTTGGAAGTTCTTCATATCAAACATTTTTGCAATTTTTCTTTCAACTAAACGTTCTCATTATATTGGCTCCTTAATTTATGCTACTCCCATTAGTTATGTAAATTGGCAGGTGTTAACTATTTTGAGAAAGAATCTGAACAATTTATTATTATCCATGTGTGTGTGTGTCTACATATGTATGTATTAATGTATATGTGTATATATGTATGTGTGTATTATGTATGTATATGTGTATATATTTATGTGTGTATTATGTATGTATAAATATCAAAATAACACAGAAATACATACGCATATACATACATACATACATATCAAAATATCAAAGTAAAATTATTCTCTCATTTTGTTTCAAAGAGCAGTAGATGGATTTTCATTTGATATAAGTAGTCTTTGATTTGGATCTTCAAGCATGCAAAATCTTTTCCATAGACGCTGCCAATTCTCATCTTTCAACTAATTTTGATACTAATTTCTAGAAAAGTAATTGTGAGACCAATATGAAGGCTAAAAGGAAACAATAGAACACTTTAATAAAACAAATTAAAAATTTGTGTAGTTCAATGAGATTGCCTCTCTTAAGTTCACAAGCCAGTTTTCCACAAAAAGGAAAAACTACAAAGTAGATTGTTCTAAAGCTACACAAGCACTTCTCTCAGCATGCTATGAAGAGGTGCAAACACTTCGAGATTGGTGGAGACAACAAGGGGAAGCGAATATTGTTTTTCTATGTTATTTTAACCCCCAATTATTGAACTAAGGTAAAAGGACAATTTTGTAATGTGGCACCGCCATCTACCACATCTCACCTACCACATCTAACGGCCACAGAAAGAAGATGAGGGCTCGTCTCTATGTATAAGCTATGTATTCTCTATTTCTTTTGTATTAGTGAACTATTGATTTGATTCCCTCCCGTGGACGTAGATCCAGTTGGATCGAACCACGTAAACGATCTGTGTTTGCTTGTGTTTTTTGCGTTTCAATTTTATGCCATGAAGTACATATCGCACAATAATTGGCGCCGTCTGTGGGAAGATTCATTTTTTTTGGCTAGAAGTGTCCGCGTAAAGGTGTTTGCGTAAAGGTGTTCGCGACCAGCGACGAAGAAGAGGAGTTCGACACTCACGAACAGAGGAGCAAGCGGATCGTGTCGCAGGTAGCCGAATCGCGACAGATTCGGTGAGCAGTGAAAGCTTTGATCGACTGGATTAGCACTGCAGGTTGTGCGGTTCGACGAGACGGAGGAGGAACTGCCCGTGAAGGAGCAGAGGAAGGCGGGTCGTTCAGTCCGTGAAAGGGCAGATCTCGCGAAGGAGGAAGATTTCCGCGACAGCTAGCACACGCTGCGACAACTCTCGGAATTCAGTATGTGCTCAGCAAAGCGGATTTCAGACGTTATTGGGGATCAAGCCACAATAATGGGTTCCGCTAAATTCGACATCGAGAAATTCAACGGGAATAATGATTTCGGTCTATGGAGAGTAAAGATGAGAGCTCTATTAGTTCAGCAGGGTGTTGCAGAAGCTTTGTCAGGGTTGGCGGCATTGCCGGTCGACATGACCGAGAAGGAGAAGATCGACATACTGGACAAGGCCCACAGTTTGATAATCCTGAGCTTGTGCGATAAAGTTCTGAGGGAGGTGTCGAGGGAGACAACGGCTCAAACACTTTGGGCCAAACTCGAGGTACTATACCTGACAAAGTTTCTGGCTAATAGGCTCTTTTTGAAAAGCACTTTGGGCCAAACTCGAGGTACCCTACCTGACAAAGTCTCTGGCTAATAGGCTCTTTTTGAAGTGCTCTTTGGGCCAAACTCGAGGTACTCTACCTGACAAAGTCTCTTGCTAATAGGCTCTTTCTAAAGCAGGACCTATACTCCTTCAAAATGCATGAAGACAAATCCGTCTCAGAGCAGATCGACGAGTTCAACAAGATCATCGATGACCTTGAGAACATCGATGTCAAGATGGACGATGAGGACAAGACACTACTGTTGCTAAACTTTATTCCCAAGAGCTACGAACATTTCAAGGATGCGATGCTCTATAGAAGGGCGCAGACTATTACTCTAGAGGAGGTTCAATCTCTTATTAGAGCTAAAGAACTCCAAAAGAAGCACAACATGAAAGAGGAAACCAGTGGAGATAGTCTGACAGTTAGAGGAAGATCGAGCAAGAAAGACTTTAAAAGTGATCAGAGTAGATCAACGTCCAGAAGAAATGACAGAAGTCAGTCTTCTAAGAGATCTAACAAGTGTTATCATTGCCACAAGGAAGTTCACTTTAGAAGGAACTGTCCGGATAGAAAGAAAAATTTTAAGGAGAAGCCCAGAGATTCTGGAGAGGCAAGCGTAGCCTCAGATGACTATGATTCAGCTGAAGCTCTGACGATCACATAATTTGAATCTAGCAGGGAGTGGATCCTTGACTTCAGGGTGCTCTTTCCACATGTGTTCCCACAAATACTGGTTTGAGTCACTGCAGCTGGAGAACGGTTGGTCTGTTCTACTTGGTGATAATAAAGCTTGCAGGGTAGTCGGCAGCGGGACAATCAGAATCAAGATGTTCGATGGAGCTGAAAGGATACTGCAGCACGTCAGGTATGTCCCATAACTCAAAAGAAATCTGATCTCTCTAGGTACGCTGGAGTCAAGTGGATACTCATTTAAGACAGAGAATGACTGCATCAGAGTATCCAAAGGTTCTCTCATAGTCATGAACTGAGTCAGAAAGAATGAACTATACTCACCAGTTGGAAGAACCGTGATCGACAACTTCTCAAATGCAGTTCAATCAGAACCTGACAGGATCAGACTATGACACATGAGACTGGGACATGTAAGTAAAAGAGGCTTACAAGAACTGTCCAAGCAGAGTATATTATGTGGAGATCGAGTCAGCAAACTGGAATTCTGTGAACAATGCGTTTTGGGGAAAGCCGCCAGGGTGAAGTTCTCTACCGGAACTCACTCATCAAACCCCCTTGACTATGTTCACAGCGATCTATGGGGGCCAGCCAGAACTCAGACTCATGGAGGAGGGAGATACTTCATGTCCATCATAGATGACTATACCAGGAAGGTATGGGTTTTCATCCTTAAATCAAATGATGAAGCCTTTCAGAGGTCCAGAGACTGGCTAACTGTCACAGAAAATAAGATGGAAACCAAGCTGAAGCACTTGAGAACTGACAATAGCTTAGAGTATTGTTCAGAGCAGTTTGAGGAGCTGTGCAGGAGGAATGACATCACAAGACACAAGTCAGTCCGGAACACTTAACAGAATGACCTGACTGAGAGGATGAACGGGACTCTCCTAGAGAGAGTGAGGTGCGTGCTATTGAATGCAGGTCTACCAAAAGTTTCTGGGGTGAAGCTGTGTCAACCGCCTGCTACCTTATCAACAGATGCACATCAACTGCTATCGATATGAAGACACCTTCGGAAATGTGGTACGGGAAACCAGGTAACTATGATAATCTCAAAGTTTTTAGATGTACTGCATATGCTCATGTTAGACAGGATAAACTGGAAGTAAGGGTCCTGAAGTGCATTTTCATTGGATACCCACATGGAACCAAGGGCTACAAACTCTGGTGCTCAGATCAACAGAAATGCATCATCAGTAGAGATGTGACATTCGATGAGTCCAAAATGGCGAATCTGTATAGCAATGCTGCCAAAAACAGTATCACCAAGAATTCTTCTTCAATTGAGGTGGAGCTGCAACAACAACGAACTTTGACAGATCAAAGGACTGTTGTGAACGATCATGATGAAGTGAGAGGAGCAACAAGTGATTGAGCCAGAAAGAAGATCTGATGACTACAGCTTGGTAATGGACAGACAAAGAAGAACTATCAGACCACAAGATAGATACGACCATGCAGATATAATCTCATATGCTTTAAGTGTTGCCGAAGAGATAGAAGAAGCAGAACCGAGCAACTACAAGGAAGCCCTAAAGAGCAAGGAAAGACTCAGGTGGGAAGAGGCTCTGGATGAGGAAATGACTTCTCTGATGAAGAACAAAACCTGAGAACTTGTGGATCGACCAAAAAACAAACGAGTGGTTGGTTGCAAGCGGATCTTTAAGAAGAAGGAAGACACGCCATGTATTGGGAGGACATGTACAAATCCAGACTCGTTGCAAAGGGATTCACTTAGGTAGAAGGAATCAACTTCAACAAAATCTTCTCGTCAACACTGCTCCATTAGGATAGTCTTAGTACTAGCGGTTCAGTTCAATTTGGGAATTAGAGCAGCTAGAGTTAAGATTGTGTTCCTGCATGGAGAGCTTGAAGAAACCATCTACATGGATCAGCCAGATGGGTACTGCACACCTGAGACGAAGGACAAAGTTTGTTTGCTGAAGAAAGCTTTGTATGGACTGAAACAAAGCCCCAGACAATGATTGCTGAAGAAAGCTTTGTATGGACTGAAACAAAGCCCCAGACAATGGTACAAACAATTTGATAAGTTCATGCTAAAGATCAGATTTGTCAGAAGCAGCTACGACAGTTGCTTGAACATGAAGTGGCAAGACGGTGAAATATGTACCTACTTGCTTCTTTATGTGGATGATATGTTAGTAGCCAGCAGAAGTAGGGAGGAAATCCAGAAGATAAAAGGTATGCTAAATTCTGAATTTGACATGAAGGCTTAGGACCTGCTACAAAGATCCTAGGGATGGAGATTACTAGAGATAAGAAAAATGACGCCTTATTCTTATCTCAAAAGTCATATATTCAGAAGGTTCTAGCAAGGTTCAACATGCATGAGATTAAGCAAGTTGCAACATCTATTGACCAACACTTCAGATTGTCAAACTCTCAAGCACCAGAGACTGAAGATGAAAAAATGTACATGGAGGGTGTCCCTTATGCCAGTGGGGTTGGTAGCATCATGTATGGGATGATCTGCAGCAGACTAGTTTTGGCCTACGCCGTCAGTATTGTAAGCAAGTTCATGGCAAACTCAGGACAAACTCACTGGGAAGCACTAAAATGGATCCTAAGGTACTTGAGAGGCACTACAGACCTGAGTCTACTCTTTAAAAGACAGAAAGACAAAGAAGAAAAGGTAGTTGGTTACGTGGAATCTGGTTATGCAGGAAGCATTGACACCAGGAAGTCACTGACCGGATTCATTTTCACTGTCTTCGGTACTGCAGTCAGTTGGAAGTCTAACCTCCAATCCGTTGTGGCCCTCTCAACAACAGAGGCCGAATACATCACTGTGACTGAAGCAATCAAGGAAGCTATGTGACTAAAGGACATGCTGAAGAACTTCGGATACATCAAAAGGTGATAACTGTGTTTTGCGACAACCAAAACATAATTCATCTAACTTCATGAAAGATCCAAGCATATAGATATAAAGCTTCATTTTGTGAGGGATGTCATTGCCAAAGGTTCAATAGTAATGGAGAAGATACCTACTGAAGAAAATCCTGCTGATATGCTCACTAAGGTGCTACCGACAGCTAAATTCAGACACTGTCTGGACTTAGGAAACTTCACCAAGGGCTAAGGGCCCCTCAGGGGCCAGGTAGAGTGAATCTTTACTTTGAAGCTTCTCAATTGAGGGTCAAGGTGGAGAATTATTATTTTAACCTCCAATTATTGAACTAAGGTAAAAGGACAATTTTGTAATGTGACACCGCGACCTACCACATCTCACCTATCGCCCACCTACCGCCCACCTACCTCCCACCTACCTCCCACCTACCACTCTCTTGTTTCTATAAATAGAGAGGGTGTGAGGCCTAGGGGAGAAGAGAAGAGATCTTAAGCTACCATAAAGGAGGAGAGAATAGCTAGAGAACTAGAGAGGAGGAGAGCATCTTGAGGCATTGTATCAAGGTGTCGCTTGAGAGGGAGACCATAGAAGGAAGACGAGGGTTCATCTCTATGTATAAGCTAAAGTAGTATTTTGTTTGTTCACAATAAAGGCGTAGTCTGTAGCACCACCAAGCTTACATCAATAACACTTTGCTTGCTTCGTATTGAGACAATTCACCCCGGCCACAAATAAAAGAGTCGAGTGATTCCTTTCTTTTCTCTTTCTTCTCCTAACTCTTTTGTCTCTCTATTGTTCTCTCATTTATTCGCTTATCTGTTTTTTTCCTTCCATATGGCAAACCAATTTCTCTCATTCCCTCTCAACAAATTTACTTGATCACATCAAATGAATAATTTGTTGGATTTGAGTTCTTTGATATTGCGCTAGCCTAAATGATGCAAATCTCGTAGTTTATAGTCATCAACTACTCAATATGATTGTGTTAGGAATACATGATGGAAATATTGTTTTTTTATTAGTTTGAGTGTTTCTTTTTAGTGTATGTTATAGTTTTCATATTTTCTTTCCAATAAAAGATACTTTTGATGTTACTTTATTATGAGCTATTATTAGTGCTATGATGGTAACAAGAAATTTTACCTATTTGGATTCACTATGTTGTAACCAAATTTTAGAACTTTTTGTCTTTATAATTTTGCATAGTTTTCGAAGTTACACTTCTGTCGTGGGACTTTTTGTTGTTTTGATGTCCCTGCGGTTGATGTATTCCAACACGTTTTATTTCAAATTAGGTCCTCCACTTTATACCGCTCTCACAACATTGACTCATGTTGGATCGAAGTGTGCCATTATTTTTATTGTCTCAAAATGATCCACTTTTAATTTTGTTGTTCGATACATATTCCTTCGGATAAACTGTTTTAGCTTTCTTTTATTTATGGGAGTGGTTTCTTTGAATTTGGTTTTATTTTTTTTGAGATATTATTGAAACAAGAAGAAAGCGAGAAGAAAAAGGAGAAGACGTAGGAGGTGCAGATAAAGAAAACAATGAGAAAAAGATAAAGCAGTAATTGATTATTCCCAACCATGTACAAATCTAATAGAATAAGGTATTTATACCTCAGGACACATACAAACTACATAAAGGGCTAAACAATAAAAATATAGTGGACCCCAACATAATATATTTTATTTATTTGATTTCTTTATCATTCCCCCACAAACTAACAATAGTTGTTGAAGATATTGTTAGTTTGTCTCGAAGCTTGTGAAACCTAGGAGTGGGGAGAGCTTTGGTGAAGATATTTGTGATTTGGTCTTCTGATGCCAAGACATTGTAGTTTTATCTCATTGGACTTGATGTGGTCTCTGATGAAATGATAATCTATTTTAATATGCTCAGTTCTCGTGTGAAAAATTAGGTTACGAGCAAATGCCATGACAGACATGTGGTCGCAATAGATTGTGGTAGGTTTTGTACCGGGGAGTTGAAAATATTGGAAAAGTCTGCGGAGCCAAATAACTTCTGTGACAACAGATAAAATTGCTCTATATTCAACTCAGTGGAGGATTTTGCCACAATCGGTTGCTTTTTTACATTCCATGAGAGTAGATTAGTACCAATAAATGTGCAGTGCCCTGTGATTGATCTCCTGTCATTCGCGTCATTAGCTCAATTGGCGTCAGCATAAATATGAAGAACTAGTGGGTCAACTTTGAAGGGTAGACCCAATTCTAAGGTTCCGTGGAGATATCATAGAAGACATTCAAGAGCTTGGTAATGTTGGTGAAGAGGGTTGTGAAGATGTTGAGAACAGTATTTACCACAATCATGTTATCTGGTCTTAAGGTGAGATATTGGAGTGATCCAATAAGATGCTTGTAAAGTGAAGGACTTAGAAACTTTTTGTTATTCTTTGCGGTAGTTTGGTGGTGAGAGTTTGGGGATTCGGTAATAATTTTCAAAACTTTGTATGGATATCATCTCAATCGAACAAACTATGACAAACTATACTAAATAGAGTGGTATAGCTTTGTCATAGTTTGTTCGATTGAGATGATATCCATACAAAGTATTGAAAATATTGATACCCAAGAAGGTAGTTACGGAGTCCAGAAATTTCATTGAGAAGTGATGCTGAAGTTATTACTGAAGTTGCTAGATGAGGGCTGCATTATTCGCAGTTCATAGTATATCTTCTACATAGAGTAAAAGCTAAAGGCTGTAAGAATTATGATGGTAGATGTATAGAGATGGATTAACATTGCTAATTTGAAACTCAAACTTATTAAGATGGGCGATGAATGTGTAATTCCATTGTCTGGGAGCCTGGTTTAGGCCATAAATATATTTTTGTAAAAAGCAGACATAAGAGAGATATGTGGGATCCTTATAGTCCATGGTTGATGCATGCAGACTGTTCCCTGCAACCGACCATGAAGAAAAGCATTATATTCGTTGATTTGAAATACTTTCCATCGATAATGAAGAGTAAGAATAAGTAGCAGTCTGATTGTAGGTATTTTGGCCATTGAACTAAAAGTATTTGTGTATTCGAGTCAATATTCTTGTTGATAACCCAAAGCAACTAGTAGCGCTTTGTACCGAGCCACTGATACACAAGAATTTAGAGAGAATTAACGTACAATTGGGAGTAGGTAGAATGTCCATCCTTGATTGTTGAATGGAGATGGTGTTGCCATTGCCAACCATCACACTCTTATTTCCTTGATATGGTTTAGGTAACTGCAATTGATTATAATCAGCAGTCAAATGTGAAGTAGCTCTTGTATCACGATACCAATCAATTTTAGCCAAAGAATTGTAGGAGGTAAGATAAGCCGTATGCGTGCTTGAGGTTGCTGGAACAACAGAGTTCTTGGGTTGATAGTTGACAATTAGTCTATGCCAATAGGTCCGAGCTATGCGTCCAAGTTTATTACATATTTGACGAGCGATGAATCCCGGTTTCTTTGCCTGAACGTTTGAAGGATTTTGATCACTTTTCCTAGATTGATTTGTATTATATCCTTACCCTTGTAAAATCCGTCCTTCCCTTTGTGCATATATAAAGTTAGTTGAGTATCAAGTACAATGTTTTCAGATTTGGACTCCGAGGAAATATTTATTTACTCACTGAATAAGAGGGAACACAGATTTTCAAGACTTATGGAAGCCGGTTGGGTTCTTATAGTTATCTTGTATGCTTGATAAGATCGTGGAAGACCTTTTAGAATGTAAAGAATTACATCTTCTGTATCAACTTTTGAGCTGGCCGCATATATGTTATCAACTAATAATTTAATCTTCATCCGATATTGACTCATAGTCATGTTTCACATTGTCACATTGTGTAATTCATTCTTTAATTGAATGACCCGAGAACGATTGGTTGCCTGTAATTGTTTCTCCAAGACAGTCCAAATTTCATAATAACTTTCTAATTTCAGAAAATATGGCAGAATAGAAGCAGACATAGTGGAATAGGGCAGCTGCCAAGTTCTGATTGGTCAAAGTCCAGGTAGTAGAGGCTGGGTTTACCAAACAGATACCTGATTCAACGACAGTCTGAGGAGTTGGGGCAGGTAAAGTGCCATCAAGAAAGACCAATAACCCATTGGCCTTGGTAATCTTGATCATTCGGGATCTCCAAGTTTTTAGTTGTCTGTAGTTAACGCAAATGTAGCCATCGACTTCAGATTCATCATCAAGAACTTCAGCGAGGGAGGAATGTGTCTCGGTGATGTTGTGAGTGGCCAATCCTTCGTGGATCTGGGGCATTCCTGAGCCATCCATGGCGGAAAAGCCTAATTAAACTATGATACCATGGAACGGGAAGAAAGAGAGAAGAAGGAGAACATGATCTTGTGGAAAAAGAAAATAGGGAGAAGAAATTAAAGCAGTAATTGATTATTCCTAAACGTGCACAAGTCTAATAAGATATGGTATTTATACGTTAGGACACATACTAATTACATAAAAGACTGAACAATAACAGTACAGTGGACCCCAACATAATATATTTTATTTATTAGGTTCCTTTATCAATTATGAGATTTCTGCTGGGAACATTTTTCAATTTTTTTTTATATAGCTGACTGCAGTCATATTATTTGCACGAGGCATGCAAATAATAAAATAATAAAATAATTAAATAAATATTTTTAAATAAATATCTAGCTGTTCAGCTATTTGTCGTTTTTTTTTTGAGTGGGAGTTTGGAGATTTTCTAAGTGTGGTCATCATCTCAAACGAGAGCATTGATTTGCTCTCCTTTTTTAACTTCATTTTTTGTTCTCTAAAGTTCATCTAAAATATCATGTTTTTAACTAATTGCATTGTTTTAATGTCTCTGAATTTCTATTTATAATATCTATTAGAAGGTCAGAAAATTGTTTCTTATGGATTTTCAACGTAAAGTAACGAAGAACTATTCAAATTAAGAATTTGTGTTATGCAAATTTGTATGTTTTCATAATTTTGTGTTTTTTTCTCATTTTAGATTTACTTTGGCAAATCCTTCACAGTAGAATGTCTTTATATTTCCATGTTCTTTATAATATTTTTTTGTTATGTATTCTGTTGTCTCTAAATGATCAGTAGTTAACTGTTGCTAATTGTCATTAGAATCTTCTGCTAACTTTTCTCATTATTTTTTGTTAGATATTATTACATATTCTTTACTTTCCATGATAGAACGAATGTTCTTCTAGCTTATCCCTCCATCATTGCAGGTCTCATTCTCTGCGAAGGAGATTGATTTTTCAGAATGGAAAGGTGATTTACTCACAATTGCTGTATCTGAGAAGGATATTTCGAAGGATGAAGACTCTAAGTTTCTGAATTCAATTTTGAAAAAGCTGGATGGGCAGCTTAACGGTCTTCTCAGTGAAGTTTTGATTGAGGAAGATTTCAAGGGAAAAAATGGGCAGTCTGTGGTTCTTAGGCTTCCTGGATTTGGTTTTAAAAGGCTGGGTCTTGTTGGGGTGTCTCAAAGCACTTCATTGTCTTTGGCAGCAATACATCGGGAGATTGGCGAAGCCATTGCAGCAGCTGCAAAGGCTGCCCATGCTAGTAGTGCTGCTATAATTCTTGCTTCTACAAATGGAATTTTGGATGAATTCAAGTTAACTGTTGCTTCCGCAATTTCAGCTGGTGATATTTCGGTCTGATCTTCACATCAAGGGATAAGATATAAGGGAGTGTCAAAGTAGTCCCATAATTTTTTAGATTATATATAGCCATTTTAGTTTCAAAATCTATAGAAATGTCAAATTAGCCGCTTGACCATTTGAATTGGGGCTGAAATAATCCTCTTTGGTGATTTTTTTAACCCCATATTAAAAGAGTCCGAAGACTAAATTGATACTTATATAGACTTGTGGCTAAGAAGACCCTAGACTTTTTTGACACTTTTCTCATTTACATACAGATTGCATAATTCATATGTATTTACATATCTACCACTTAAACATTATTATTTACATGTGTACCATATAAATCTTTAACAGCACATCAAAAATATCACTATCAATATCTTTTTAAATTCAAACTTTGGTAGTTATAAATGTAAATGCATAAGATTTGTGTGGTATGCATGTAAATGTCCCAATATATAAACACTATGGATTTGATTTTGTGATTCTCTTAACATGTTCATCCTACTTTCTGCTGTGCAGGAATTGTGCTGGGACTTTATGAAGACAACAGATATAAGTCGGAGTCGAAAAAGCTTTCCTTAAAATCAGTGGATATTATTGGTTTGGGTTCTGGACCAGAGTTCGATAAGAAGCTGAAGTATTCAAATGCTGTTTCCTCAGGAATTATCTTTGCCAAAGAGCTTGTGAATTCGCCCGCCAATGTGCTTACACCAGGTAAGTGTTCATTTTCTCATGTTTTTTTAGCTCCTGAAGTTAGGAGAATGCTCTTCTTTTTGTTGATTTGAAGAACTTCACCTGTCGTTGGTTCTAATATTAAAAAGGGTATTTGAGTTTTCGGTTGTGGGTCAAAACTTTTTGATATCAAGCCAGATTGGACTTAGCTTGAAAATTGAGTCTTTTTTTCCTTTGGCAACTTATGTTTCTATTTTGGGGAATTTACATATATACCATCCAAATCCTATGTATTTGCATATCTAGCACTTAAACTTTACTTTTTACATGTATACCACCCAAATCTTTATATCGCATACCACTAAACTTTTAAAAAATGCAATTCATTTTTTCATGAATAAGTAAGGCGACATATATGTAAAAATTGAAGCTTAAGTGTCAGATATGTAAATACATAATAATTAAGTGTAATGCATGTAAATCTTCCTTCTATTTTTAGTTACCGAGTATCACTATTTTTTTCAAAGCAACTTTTTGGCCCTATCATCTTAAAATTGTGGGCTCTTAATTATTTTTTGCTCAAAATAGTTAACCTATCATTTCTCTCTTACCCGACACGCATATTAAGATAGGCTATTTTTCATAGATTTTTACTCTTAGCATATTTGTCGCTCATGCAACAACTAATTGACAAAGCAAGAACATTCTTCTTAATCTGCAACATGAAAGCTAGTTAAATACAAAATGTCTTCAAATTTCATGTTGATTTGTTGCCTGCTTGTAGTTTGAAAAGATAATCGGCACATCGCAATGGAAAATGTAGATATTGAGATAAATTATTTAGTATATTAATGTCTAAAAAATATTCAATTCACATGAATGTTGTAGAATGTATTATACATAAAAAAGCTTTCAATGGCTAAATTTTTAGATGATTCAGTTATTGATGCATGATTAAATATTCATAAATAATGATTAAATCACATCATTAAATATTCTTATGTCATCGATCAATGTAAATGATCTTGATCTTATATGTGAAGGTGAAAAAATCTTATTTTAATTTTGTGGAGAATTGGCATCTCTCGGAGATGATTATACATTGAGTTAATGGAATTCTTAGAGTCCCATCCCATGTTAATATATCCATGATATATATATATATATACATATACATATATAAAATTAATACAAGGATCACACGCCTACAGGAAACTAGGCATTGACTTAATGAAAAAGATCAAGTGGCCAAGCCTAGTTGAATGATATCCACTATTTATATAACAAAATAATACAAGTGTGGCCACCTACAAGAAATTGGAGGATCTTTAGTAAATGATTCCTCTGGGAATTTATAGGCGATGATGGAATTGGTTGGGCTTCACACTCGGCCATTTTAAATGACTTAGATGTTTACGACAATATAGCTTTGATGTAGCCGAAGGTGGTTGTATTGTAATCGTGTTTGACAATTGCTATGATTAAAGCGCAGCTTAAGACGTCTATAGCACAAGTTGGAGTAATTTTTGTAAATTATTCCTCTAGAAATTAATAATTGATGATGAGGAAGTTAGGGTTGGTCCTCACACTCATCCATTGTGAATAAATGAAATGCATATGACAACAGGGTTATGATGTAACCGAAGGTGGGGGTTGTATAATCTTGTCTAAAGATTGCAAGTGCGGCTAAAGATGGCCACTACATGGTTTTACCAATGATAATTGTGTTTTATGCCTTGAAACAAGGCTTTGTAATCCAAGACTTGAAGGCGACGACTATTATGCATGTGAGGTTGTGACATGTCTAGCATGACAACAAATGCGATGCAAGTGAGTTTTATATCATTGGTTATGAAGGACACTAGTGGCAATGGTAATATGGAGAATGCAAACGAGATGTGACCTTGTTGTTGGATATGATTTGGAGATGCTATAAGTGGACGAATGAGGTGAAAATGAATTGCTAAGGGAAGGCGACTTTCCAAGTTTGGCTTTTGCCCACCTTATGAAAGATTTATTTTTTAGCATGAGAGGGGCTCACCAAGTTGGAATGAGGTGTAACCAAGATGTAAGGATGTGGTGGAATGGATAATGAAGCAAGAAGTGTTGTGTGGGAGGTTGTTGAGGTATAGAGGAGGCTAAGGTTCACTCGGGAAAAATGAAACCAATAGGGATGAAACTACGGTTCCATTTGATGATGAAACTATTTTTTTAGGGGATTGTTCTTTTAATTTTCTATAATTTTGGGAGTTGTAGATGGAAGATGGAGTAATAATATGTAGTGGAGTGGAAGATGGAGTATTAATAAAGTTTTGGCAATCTCTCATGCAACCATGACCTTAGAAAGAAGTTTTCATGAATACCAATTCTCGATCTTTTGAAGTTTTCATCGATCTACATGGATATGTAGATTCAGATTTGACAAGAGATATTGATGGTAGAAGAAGTACAACACGGTATATCTTTAATTTGAGCAATACAACAGTGAGTTGTGTTTTCAAGCTGTAGAAGATTGTTGTATTTTCAACCACAAAAGTTGAATACATTGCTATCACTAAGGCTAGCAAGCAGATGATTTAGCTGCAAAGCTTTATTATAAAACTGATTCATCTGGCTAATAATGTCACCTTTCATGTCACAACTAAGTATATTCAGTGAGATATCACTTTATTCGTTCTCTCTTAGAAAATTGATATTTAATTTTGGAGAAGATACACACAGCTAAGAATACTACAAATATATTTATTAAGGTGGTGACTATTGAGAAACAAAATTCTTGCTTGACTTCACTGGGAGTTTATGAAGATTAAAACTAGAGCGATATTATAGTACATGACTACAAAGATAGTACAAATGTGAAGGTGCGGAATTGGGTGCAATTTGTCTTCAAGTGGGAGATTATAAAGTTTGGTGCCTGACACATTGTAACAGGTTTTTTGTGCCCAGAAGGGGCGTCTTGGCGTCAAAGGGATTCTCAAGCGCTCAAGGGGGTGCACCACCGCTCTAATCCAGAGCAGGTGACACCTCTGCTCTCATTTTGTTCACCCTCGAGCTTGGGTCTAGAGGGGGCGGTGCCCAAGCATCCATTCAAGGGACGTCAATGCTCTAATTCTTGACTTCGACCAGAGTGAGTTAAAAAGCAACACTCGAGAATGGTGTTTCAATGCTAATAATGATTTGTACACAGTTTGGGATATAAGCCCTTTCTTCTCAAAAGATTATACTCTCTCTCGCAATATATTCTCGACTATGCATAAAAGTTGCAGAGCAGCGTCTATGCTGAGAATGTGGATTTCGGCGAGTGTTTTCCTTTGTGAGATCAAGAGAGGAAGGACGTGAATTATTGTAAGTTCTAGTGGTGTAGAGAGTGGATCTGGGCGGTGCAATTCTGTGCTATTCTCCTTTCATAGTGCATCTTTTGGTGTGGTGCGACTCCGCGTCTTTTTTTCATTCTCGGTTTTCCCCCATTAAATATGTGTTTTTCTAAATTTTTTTGTTGTGCTTCTGTTCAATTTCTTATTGTGGATATCTCAAATTGATGTTTTTATTTTTCGTNTTTGAATGGTTTCAGAATACCATTGGTCTATTATGAGTAATTATCTCTTCATGAATGTCCATACTTTTTGGAAGTTCTTCATATCAAACATTTTTGCAATTGTTCTTTCAACTAAACGTTCTCATTATATTGGCTCCTTAATTAATGCTACTCCCATTAGTTATGTAAATTGGCAGGTGTTAACTATTTTGAGAAAGAATCTGAACAATTTATTATTATCCATGTGTGTGTGCGTCTACATATGCATGTATATATGTATATGTGTATATATGTATATGTGTATGTATGTATGTGTGTATCATGTATGTATGTGTATATATTTATGTGTGTATTATGTATGTATAAATATCAAAATAACACAGACATACATACGCATATACATACATACATACATATCAAAATATCAAAGTAAAAGTATTCTCTCATTTTGTTTCAAAGAGCAGTAGATGGATTTTCATTTGATATAAGCAGTCTTTGATTTGGATCTTCATGCATGCAAAATCTTTTCCTTAGACGCTGCCGATTCTCATCTTTCAACTAATTTTGATACTGATTTCTAGAAAAGTAATTGTGAGACCAATATAAAGGCTAAAAGGAAACAATAAAACACTTTAATAAAACAAATTAAAAATTTGTGTAGTTCAATGAGATTGCCTCTCTTAAGTTCACAAGCCAGTTTTCCACAAAAAGGAAAAACTACAAAGTAGATTGTTCTAAAGCTACACAAGCACTTCTCTCAGCATGCTATGAAGAGGTGCAAACACTTCGAGATTGGTGGAGACAACAAGGGGAAGCAAACATTGTTGTTCTAAATACCGAGTTGCTTGCCTCGTTTCCTGGTGCATTATTACCATTATTATAATTGTTTATTACTCATTTCTGCTCCAAAAAATTTTTTTTCTGTTGCAGGATATTGGCTTTTTTACCGGTAGATTCTGCTAAATGAGATATTGGACCTATAATATTGCAGAAAGTAGTGTTTTTTACTTGGGTGTCCACATGGAAAAAATTATTCCATAATTGTAGTTATGGGAACATAAAAAATTTTTCACTCTTTCTTGCTTGGAAAATAATAGAGGAGTGAACAACGAAATGAGAAACTCAGAGAACATATTAAAGTTAAAGTAGTATTTTGTTTGTTCACAATAAAGGCGTAGTCTGTAGCACCACCAAGCTTACATCAATAACACTTTGCTTGCTTCGTATTGAGACAATTCACCCCGGCCACAAATAAAAGAGTCGAGTGATTCCTTTCTTTTCTCTTTCTTCTCCTAACTCTTTTGTCTCTCTATTGTTCTCTCATTTATTCGCTTATCTGTTTTTTTCCTTCCATATGGCAAACCAATTTCTCTCATTCCCTCTCAACAAATTTACTTGATCACATCAAATGAATAATTTGTTGGTTTTGAGTTCTTTGATATTGCGCTAGCCTAAATGTTGCAAATCTCGTAGTTTATAGTCATCAACTACTCAATATGGTTGTGTTAGGAATACATGATGGAAATATTGTTTTTTTATTAGTTTGAGTGTTTCTTTTTAGTGTATGTTATAGTTTTCATATTTTCTTTTCAATAAAAGATACTTTTGATGTTACCTTATTATGAGCTATTATTAGTGCTATGATGGTAACAAGAAATTTTACCTATTTGGATTCACTATGTTGTAACCAAATTTTAGAACTTTTTGTCTTTATAATCTTACATAGTTTTCGAAGTTACACTTCTGTCGTGGGACTTTTTGTTGTTTTGATGTCCTTGCGGTTGATGTATTCCAACACGTTTTGTTTCAAATTAGGTCCTCAACTTTATACCGCTCTCACGACATTGACTCATGTTGGATCGGTGGGTGCCATTATTTTTATTGTCTCAAAATGATCCACTTTTAAATTTGTTGTTCGATACTTATTCCTTCGGATAAACTGTTTTAGCTTTCTTTTATTTATGGGAGTGGTTTCTTTGAATTTGGTTTTGTTTTTTTTGAGATATTATTGAAACAAGAAGAAAGCGAGAAGAAAAAGAAGGAGAAGACGTAGGAGGTGCAGATAAAGAAAACAATGAGAAAAAGATAAAGCAGTAATTGATTATTCCCAACCATGTACAAATCTAATAGAATAAGGTATTTATACCTCAGGACACATACAAACTACATAAAGGGCTAAACAATAAAAATATAGTGGACCCCAACATAATATATTTTATTTATTTGATTTCTTTATCATTCCCCCACGAACTAACAATAGTTGCTGAAGACATTGTTAGTTTGTCTCGAAGCTTGTGAAACCTAGGAGTGGGGAGAGCTTTAGTGAATATATTTGTGATTTGGTCTTCTGATGCCAAGGTATTGTAGTTTTATCTCATTGGACTTGATGTGATCTCTGATGAAACAATAATTTATTTTAATATGCTCAGTTCTCGTGTGAAAAATTAGGTTACGAGCAAATGCCATGACAAACATGTGGTCGCAATAGATTGTGGTAGGTTTTGTACCGGGGAGTTGAAAATATTGGAAAAGTCTGCGGAGCCAAATAACTTCTGTGACAACAGATAAAATTGCTCTATATTCAACTTCAGTGGAGGATTTTGCCACAGTTGGTGGCTTTTTTACATTGCATGAGAGTAGATTAGTACCAAAAAATGTGCAGTGCCCTGTGATTGATCTCCTGTCATTCGTGTCATTAGCTCAATTGGCGTCAGCATAAATATGAAGAACTAGTGAGTCAACTTTGAAGGGTAGACCCAATTCTAAGGTTCCGTGGAGATATCATAGAAGACATTTAAGAGCTTGGTAATGTTGGTCAAGAGGGTTGTGAAGATGTTGAGAACAGTATTTTCCACAATCATGTTATCTGGTCTTAAGGTGAGATATTGGAGTGATCCAATAAGATGCTTGTAAAGTGAAGGACTAAGAAACTTTTTGTTATTCTTTGCGGGTAGTTTGGTGGTGAGAGTTTGGGGATTCGGTAATAATTTTCAATATTTTGTATGGATATCATCTCAATCGAACAAACTATGACAAACTATACTAAATAGAGTGGTATAGCTTTGTCATAGTTTGTTCGATTGAGATGATATCCCTAAAATATTGATACCCAAGAAGGTAGTTACGGAGTCCAGAAATTTCATATGAGAAGTGATGCTGAAGTTATTACTGAAGTTGCCAGATGAGGGCTGCATTATTCGCAGTTCATAGTATATCTTCTAAATAGAGTAAAAGATAAAGGCTGTAAGAATTATGATGGTAGATGTATAGAGATGAATTAACATTGCTAATTTGAAACTCAAACTTATTAAGATGGGCGATGAATGTGTAATTCCATTGTCTGGAAGCCTGGTTTAGGCCATAAATATATTTTTGTAAAAAGCAGACATAAGAGAGATGTGGGATCCTTATAGTCCATGGTTGATGCATACAGACTGTTCCCTGCAACCGACCATGAAGAAAGGCATTATAATACTTTCCATCGATAATGAAGAGTAAGAATAAGTAGCAGTCTAATTGTAGGTATTTTGGCCATTGAACTAAAGTATTTGTGTAGTTGAGTCAATATTCTTGTTGATAGCCCAAAGCAACTAGTAGCGCTTTGTACCGAGCCACTGATACACACGAATTTAGAGACAATTAACTTACAATTGGGAGTAGGTAGAATGTCCATCCTTGATTGTTGAATGGAGATGGTGTTGCCATTGCCAACCATCACACTCTTATTTCCTTGATATGGTTCAGGTAACTGCAATTGATTATAATCAGCAGTCAAATGTGAAGTAGCTCTTGTATCAAGATACCAATCAATTTTAGCCAAAGATATGCAGGAGGTAAGATAAGCCGTACGTGTGCTTGTGGTTGCTGGAACAACAGAGTTCTTGGGTTGATAGTTGACAATTAGTCTATGCCAATAGGTCCGAGCTATGCGTCCAAGTTTATTACATATTTGACGAGCGATGAATCCCGGTTTCTTTGCCTGAACGTTTGAAGGATTTTGATCACTTTTCCTAGATTGATTTGTATTATATCCTTTACCCTTGTAAAATCCGCCCTTCCCTTTGTGCATATATAAAGCTAGTTGAGTATCAAGTTCAATGTTTTAAGATTTGGACTCATAGGAAATATTTATTTCCTCACTGAATAAGAGGGAACACCGATTTTCAAGACTTATGGAAGCCGGTTGGGTTCTTATAGTTATCTTGTATGCTTGATAAGATCGTGGAAGACCTTTTAGAATGTAAAGAATTACATCTTCTGTATCAACTTTTGAGCTGGCCGCATATATGTTATCAACTAATGATTTAATTTTCATCAGATATTGACTCATAGTCATGTTTCACATTGTCACATTGTATAATTCATTCTTTAATTGAATGACCCGAGAACGATTGGTTGCCTGTAATTGTTTCTCCAAGACAGTCCAAATTTCATAATAACTTTCTAATTTCAGAAAATATGGCAGAATAGAAGCAGACATAGTGGAATAGGGCAGCTGCTAAGTTCTGATTGGTCAAAGTCCAGGTAGTATAGGCTGGGTTTACCAAACAGATACCTGATTCAACGACAGTCTGAGGAGTTGGGGCAGGTAAAGTGCCATCAAGAAAGACCAATAACCCATTGGCCTTGGTAATCTTGATCATTCGGGATCTCCAAGTTTTTAGTTGTCTGTAGTTAACGCAAATGTAGCCATCGACTTCAGATTCATCATCAAGAACTTCAGCGAGGGAGGAATGTGTCTCGGTGATGTTGTGAGTGGCCAATCCTTGGTGGATCTGGGGCATTCCTGAGCCATCCATGGCGGAAAAGCCTAATTAAACTATGATACCATGGAACGGGAAGAAAGAGAGAAGAAGGAGAACATGATCTTGTGGAAAAAGAAAATAGGGAGAAGAAATTAAAGCAGTAATTGATTATTCCTAAACGTGCACAAGTCTAATAAGATATGGTATTTATACGTTAGGACACATACTAATTACATAAAAGACTGAACAATAACAGTACAGTGGACCCCAACATAATATATTTTATTTATTAGGTTCCTTTATCAATTATGAGATTTCTGCTGGGAACATCTTTCAATTTTTTTTTATATAGCTGACTGCAGTCATATTATTGGCACGAGGCATGCAAAAAATAAAATAATAAAATAATAAAATAAATATTTTAAAATAAATATCTAGCTGTTCAGCTATTTGTCGTTTTTTTTTGAGTGGGAGTTTGGAGATTTTCTGAGTGTGGTCATCATCTTAAACGAGAGCATTGATTTGCTCTCCTTTTTTTAACTTCATTTTTTGTTCTCTAAAGTTCATCTAAAATATCATGTTTTTAACTAATTGCATTGTTTTAATGTCTCTGAATTTCTATTCATAATATCTATTAGAAGGTCAGAAAATTGTCTTTTATGGATTTTCAACTTAAAGTAACGAAGAACTATTCAAATTAAGAATTTGTGTTATGCAAATTTGTATGTTTTCATAATTTTGTTTTTTTCTCATTTTAGATTTACTTTGGCAAATCCTTCACAGTAGAATGCCTTTATATTTCCATGTTCTTTATAATATTTTTTGTTATGTATTCTGTTGTCTAAATAATCAGTAGTTAACTGTTGCTAATTGTCATTAGAATCTTCTGCTAACTTTTCTCATTATTTTTTGTTAGATATTATTACATATTCTTTACTTTCCATGATAGAACGAATGTTCTTCTAGCTTATCCCTCCATCATTGCAGGTCTCATTCTCTGCGAAGGAGATTGATTTTTCAGAATGGAAAGGTGATTTACTCACAATTGCTGTATCTGAGAAGGATATTTCGAAGGATGAAGACTCTAAGTTTCTGAATTCAATTTTGAAAAAGCTGGATGGGCAGCTTAACGGTCTTCTCAGTGAAGTTTTGATTGAGGAAGATTTCAAGGGAAAAAATGGGCAGTCTGTGGTTCTTAGGCTTCCTGGATTTGGTTTTAAAAGGCTGGGTCTTGTTGGGGTGTCTCAAAGCACTTCATTGTCTTTGGCAGCAATACATCGGGAGATTGGCGAAGCCATTGCAGCAGCTGCAAAGGCTGCCCATGCTAGTAGTGCTGCTATAATTCTTGCTTCTACAAATGGAATTTTGGATGAATTCAAGTTAACTGTTGCTTCCGCAATTTCAACTGGTGATATTCCGGTCTGATCTTCACATCAAGGGATAAGATATAAGGGAGTGTCAAAATAGTCCCATAATTTTTTAGATTATATAGAGCCATTTTAGTTTCAAAATCTATAGAAATGTCAAATTAGCCGCTTGACCATTTGAATTGGGGCTGAAATAATCCTCTTTGGTGATTGTTTTAACCCCATATTAAAAGAGTCCAAAGACTAAATTGATACTTATATAGACTTGTGACTAAGATGACCCTAGACTATTTTGACACTTTTCTCATTTACATACATATTGCCTAATTCATATGTTTTTACATATCTACCACTTAAACATTATTATTTACATGTGTACCATATAAATCTTTAACAGCACATCAAAAATATCACTATCAATATCTTTTTAAATTCAAACTTTGGTAGTTAGAAATGTACATGCATAAGAATTGTGTGGTATGCATGTAAATGTCCCAATATATAAACACTATGGATTTGATTTTGTGATTCTCTTAACATGTTCATCCTACTTTCTGCTGTGCAGGAATTGTGCTGGGACTTTATGAAGACAACAGATATAAGTCGGAGTCGAAAAAGCTTTCCTTAAAATCAGTGGATATTATTGGTTTGGGTTCTGAACCAGAGTTCGATAAGAAGCTGAAGTATTCAAATGCTGTTTCCTCAGGAATTATCTTTGCCAAAGAGCTTGTGAATTCGCCCGCCAATGTGCTTACACCAGGTAAGTGTTCATTTTCTCATGTTTTTTTAGCTCCTGAAGTTAGGAGAATGCTCTTCTTTTTGTTGATTTGAAGAACTTCACCTGTCGTTGGTTCTAATATTAAAAAGGGTATTTGAGTTTTCGGTTGTGGGTCAAAACTTTTTGATATCAAGCCAGATTGGACTTAGCTTGAAAATTGAGTCTTTTTTTCCTTTGGCAACTTATGTTTCTATTTTGGGGAATTTACATATATACCATCCAAATCCTATGTTTTTGCATATCTAGCACTTAAACTTTACTTTTTACATGTATACCACCCAAATCTTTATATCGCATACCACTAAACTTTTAAAAAATGCAATTCATTTTTTCATGAATAAGTAAGGCGACATATATGTAAAAATTGAAGCTTAAGTGTCAGATATGTAAATACATAATAATTAAGTGTAATGCATGTAAATCTTCCTTCTATTTTTAGTTACCGAGTATCACTATTTTTTTCAAAGCAACTTTTTGGCCCTATCATCTTAAAATTGTGGGCTCTTAATTATTTTTTGCTCAAAATAGTTAACCTATCATTTCTCTCTTACCCAACACGCATATTAAGATAGGCTATTTTTCATATATTTTTACTCTTAGCATATTTGTCGCTCATGCAACAACTAATTGACAAAGCAAGAACATTCTTCTTAATCTGCAACATGAAAGCTAGTTAAATACAAAATGTCTTCAAATTTCATGTTGATTTGTTGCCTGCTTGTAGTTTGAAAAGATATTCGGCACATCGCAATGGAAAATGTAGATATTGAGATAAATTTTTTAGTATATTAATGACTAAAAAATATTCAAATCACATGAATGTTGTAGAATGTATTATACATCAAAAAGCTTTCAATGGCTAAATTTTTAGATGATTCAGTTATTGATGAATGATTAAATATTCATAAATAATGATTAAATTACATCATTAAATATTCTTATGTCATCGATCAATGTAAATGATCTTGATCTTATATGTGAAGGTGAAAACATCTTATTTTAATTTTGTGGAGAATTGGCATCTCTCGGAGATGATTATACATTGAGTTAATGGAAAAATTCTTAGAGTCCCATCCCATATTAATATATCCATGATATATATATATATATATATATACATATATAAAATTAATACACGGATCACACACCTACAAGAAACTAGGCATTGACTTAATGAAAAAGAATAAGTGGCCAAGCCTAGTTGAATGATATCCACTATTTATATAACAAAATAATACAAGTGTGGCCACCTACAAGAAATTGGAGGAACTTTAGTACATGATTCCTCTGGGAATTTATAGGCGATGCAGATGGAATTAGGGTTGGGCTTCACACTCGACCATTTTAAATGACTTAGATGTTTATGACAATATAGCTTTGATGTAGTCGAAGGTGGTTGTATTGTAATCGTGTTTGACAATTGCTATGATTAAAGCGCGGCTTAAGACATCTATAGCACAAGTTGGAGTAATTTTTGTAAATTATTCCTCTAGAAATTAATAATTGATGATGAGGAAGTTAGGGTTGGTCCTCACACTCATCCATTGTGAATAAATGAAATGCATATGACAACAGGGTTATGATGTAACCGAAGGTGGGGGTTGTATAATCTTGTCTAAAGATTGCAAGTGCGGCTAAAGATGGCCACTACATGGTTTTACCAATGATAATTGTGTTTTATGCCTTGAAACAAGGCTTTGTAATCCAAGACTTGAAGGCGACGACTACTTATGCATGTGAGGTTGTGACATGTCTAGCATGACAACAAATGCTATGCAAGTGAGTTTTATATCATTGGTTATGAAGGACACTAGTGGAAATGGTAATATGGAGAATGCAAACGTGATGTGACCTTGTTGTTGGATATGATTTGGAGATGCTATAAGTGGACGGATGAGGTGAATATGAATTGCTAAGGGAAGGCGACTTTCCAAGTTTGGCTTTTGCCCACCTTATGAAAGAATTATTTTTTAGCATGAGAGGGGCTCACCAAGTTGGAATGAGGTGTAACCAAGATGTAAGGATGTGGTGGAATGGATAATGAAGCAAGAAGTGTTGTGTGGGAGGTTTTGGAGGTATAGAGGAGGCTATGGTTCACTTGGGAAAAATGAAACCAATAGGGATGAGACTACGGTTCCATTTGATGATGAAACTATTTTTTTAGGGGATTGTTCTTTTAATTTTCTATAATTTTGGGAGTTGTAGATGGAAGATGGAGTAATAATATGTAGTGGAGTGGAAGATGGAGTATCAATAAAGTTTTGGCAATCTCTCATGCAACCATGACCTTAGAAAGAAGTTTTCATGAATGCCAGTTCTCGATATTTTGAAGTTTTCATCGATCTACATGAATATGTAGATTCAGATTTGACAAGAGATATTGATGGTGGAAGAAGCACAACACGGTATATCTTTAATTTGAGCAATACAACAGTGAGTTGTGTTTTCAAGCTGTAGAAGATTGTTGTATTTTCAACCACAAAAGTTGAATACATTGCTATCACTAAGGCTAGCAAAGGCTAGCAAGGAGATGATTTAGCTACAAAGCTTTATTATAAAATTGATTCATCTGGCTAATTATGTCACCTTTCATGTCACAACTAAGTATATTCAGTGAGATATCACTTTATTCGTTCTCTCTTAGAAAATTGATATTTAATTTTGGAGAAGATACACACAGCTAAGAATATTACAAATATATTTATTAAGGTGGTGACTATTGAGAAACAAAATTCATGCTTGACTTCACTGAGAGTTTATGAAGATTAAAACTAGAGCGATATTACAGTACATGACTACAAAGATAGTACAAATGTGAAGGTGTGGAATTGGGTGCAATTCGTCTTCAAGTGGGAGATTGTAAAGTGTGGTGCCTGATAGCATAGTCTGCAACACATTGTAACAGGTTTTTTGTTCCCAGAAGGGGCGTCTTGGTGTCAAAGGGATTCTCAAGCGCTCAAGGGGGTGCCCCACCGCTCTAATCCAGAGCAGGTGACACCTCTGCTCTCATTTTGTTCGCCCTCGAGCTTGGGTCTAGAGGGGGCGGTGCCCAAGCGTCCATTCAAGGAACGTCAATGCCCGAATTCTTGACTTCGACCAGAGTGAGTTAAAAAGCAACACTCGAGAATGGTGTTTCAATGCTAATAACGATTTGTACACAGTTTGGGATATAAGCCCTTTCTTCTCAAAAGATTATACTCTCTCTCTCAATATAATCTCGACTATGCATAAAAGGTGCAGAGCGGCGTCTTTGTTGAGAATGTGGATTTCGGCGAGTGTTTTCCTTTGTGAGATCAAGAGAGGAAGGACGTGAATTATTGTAAGTTCTAGTGGTATAGAGAGTGGATCTGGGTGGTGCAATTCTGTGCTATTCTCCTTTCATAGTGCATCTTTTGGTGTGTTGCGACTCCTTGTCTTTTTTTCATTCTCTGTTTTTCCCCATTAAATATGTGTTTTTGTAAATTTTTTGGTTGTGCTTCTGTTCAATTTTTTATTTTGGATCTCTCAAATTGATGTTTTTTTTTTCGTTGTGTGTTTTTGGTTATGAATCAATCAAATTTCAAGTTTCCATCTCAATATGTGGCAGGGCGGGGTGGAGCAAGGGGTAGGGGTGGGGGTGGGGAATAGGGAAGAGCAGTGAGGCTCAATCAGAAGAGTTGTTTGATGTACGACTTGTGTAAAACAAAGCAATGAGAAAGAGAGAGTTGTGCCCAGACATAGAGAAATGAATGAAATGGCTACCCACAACCAGTTTGTTATTGTGTAGAGTCTGATTGTGTTAATTAATTAGAGACTCAAACTTCTCAATTTCCCCTATCAAGCTTGACAGTGAGTTTGTTGCCGACAATGGGGCTGGCTGCTCACCAACTTACACACAACGCTTGGAGGGGAGCTCCACAACGCAGAGATTCAGAACTCAAGAGCGCGACACTGCAACACCTCTAATGCAACGTCCTTGCTCCCATTGGAGTGCTGCAACTCTATGATGCCCATATGAATTGATTGCCATCTTTGCGCAGAGATGTGTTTTGGATTTTGAGTTTTCTCTTATGCAAATGGGAGAATAAGCATTCTGAAGTATTTCAAATTGTGGAGAGGTTTAAGTGTAGTGTAATTTGTGTGATTCCCTTCATTTTCTTCATAATGTACTTCTTAGTTTGGTGTGGTTCTGTATTTTTTTCTTGTTCTAGGGTTTTTCTACGTTAGATCTTGTGTTTTTTATATTTTCTTGTTTTATGTGCTTCTGTTTGAAGTTTTGTTTTGGATCTCTCGAATTGGTTCCCGCAATTTCGTCACATCTTNAGCGCGACACTGCAACACCTCTAATGCAACGTCCTTGCGCCCATTGGAGTGCTGCAACTCTATGACGCCCATATGAATTAATTGCCATCTTTGCGCAGAGATGTGTTTTGGATTTTGTGTTTTCTCTTATGCAAATGGGAAAATAAGCATTCTGAAGTATTTCAAATTGTGGAGAGGTTTAAGTGTATTGTAATTTGTGTGATTCCCTTCATTTTCTTCATAATGTACTTCTTAGTTTGGTGTGGTTCTGTGTTTTTTCTTGTTCTCAGGTTTTTCTACTTTAGATCTTGTGTTTTTTATATTTTCTTGTTTTATGTGCTTCTGTTTGAAGTTTTGCTTTGGATCTCTCGAATTGGTTCCCGCAATTTCGTCACATCTCCCTTAACAAATGATATTAGAGCGAGATTTCTGAAGTTCTTCGGTTTGAGTGTGAGTAATGATCAATGAAGCGAGTATATGGTTGAGAAGTTCAATTCAGACTTTGCTTTCGAAAAAAAGCAAATTGAAGATTCGTTATATCAAGAAAAATATATTTGGCACTGGATGGATTCACTAAGCAATCAAAGTCAATGACTATGGAAGAATGGAAAGTTCTTGATCAAATAGCTCCAGGCTTGATCCAACTTTTACTTTCCTCATCAATTGCTTTCAATGTTGTGAATGAGAGGGCGACTGTTGATCTTATCGCTGCACNCTGGATGGATTCACTAAGCAGTCAAAGTCAATGACTCTGGAAGAATGGAAAGTTCTTGATCAAATAGCTCCAAGCTTGATCCAACTTTCACTTTCCTCATCAATTGCTTTCAATGTTGTGAATTAGAGGACGACTGTTGATTTTATCACTGCAGTAACTAGAATGTATGAGAATTTTTTGACTTCATATAAAATTTTTTAGATTATGAGATGATTAATTATGAAGATGGTGGATAATAGTTTAGTGGCAGAGTACTTAAATAATTTCAACATTGTGGCAAACAAGTTGTGTTCTATTTGCATCAATTTTGACGACAAGTTTAGGACACTTTACTCTTATCTTCATTACCAGATAGTTGGGTTGGACTAGTTATTGTTATGAGTAACAATTTAAGAAATATAAAATTAAACTTTGATGATGTTATGCGATTAGTGTTGAATGAAAAAGTTGGCAAAAAAGCGTGCTATGAAACTTCAAATTTGTTTTGAATATTGATACTTGTTGTGAGATATATACTTCCTGACATAGAAATGAGACACNATTTTGACGACAAGTTTAGGACACTTTACTCTTATCTTCATTACCAGATAGTTGGGTTGGACTAGTTATTGTGATGAGTAACTTTTCAAGAAATATAAAATTAAACTTTGATGATGTTATGCGATTAGTGCTAAATGAAAAAAGTTGGCAAAAAAGCGTGCTATGAAACTTCAAATTTGTTTTGAATATTGATAATTGTTGTAAGATATGTACTTTCTGACATAAAAATGAGACGCAGCCACAGACGGCGCCAATTGTTGTGAGATATGTACTTCCTGGCATATAAATGAGACGAAAAAAAATACAAATCAAACACAGATCGTTTACGTGGTTCGATCCAACTGGATCTACGTCCACAGGAGGGAATCAATCAAGTAGTTCACTAAGACAAAAGAAATGGAGAATACATAGCTTATACATAGAGATGAGCCCCATCTTCCTTCTATGGCCTCTCTCTCAAGCGACACTTTGATACAAGGCCTCAAGATGCTCTCCTCCTCTCCAGCTCTCTAGCTATTCTCTCCTCCTTTGTGATAGCTTAAGATCTCTTTCCTTGCTCTCCTAAGCCTCACACCCTCTCTATTTATAAAAACAAAAGAGTGGTGGGTGGGAGGTAGGTGTGTAGGTGAGATGTGGTAGGTGAGCGGTACCACATTACAAAAGTGTCATTTTACCTTAGTTTAATAATTGGTGGTCAAAATAACAATTCTCCACCTTGACCCTCAATTGAGAAGCTTCGAAGTAAAAATTCCCTTCACCTGGCCCCTGAGGGACCTTCAGCCCTTGCTTGAGTTTGCTAAGTCCAAACAGTACATGGACTTAGCAATCACGGTTCTTCTGATAAGAAAGTACAACCCCTTTTTTCCGACTCCTTGTATGACGACACGAGGACCTTTAGTTACTCTGATGCAGCCATTTTCTGTCTTGAACGAGCATCCGCTTGACTCCAGCGTACCTAAAGAAATCAGATTTCTTTTGAGCTCTGGTACGTGCCTGACATTTTTCAGTACTCGTTCAACTCCATCAAACATCCTTATTCTGATTGATCCACTTCCAACAACCTTATGAGCTTTATTGTCTACCAGTAGAACAGACCCATCATTTTCTTGTTGCAGTGTCTCGAACCAGTCTTTGTGAGGACACATGTGAAAAAAACATTCTGAGTCGAGGATCCACTCCTTACTGGATCCATATTCTGTGATCACCAGGGTCTCAGCAGAATCGTAGTCATCAGAGGCTACGCTTGCTTCTCCTGATTCTTTTAGCTCTTCTTGGTACTTATTCTTCTTGTATGGGCAGTGCCTCTTGAAATGACCGTCCTTGTGACAATAATAGCACTTGAAAGATCCCCTTGATGACTGATTCCCGCCATCCTTGCTTGACTCTGATATGTACTGACAATTTCTTAAATCTTTCCTGTCTGATCTTCCTCTGACAATAAGACTGTCTCCGCTGACTTCGTTGTCCCTATCATGCTCCCTCTGAAGTTCTTTGGCTCTAATCAGATATTGAACCTCCTCCAGAGTAATAGTCTGCACCCTTCCATAGAGCATCGCATCCTTGAAATGCTCGTAGCTCTTAGGAATAGAGTTTAGCAACAGCAGTGCTTTGTCCTCATCGTCCATCTTGACATCGATGTTCTCGAGGTCGTCGATGATCTTGTTGAACTCGTCGATCTGCTCTGAGACGGATTTGTCTTCATGCATTTTGAAGAAGTATAGGCGTTGCTTCAGAAAGAGCCTATTAGCTAGAAACTGTCAGGTAGAGTACCTCGAGTTTGACACAAAGTTCTTGAGCCGTTGTCTCTCTCGACACCTCCCTTAGAATTTTGTCGTCCAAGCTCAGGATTATCAAACTGTGGGTATTGTCCAGTATGCAGATCTTCTCCTTCTCGGTCATGTCGGTCAGCAATGTCGCCGACCCTTTCAAGGCTTCTGCAGCACCACGTTGAACCAATAGAGCTCTCATCTTTACTCTCATAGGCCGAAGTCGTTCTTCCCGTTGAATTTCTCAATGTCGAATTTGGCGGAACTCATTGTCGTGGCTAGAATTTCTTCCAATGAATTCTACATGCTGCTCTTCCAAGAACTAGACTGAAATCACCAAAATGTTGTACTCCCCGTGAACTCCACTGCCTTCGCCAACCGAACGGAGAGCTCCGATCCCTTCTGGCAGAGATCACACCTGTTCGCCGGAGAAAACTTCATGTTCTGTGCTCGCGTCTCCTTCCCGCAGGCACTCCTCTGCGTCCAACGGAACAAATCAGGAATTCCTCCTTTGCCTCTCGCACGAGAATAACTGCCTCTCCAGAGCCGTCGCACCTCGCCAAACTGCTCAAGTCCTCCTGCTTCGCGAACTCCCGTACAGGGAACTCCCCGAACCCTTCTCTGTATGATTTCTGCCTCTTCCCTCTGGCCGAGCTGCTCACAAGACCGAACTCCTCCAAAATCCTATGTTGGCAGCCCTGTCGCAAATTTTCGGCCCTCGCTCGTCAACTGTTCCTCCTCCGTCAAGCCGAATCGCACAACCTCCGGTGCGAATCCAGTCGATCAAAGCTTCCACTGCTCACCGAATCTGTCGCGATTCGGCTGCCTCTGACGTGATCCGCTTGCTCCTCTATTCATGAATGTCGAACTCCTCTTCTTCGTCGCTGACCGCGAACACCTTTACGCGAACACCTTTAGCCAAGAAGTATGGATCTTTCCACAGACTGCGCCAATTGTTGTGAGATATGTACTTCCTGACATAGAAATGAGATGCAAATAACACAAGCAAACACAGATCGTTTACGTGGTTCGATCCAACTAGATCTGCATCCATGGGAGGGAATCAATCAAATAGTTCACTAAGGCAAAAAAAAATGGAGAATACATAACTTATACATAGAGATGAGCTCTCATCTTTCTTCTATGGCCTCCCTCTCAAGCGACACTTTGATACAAGACCTCAAGATGCTCTCATCCTTTCTAGCTCTCTAGCTATTCTCTCCTCCTTTGTGGTAGCTTAAGATCTCTTTCTTTGCTCTCCTAAGCCTCACACCCTCTCAATTTATAGAAGCAAGAGAGTGGTAGGTGGGGGTAAGTGGGATGTGGTAGGTGAGCGGTACCACATTACAAAAGTATTCTTGTACCTTAGTTCAATAATTGAGGGTCAAAATAACAATACTAGATGAAGGAACATAGATAGAAACACATGCTAAGAATGATCCATGTACAGGAGGAAAAAGTTCAGATATGGGAAAGAGAAAAGGTGGAGGTGAATGCTAGAACTTCAGAAAGAAATGTTACCTTAAGAAAAATTGTGGAGCTCCAAAGAAGATTGGTGGTGGAGATTTACACAGAAAATTTTTTAGAATCGTCTCTATAGAGGAAATTCAAGGTAACACCTTTATTTTATCTCTAAATAGTACTTAATCATGGATTATAAATTGAGATGCCTCATTTCATGCTAGTCCCAACATAAAAGTTTTTCAAAGTACACTCAATGTGATCTAGGAAAAGTTTATTTGGGAGATAAAAAGGTCTGCATTATTATTGAAAAATGTGATGTTGATATCAAGTTGTCAAATGAATCAGTTTGAAAAACCGAATAAAGTTATATATGCGTCATGCTTGAAGAAAAATTTTATTTTTGTGAGTCGGCTTATAAGGTCAGGTTATGTGACTACTTTCTCAGATAATTCATGGAATGTGACTAAAGATGTATTGGTGACAGTTTAGGGCAACATTGAAGGCATGTTTTATCTGATCAGTGAGATGTCTGAATTCATTAGAGTAGTTGGAACAAATATTGATTCAAGTCTCTGTCATCGTAGGTTTGGCCATATGAGTGAAAAAAGTATGAAGTCCCTTCTTTCTAAACACAAACTTCATAGTATAAGGTCTATATATTTTGATTTGTATGAAGATTATATTTATGACAAGTAAAAGAATATTATTTTTTCATAAAAGTGGGTCAAAATTAAAGTCTAAAAAGTTTGAGTTAGTCCATACTGATAATGAGGTCATACTCTAATTCAGTCTATTGAAGATTCTTTATATTTTATCACTTTCGTTGATGATCACATCAGGATGGTATGAGCTTATTTCTTAAATTATAAATATGATATGTTTGATGTCTTTTAAGTAGCGGAATCATAATTGAAAATGAGACATATTTGAGGTTGAAGTATCCTATTTTAGATAATGGTAGCTAGTATTGTGATAAGAAGTTCATGAGTTATTATACTTCAAAAGAAATCATTCACTACTTTTAAGGACGCCACATCAAAATAGTGTTTCTGAGTGCTTAAATAGAATTATCACAGAGCGTGTTAGGAGTTTGAGGTTGCATACAAACTTGCCAAAACTATTTTGAGCAGAAGCTATGAATACTGCAGTTTATCTGATCAATCACGGTCAATCAATACGTTTGTATAAAGATTTACCTGAAAAGTTTGGAGTGACAAAAAGATAAATCTATCACATTTGAAAATATTTGGTTGTTTACAATATGTTTGTATTGATGCAGGATTCAGGAGTAATTTTAAATCTATCACACTTTCATTAGATATGACTTGGGTAAATTTTGTTACAAATTATGGGACTATTTGAATAAAAAAAATCATTAGGGGCAGGGATGTGAAATGGAGATGTACAATGATAGAAACAAAACCTAGGATCATCCACGAGTTACTTCCGAAGGCCCATTCAAATAAGTTGAGATAGATGATGTTTACAATTCAGAACTTTACAATGACAGTTTGAGTGTCATTCATCTAGCAAATAATGTTGTATTTCACGTCATGAAAAATCAAATTCAGCAAAGTTACCATTTCATTCATTCACTTCTAGAAGATGATAAATTATCTTTGGAGTAAGTATACATACAATTCAGAATCCTATATATATGTTGATTAATATTGTAACAATTGAGAAATTGAAGCTATGTTTAACTTCACTTAGAGTTCATGAAGATTGAGATTGAGGGCGAGTCAGACTATAGTTCATAACTATAAAAATGAGCAGGATTGATTGTAGTTAGTTTTTAAGGAGAGATTGTTATTATGTAGAGTTTGATTGTGTTAATCAAGAGTTTTTCAAGGGTAAGCGGGTTCCCCTGTATTGGATTAGGGGGCGCCGCCCCCTAAATTTTTTTTTTTTTCGATACCTAGCATGTTGGATCCCAAAAGATAGCGCCACAACGCCCAATACAGGTTCATATCCCTAGAGCACTACATTTCAGCTTCTGGAGGGGAGTGTCGTAGTGCTCGGATGCAATGCTCCAGTGCCAAGACAAGTAGCCTGACAATACTTAGTCCAGATTCAAAACCCGATAACACTACAATGCAACACTCTTAATGCAGCGCCGCAATGCCATATCACGGTGCCCGGGTTCCCATTACCGATTTCATGCAGTTCTTGCTTATTGTGTCAATCTTTTTTGACAGGATTTGGGTTGTATTTTGAGTTTTCTGCGTTTTAAAGTGTTCCAAAGTGTGGAGAAGCTTGAGTGTAGTGTAATCTATACTATTCTCCTCATTTTCTTCATAGTGAATTTCTTGGTGTGGTGTTGCTCCATGATTTTTTTTCCATTCTCGAGTTTTTCTACGTTAATTCTTGTGTTCTCTACGTTTTCTTATTTTGTGCGCTTTTGTTCTAAGTTTTGCTTCGGATCTCTTGAATCGAATCGGTTTCCACAAATTTATCACATCCCCTCCAACACTATTGGCTGACAATTTGTTGTGTGAGGAAGACGAGAGGATCGATTATTACATTTGAGGGCAGTGACGGCGGATTTATATGTGGAGTAGATGGATAATGAATATTTTTTATGTCATATGCCAAAATTATAAATTTTAGAAAAAAAAAATGTGGTATTTTAATTTGATACTTGTTATTCATGCTAAATATCATTGGATTTATTAGTAAAGTTAATTATATTTAGGATTATGCAAACCGATCAAACTTTGTTTTGGCGTTATGAGTTTTACGATGGAAGCTGATTGGTATAGCTAATTTGTCAACCAAACTAACCAAGCCAATTGCGTGCACACCTTTGCTAGTTCCGTTTGGATCATATGTGGCCCCATACGGTGTTTAAATCACACAATTTGGGTGTCATTAGTCTGTCTAGATGAGCTGGTCATTACAGTGATCTTTTTATTTTGTTGCAAGTTTCTGCGGTAACTCATTCGATTTTCTTAGTGAATCCAAACTTCAGACCAAATCCTCGAATTTTCTCGAGATGAATGGTGATTTTTGGATCGCATTATCTTAGTTTTTTTAGATTCTCAAGTCTCCAGTAACTATGTATCTTATAACGGAATAATGCAATTAGTTGGGATAGAATTTTCCATTATCAACCTGTTTTTTTTCTGATNCCTTCTTTCTAAACACAAACTTCATAGTATAAAGTCTATAGATTTTGATTTGTATGAAGATTATATTTATGACAAGTAAAAGAATATTATTTTTTCATGAAAGTGGGTCAAAATTAAAGTCTAAAAAGTTTGAGTTAGTCCATACTCATAATGAGGTCATACTCCAATTCAGTCTATTGGAGATTCTTTATATTTTATCACTTTCGTTGATGATCACACAAGGATGGTATGAGCTTATTTCTTAAATTATAAATATGATGTGTTTGATGTCTTTTAAGTAGCAGAATCATAATTGAAAATGAGACATATTTGAGGTTGGAGTATCCTATTTCAGATAATGGTAGCTAGTATTGTGATAAGAAGTTCCTGAGTTATTATACTTCAAAAGAAATCATTCACTGCTTTTAAGGAAGCCACATCAAAATAGTGTTTCTGAGTGATTAAATAGAATTATCACAGAGCGTGTTAGGAGTTTGAGGTTGCATACAGACTTGCCAAAACTATTTTGAGCAGAAGCTATGAATACTGCAGTTTATCCGATCAATCACGGTCAATCAATACGTTTGTATAAAGATTTACCTGAAAAGTTTGGAGTCACAAAAAGATAAATCTATCACATTTGAAAATATTTGGTTGTTTATCATATGTTTATATTGATGCAGGATTCAAGAGTAATTTTAATTCAAAATCTATCCAGCACACTTTCATTAGATATGACTTAGGTGAATTTTGTTACAAATTATGAGACTATTAGAATAAAAAAAAATCATTAGGGGCAGGGAAGTGAAATGGAGATGTACAATGATAGAAACAAAACCTAGGATCATCCACGAGTTACTTCCGAAGGCCCATTCAAATAAATTGAGATACATGATAACAATGACCAGGAAGATAAAGAAATGAATTTTGCTCAATCTAGTGAAGTATAGAAAATTTTCGAGACACATGTTACTGAATTCAGAAGGTTCTGCAGGATCTCATGACCGACATAGATGTATTCTCCTTCATTATATTATTTATTGTTGACTAATAGTGGTGAACCAGAGTCCATGATAAGACCATTCGAGTATATTACTCAAAAGAGTGAGAGTTTGTCATGGATGATAGCTACAATCATTAATATCAAATCATATATGAAAATTGATAGAACCATCATATAATAAAAAGACGTTACACAACAAATGAGTTTATAAACTGAAAGAAGAATCAGTTGTAGCAAGCACAAGATGAGGTTTGTTGTGAAAGAATTTTAACAAAAAAAAGAGTTGACTGCACTAAGATTTTCTCTCAATAGTGAAAATGACAAATATCAGAGATGTGTTGAGCTTAGTAGAAATGAAAAATCTGCATTTGGAGCATATGAATGTGAAGACAACCTTTTATATGGTGACTTAAAAGAAGAGTTGTGCCTGGTGCAACCACAATGTTATGAAGTTCTAGGAAAAAATATATAGTTTGTATATTAAAGAAGAGTCTTTATGGTTTGAAGCAAGCATCAGGACAATGATATATGAGATTTTATAGGTTTATGTCAGACAGTGGGTGCATGAAGTGTCAATCAGATCACTGTTGCTTCATTAAATATTTTGATAGGACATTATTCTTCTATTATGTGTGGATGATATGCTTATTGCAGGATCTGTTTTGAAGAAGATCAAGGATTTGAAGTGACAATTATTAAGAGCGTTTGAAATGAAAGATTCAGGTCCAACAAAAAAAAATCCTCATATGAGAATCGGTAGGGACAAATGTGCATGCATATTGAAATTTTCTCAAGAAGACAATCTTAAGAAGGTCCAACAAATCTTCAATATGAGTGAGGCAAAATCACTTTGCACCTCCCTAGCTAGTCACTTTAAACTATCTAATGAACGATCTCTTAAGTATGAAGCAGAGTAAACACAGATAAAAAGAACTCTTTATGTTTTAGTTGTTGGAAGTTTGATGTAGGTGATGATATATACAATACCAAATATTGTGCATGGCAGTGAGAGTGGTCAATCGGCACAGTAATCCAAGAAAACACAATTTGGAAGTGGTGAAATGAATTCTCAGATACTTTGGAGGAAAAGTCAACGAAACAATTTATTTTGGAAGTGTAGGGATTGATCTGCATGGATATTTAAATTCAGATTCTGTAGGAGATATTGACTGTAGAAGAAGTACATGTCATGCCTTCACTTTGGGGAACACAACATTGAATTGGATTTTCAAGTTACAGATGATTGTTGCTCTATCGACTACAGAAGCTGAGTATCTTGGCATCACTGAGGCTAACAAGGAAATTATTTAACTACTGCGCTTTATGGCGAAACTTGACAAAGAGCAAGACAATGAAAAACTTTACAATGACAGTTTGAGTGTCATTCATCTAGCAAAGAATGTTGTATTTCATGTCATGACAAATCAAATTCAGCAAAGTTACCATTTCATTCATTCACTTCTAGAAGATGGTAAATTATCTTTGGAGTAAATATACATACAATTCAGAATCCTATATATATGTTGATTAATATTGTAACAACTGAGAAATTGAAGCTATGTTTAACTTCAGTTAGAGTTCATGAAGGTTGAGATTGAGGGCGAGTCACACTATAGTTCATAACTATAAAAATGAGCAGGATTGATTGTAGTTAGTTTTTAAGGAGAGATTGTTATTATGTAGAGTCTGATTGTGTTAATCAAGAGTTTTTCAAGGGTAAGTGGGTTCCCCTGTATTGGATTAGGGGGCGCCATCCCCTAAATTCTTTTTTTTTGGATACCTAGCATGTTGGATCCCAAAAGATAGCGCCACAATGCCCAGTACAGGTTCATATCCCTAGAGCCCTAGATTTTAGCTTCTGGAGGGGAGTGTCGTAGTGCTCGGATGCAATGCTCCAGTGCCAAGACAAGTAGCTGACAACACTTAGTCCAGATTCAAAACCCGATAACACTACAATGCAACACTCTTAATGCAGCGCCGCAATGCCATATCACGGTGCTCGGGTTCCCATTACCGATTTCATGCAGTTCTTTCTTATTGTGTCAATCTTTTTTTATAGGATTTGGGTTGTATTTTGAGTTTTCTGCGTTTTAAAGTGTTCTAAAGTGTGGAGAAGCTTGAGTGTAGTGTAATCTATACTATTCTCCTCATTTTCTTCATAGTGAATTTCTTGGTGTGGTGTTGCTTCATGATTTTTTTTCAATTCTCGAGTTTTTCCACGTTAATTCTTGTGTTCTCTACGTTTTCTTATTTTGTGTGCTTCTGTTCTAAGTTTTGCTTCGGATCTCTTGAATCGAATCGGTTTCCACAATTTAATCACATCCCCTCCAACACTATTGGCTGACAATTTGTTGCGTGAGGAAGACGAGAGGATCTATTATTACATTTGTGGGCAGTGACGGCGGATTTATATGTGGAGTAGATGGATAATGAATATTTTTTATGTCATATGCCAAAATTATAAATTTTAGAAAAAAAAAATGTGGTATTTTAATTTGATACTTGTTATTCATGCTAAATATCATTGGATTTATTAGTAAAGTTAATTATATTTAGGATTATGCAAACCGATCAAACTTTGTTTTGGCGTTATGAGTTTTACGATGGAAGCTGATTGGTATAGCTAATTTGTTAACCAAACTAACCAAGCCAATTGCGTGCACACCCTTGCTAGTTCCGTTTGGATCATATGTGGCCCCATATGGTGTTTAAATCACACAATTTGGGTGTCATTAGTCTGTCTAGATGAGCTGGTCATTACAGTGATCTTTTTATTTTGTTGCAAGTTTCTGCGGTAACTCATTCGATTTTCTTAGTAAATCCAAACTTCAAATCCTCGAATTTTCTCGAGATGAATGGTGTTTTTTGGATCCAACAGAGCATGCATTATCTTAGTTCCTTTAGATTCTCAAGTCTCCAGTAACTATGTATCTTATAACGGAATAATGCAATTAGTTTGGATAGAATTTTCCATTATCAACCTGTTTTTTTTCTGATATTGAAAGACATCCCTAACTTTGCTCTGTTATGTTTCAGCCATACTGGCAGAAGAAGCTTCAAAAATTGCTTCCACGTACAGTGATGTCTTTACTGCAAAAATATTAGATGTGGAGCAATGCACGGAATTGAAGATGGGTTCATATCTTGGTGTTGGTGCTGCCTCCTCAAATCCACCACATTTCATCCATTTATGTTATAGACCTCCAAATGGCGATGTGAAAACAAAAATAGCCATAGTTGGAAAAGGATTGACGTTTGACAGGTAATACATTGCAAAATCATTGATGTCATGAACTTTATGATAATAGGCATTCTAACCTTTATCACAAAATCTATTCTCTTTATGTCATAAACATAATTACGTGCGTTCAACTCGTAAGAATTTTCGGTTTTACCAAAATATTCTCTCGATGTTGTACTTATTTGTGAATTGCATACTTTTACATTCTTGTTTTTTTTGAAGTTTAACCAAAATCTCATGAAGTTTTCCATTTTGTGAATACGGCTGGATTACAAAAGCATCCATCCAAGCATTTAAAAGGGGACATAAGATTTTTTAGCTTTTCTTTAGTCTTTTGGATGTAAAATCATGCAGGATCTATGGAAGTGGATAATAAAAATTTAATGGTAAATTAGGTGTCAGTAAAGCTTTTTTCATATTTTATTATTTCCTATTTATATGCAGCGGTGGTTACAACTTAAAGATTGGGCCAGCTTGCTCAATAGATACAATGAAATTTGATATGGGAGGCTCTGCTGCTGCTTTTGGTGCAGCAAAAGTTATTGGTCAAATCAAACCTCTAGGAGTTGAGGTAAGTTGATATTTCCTTTATACAAGAAATTATGTCATAAATTTTATGTTTTGCAGGTATCTGCAGCATGTTTCTCTTGGACTTGGGTGAAACTTTCTATTTCAGGTTCATTTTATCGTGGCTGCTTGTGAAAATATGATCAGCGGCACAGGCATGAGACCAGGTGATATTGTGACTGCATCCAATGGAAAGACAATTGAGGTAAATATCTGCTGCATTTTGATTTTTTTAAGGAGGAATTTAGACTTTTGGCTATTTTATTTGTTTCCTTTCTTATTTAATTTACTACTAGTTATGTTACTCGATTAATATCTGGAATGATCAGAATTTTCAGGATTTCATACATACCACTCATTTCTTGTGGATTTACATATCTTACACCTAAACTTTATATATATACCATCTTACCCTTGCATAAAAAGGTGTATTTCGTTTTTCAAAGTTAGAATAGTGGTTTTTTATCCTTGCATAAAAAGGTGTATTTTGTTTTTCAAAGTTAGAATAGTGGTATTTTTTATGTGATATGAAAGGTTTGATTGGTATAAATGTAAAAAAACAAAGTTTAGTTGTTAGATATGTAAATACATGAGAATTGGGTGGTATGTATGTAAATGGCTCTAGTTTTTAATGTTGGATGTAGAGCTTTAGGGGTTTAAGCGGAAGATCAAAAGTGTCTGGCTGGATAATTCGGGGAGTGTTGGACCACCAATCAAAGGGAGGCTAAATTGTTAGAAGAAGGCTAAAGTAAAGTCTTTTTTTTCATTTGAGAAGAATTTTTCTTCTGACGTTAGTTGTTTTAGGCTATAGGGTTAATATAAAATTAGGATGCATACAAAAAGAAACAGGAAAAAATTATTATTTATAATTTCCTAACTATTCATTTAAGCGAAGATCTATTTCTTTTGATGCAAAAAGAACATTTCATTCATTCTAATTAATAATTCGGAGAGTAAAATTCGGCAGCAATTGAAATTCATAGCACAAATATGAGGCCAACACTAATCAAATTTGACAAAATCTCAATTAAACAGGCACACCAATCAATAAATTTAGAAGAAAGAACAATTATACAAATTACTGATTGGAAGATCTTGGCCTCATGCCATTATTTGGAGAGTCTTCTTTAACAAAAATAATGATAGTTTAATAGCCAGTAATTTCCAGCTGTTTGAAAGTTTCACTCTGGATTCTGAGGCAGGCAAAAAAAAAAAAGAAGTCAATTGGTCAAAATTAATTCCTTAGCTCCACTTAAGAAATAGTGTTTCTTGGTTTGCCCCATGACTCCACAAGTAATCAAATATGTTATGCTTTTAGAGCTAGTTTGTTCATCTTTAGAACCATACTCACTCTTCAAGATAATAGCTGTTTTAAGGCCAAGTATTGATGCAGAATTTGAAGATCCCAACATCATAAAATTATGCAAGTTTATGTTCTAGTATTATTTTGTTGCATAATATTATTTTCATGTTAATATGCTTTCATGTTTATATAAAGCCTCTTAAAATATCACAATAAATTATGTGGACATATATATTAGTGTTTGTCATTTTAAATTATACAATGACTTGTTGACCTCGTTTTTTCGTGAGGTCTAGTATTTCTCGTAGGAGTTAGGATCTAGCGTTAGGGGTTTTCCTGCGACTATCTTAGAACCTTAGAAGTGGTGCCCGCCTCGTTTTAGTTCGACCTACTTCCGTCCTCTTTTGGAGTTTCGCGTGGGTGGTATCGACTTCTAACACTTAGAAGGATGAAACCGACATGTGGAAGCCCAAAATNAATTAGTATATATATATATATATATAAATATATGTGTTTATGTATATATTAATTAACCCTTCTCTTTTTTTTTTCTTTCCTCTTTAATCTCTAACTGCCTCTCCTGCGCTCGAGCTCTGTCTCCCGCAGCTCTCCCGTTCGCGTGTGNGCCAACCTTTAGGCTCCAAAGCGCCCAACTTAGGCGATGCGCAACAGAGACTTTGACAAATAGGCGCCAAGTTCGGGCGCCTATGCACCCGGAGCAGTTTGCACAAGTTTTTGGTTTTTAACCGTGATTTCAATTGGTGTATGTACTGTAAGTGAGATTTCCTTCTGAAGTTTTTCGGCAAGCATCCCGATGAAGGTTAAAAGGTTTGAAGAGATAGATTTCTCTATTTTTTCGTGATTCTTACGTTAGATTGGAGAAGAAAGTTTGTGGAGCATATCCTATAAGTTTCTTTGTGTGTGGAGAGGAAACTTGTGTGAGTTCTTTGTAAAACTTTCTAAATTTCATAGTGAATTTTTTTTGTGGTGTGGCTCTATGATTTTTCCCATTCTCCGATTTTTCCACATAAAATTCTCCTGTGTTTTCTGGTTATTTTGAATTTACTTTTGCTCATAATTTTGTTTTGGTTCTCTCAAATTTGTGTAATCTTGTTATTCCATGATATGGTTTACTTTCAAATTGATTTTAAACACCCCACTAAAGTCAATAATTGTTCTTGGGATTCCTATCAAACTGGTATCAGAGACAGGTCCGATTAGAGTGGGAGCAATGACCGAAGAAGCAAGGTTCAAGGTGGAGAGGTTCAATAGGACGAATTTGGCATTTTGAAAGATGCAGGTAGATGATTTGTTCTATAAGAAAAAATTATATTTGACACTACAGGAAATCACAAGGAAGTTTATGCCTACGGAGGAATGGGAAATGTTGGATCGAACAATATTAGGTTTGATCCGATTGTCACTTTCCTCGTCTTTTGCGTTGAACATTGTGAATTAGAAAACTATGATGGATCTCATGACAACACTGGTTAAGATGTAAGAAAACCCTTCTATTTCAAATAAGATTTTTCTGATGAAGAAGTTATTCAACATGAATATAGTGGAAGACAGTTTAGTGACAGAGCATCTCAATAACTTCAACGCCATGACGAGCCAGTTGTGTTCTGTGAAGATCAAATTTGATGATTAGGTCAGAGAACTCGTGATACTATCTTCATTGTCGGACAATTGAGATGGTTTGGTAACAATGGTGAGTAATTATTCAAGGACTTTGTAGTTGAACTTTGATGACAACGTGGATCTGATGTTGAATGAAAAAGTTCGCAGAAAAAACAGTCAATTGTGAATCTTCAGGTTTTGCGTTGAATGTTGATAACAGATGAAGGAACTTGGGCAGAAATACAAGCAGAAGCAAATCCAAGTCCAAGAAAGAAAAGTCTAAGTCAAGTAGAAGATAATGTTGGAACTACTGTAAGAAGTGACATTTCAAGAAGAACTGCAAACCTCCAAGTAAAGTTGGTAGTGGAGGACAAGAAAGTAGTTACTCTACTAATGTCTCCACTAGTGAAATCCAAAATGACTCACTGGTGTTATCCCTTGTCAACACTGAATCTTGAATAATAAATTCAGGTGTCTCTTTCATGCTTACATAAAAAAAATGTATTTAAAAACTACACTCTGAATGATCTAGCGAAGGTTTATTTGGGAGATAACAAGACATGCATTATAGTAGAAAATGGTGATATTGATATTAGGTTGTCAAATGAAACAATATGAAAGCTTACTGAAAACATGTTCTCGGTTTGAAGACAAATGTTATCTCTGTGAGTCAGCTAACAAAGTGATGACTCATGACAACTTTCACAGGTGATTCGTGGAAGGTGACTAGGGGGCAGACTCGGGGCAGCATTGAAAGCATCATCTATTTGATCAATGAAGTTACTGATTTTATTGATGTGGGTGGAACAAGGGTGGATGCAGGTTTGTGGTATCGTAGACTTGGTCATTTAATCAAGAAAGGTATGAGACCCTACTTCCAATGAATAAGCTTTAAGGTTTGAAATCAATTGATCTGAATTTCTGTAAGACTGTATTTATGGCAAGCAAAAGAAAATTTCTTTCTTTAAGAACGGGACAGTGATGAAATCAAAGAAGCTGGAGTTAATACATACAATGTATGGGGTCCTACTGTAGTTTAGTCCATTAGAGGTTCTTGCTATTTTGTCAAGATTATTAATAATCACATGAGAAAGATGTGTTTATTTTTTAAAGAAAAAATTGGATGTGTTTGAAGTCTTTAAGAGGTGGAAGGCTATAATAGAAATGAGACAAACTTGAAGTTGAAGTGTATCAGATCAGAAAATGGGGGTGAGAATTGTGATAAGAAGTTCAAAAATTTCAGTGCTACAGATGGGGCCAGGCATGAGTTTACTGTCCCAAGGACACCATAGCAGAATGGTGTGGTTGAGCGCGTTGATAGAACAATCACGGAGCGTCCTAGGAGCATAATGTTGCATGCAGGCTTGCCAAAATAGTTTTAGGTTGTAACAGTAAATACAGCATTTTATCTGCTAAACCATACTCCATCAGTATCTTTGGACGAAAGCCTACTTGAAGAAGCCTGGAGTGATAAAAAGGAATGTCTATCTCATTTAAGAGTATTTGGGTATTTTGCATGTGTATATTGATGTGGGGTCCAGAAGCAAGTTTGACTCAAAAGTTGTCAAACGCACCTTCATTGGATATGACTCACATGAGTTTGGGTACAAGTTCTAATATAATCAGAATCAAAAATTCATCAAAAGCAGGGGCGTCACTTTCAATGAAATTCAGATGTACAAGAACAAGGTCAGAACTTAGGACGGTCCGTCAGCTACTTCTGAAGAATCCAGATATGTTGAGATGAATGACATTGGTATCAGGAGAGTGGAGAAAGAAGTAGTGCTCAATTGGGAGTATTGGAAGTTCCTCAGTCACCTGCTACATAAGTCATGAGATCAAGCAGAGTGATACGGCCCGTACACATGTATTTTCTTTCTTTACACTATTTATTACTAACTCTCAAGAGGCCACTCAAGTTGAAGATTCAAGAGAGTGCGAGCTTTCATGGATGAAGAAATGCAATCTTTGGAGTCAAATCAAATTTGAGATTTGATGGTACTACCAAATCACAAAAGAACACTACACAACAAGTAGGTCTACAAGCTAAAAGATGATTCAGATAGTAGCAAGCACTACAAGGCAAGACTTGTAAAAGGTTTACAACAGAAGAAAAGAGTAGATTACACAGAGACCTTCTCCCCGGTGATGAAAATGACGATTGTCACAATTGTGTTGAGTCTAGTAGCAGAGGAAGATCTACATTTGAAGCAGATGGATGCAAAAACAGCTTTCTTACATGGAGATCTGGATGAGGAGCCATACATGATGCAACCATAGGTTACAAAGTTCCAAAAAAAGAAGATTTGGTCTACAATTGAAGAAGAGCATCTATGGTTTGAAGCAGACCTCGCCACACTGTGGTACAGGAGGTTTGAAAAGTTTGTGTCAAACAAACTACTTTTGTTTCATCAAACACTTCAATAATTGTTATATCTTGTTTCACTTGTATGTAGACGGCATGTTGATTGTAGGAGCAAAATTTTGAAAAAATTGGGATTTGAAGAAACAATTATCAAGTGAGTTTGAGATGAAGAATTTAGGTCCAACCAGAAAGATCTTCAGGATGAAATTGACAAGTACAGAAGCGCATGAACACTGAAGTTGTCTCAGGCATAGTATATTGAGAAGATCCTACAGAGGTTCAACATGGGTGAGGCAAAACCAATTCGCACTCCCTTAGTTAGTCACTTCAAACTATCTAAGGAGTTATTGTCAAACTCTGAAGCAAAGCAAACACAGATGGAGCATGCTTCAACGGTTGGAAGTTTGATGTATGTGATGATTTGTACTATAACAGATATTGCATGTGCATTAAGAGTGGTCAACAGGTACATATGAGCAATCCAAACATACATCATTAGGAGGCGCTAAATTGAATTCTCAGGTATTTGAGAAGAACAATCAACAAGTCACGTTATAGAAGTGCAGAAATCAGTCTACAGAAAATTGTAAATTTGGATATGGCAAGTGATGTGGACAATAGAAGTAAAATGGGGTATATCTTTACTTTAGGGAACACAGCGTCGAGTTGGGTGGTTTCTAGGTTGTAAAAGATAGTTGCACTTTCAACTAATGGGGCAGAATAAGTTGCTATTACAGATGCTAGTAAGGAGATGATTTGGCTACAGAGTTTCATGTTAGAATTTGGCAAAGAGCGGGGGATTGTAAAACTTTACAATGACAGTATGACTGCAATTTATTTTACTAAGAACTATGTTTTCATGCCAGAAAGAAACACATTCAGCTGGGGTATCATTTTATTTGCTCTCTCCTTGAAGATGGACGGTTGTTCTTGGAGAAGATATATGCAGCTCAGAATTCTGTGGATATGTTGATAAAGGTGGAAACTATTAAAAAACTGAAACTATGTTTGGCTTCAGTTGGGTTTCATGAAGGTTGAGGTACAGAGGACCAGTTCATGGTGTAATCAGTCTCCAAGTGAGAGATGTTATGTGTGGAGATTGATTTAGAGAGCCAAAGCAGAGGCAGAGCACCCGACACATATGAGTCGGGTTGTGGGTGGGAGCGTAGACAGTAAGGTCGGCGCATATGCAACGGCCATTTGACGTATATGTGCCCACTTATCGTGAATGCAGTAAAGTTGGCACATAAGCGCCAACCTTTGGGAGCCTAAGCGCCCAACTTAGGCAATGCATGACAAAGACTTTAGAGAATAGGTGTCAAGTCCGGACGCCTATGAGCCAAGAGCAGTTTGCATGGGATTTTGATTTTTAATCTTGATTTCAAATGACATAAGTGCGGTAAGTGTGATTTCTTTCTGAAGTTCTTCAACAAACATCCCGCGGAATGTGAGAAGGGTCGAAGAGGTGGATTTCTGTAATTGAGCATGATTCTTGCGTCGAATTGGAGAAGAAAGTTTGCAGAGCGTGTCCCTTAAGCTTTCTTGGGTGTAGAGAGAAAACTTGTGTGAGTACTTCGTAAAACTTTTTGAATTTTAAAGTGAAATTTTTTTGTGGTGTAGCTCTGTGGTTCTTTCCAGTTCTCAGGCTTTTCCACTTAAAATTCTCGTGTGTTTTTCTGGTTGTTTTAATTGTGCTTATGTTTATAATTATGTTTCGGTTTTCTCAAATTTGTGTGATCATGTTAATCCGTTGTGTGGTTTAGTTTCTAATTGATCCCAGGCCCCGATAAACTTGGGAATTGTTCTTGGGATTCCTATCAAGGCATATAGGGGATCTATCGGTATTTATGTTTGTTAAGAGAAATAATTATTGGCATGTGACATCATAAAAAATGTCTAAGAGGATTTGAAAGTTGTGGGACAAGCAGTGTGCTGAGGTGACTGGTTGTCAATCCAAATAAGTTATTTGAACTTAGAACTTGGAGAAGTGTTTTGACTATGTCAAGATGAGAGTTTAAAAGTAATAGAATAATCTTGTTTACAGAGGTATGATCTTATTGAGAGGAATGCGAAGTGAAGTGTTCAATAGCATGGCTTGCGAAGCTTGTCGCAAGCAAAAAATCAGATGTTGAGAGGTGATGTTGAGGGCTGGATTAAGAGTGTTCAACAAATTAGTTAAACTACTCAATTGATGGCATGGGTTTCATGTCTTATCAGGAGAAACATGCGTACAGCTAAAAATCCATCCAAAATCAAATTTGAAATGGTTTACAATATATTCTAGCTCCAAGCTTAAAGGTGCTCCTTTCAATCCCTCTTCTTTACATGATTAAACCACATCAATCTATATTTTATTGTCCATTTTCAACAAATGTTGCACGCTATATTTAAATATCTTTGTACACTTATTTTACAATACATTACTTCTAAATTGCAGTCATTTTATACTTCATAACTTTTTCAGCAAACCAAACAGCCCGTCAATGCACAAATCAATAAGACATAGCTAGACTTCTTGCTCACCTCTAAGAGTTCCAATGCCATGCATTATACTCTCATCGTAAAGCAACTTGGATCCATTTGCCTCCTCTCCGTTGAACTAAAGATTTAACCCAACTAGATGTAACCTTATCCATGGAAAAATAATATTCACTATAGTTCTGTCGCAATTAAAAACCCTATTATCAGAATCAACTCTGCTGACTCTAATCAGCGCAACATGACGCTTACTACAAGTCCTTCAATATACATTGCCGTACGTACATTTTCTATGGCATATCAAGTCCCTAGCCAACATAAACATTATGTTAAAATTATAAAAATAAGACGATCTTAAATTTTTTGTGATTTTAAATAGTCCATATCCATTCCTGTTTATAACAAAAGCAAATATTTTTTGCTTCCTTAAAAAGTTTTGTAATATCCAGTTAACATTTTTCTTTCTTCTCATTTTTCATCCAAATAAGGTTGAACTTGATGGCAATTTCAAGACCTATCAAAACGTTGAAATTCAATATTCAGCGGTAAATTGAATTGCTTTCCATGAAATCCATGCTATTGAAACTGACAACATATTAAAGTGAATATCAAAGATACACTATATTGTGGGCTTCGAAAAGCTCAACTGGCTTTAAAGTTTATGAGGGTATTTGAAATTATTTTTAAGAAAATGGATAATGTTATAGATAATTCATTTTCACAAAAAAAAAAAAAAAAAAATCTCATTATAAAGCTCAATGTTCCTAGTTGGAGACATCCACCATAGGTGCAATTCATCATCATTAATTACCTCTCTCAGTCACAAGAGAGAAATCTCAATTAAAGATAGTTGCATGGCTTTATATTAATTGCTATGTTGTAAACGTTTTTTATTCAGCTTGACCTACAGCGATATATTTCAGAAAAAGTATCGCACTTATGCTATGAAACAATAATAAATTAGATCAATTCCAGGCCTACCAACAAACCCCGATTTAAACAGTTACAGATTAGATATTTCTAAACTTGGCTTGGGGATCTTTGTTAATAATCCTGAAATATCTTGTCCAAGAGGACCACATAGAAGAGGATAAGAAATTTGACAAGGAGATCAACTTCCATTGACCTAAGCCAACCAAGAGTTTTGCATCTTATCAAATGTTTTAAACGTCCTAGCGGCTAGCAAATGGCCATTAAAAAAAATCGGAACTTTCCCTTCACCAACTTGAGTGTAAAAGCTATTCGATTAATGCTGATCATATAAAGAAAAATATAAATAAAACCCTACCTACTCCTACCCTGCAAAACTCTCATAACTGTTTGTGTTGGTCCCTTATCTCCCTCTTTATCTACGCATGACAGAAGTTTCAACTGCAGGACAGCAACTGAAGGCTATCACACGAAAGCTTAGCGAAGCACCTTCATCTCTGGTAACTGAAGCCCTGCACAAACTTCTTATCCTTCCCCTCCATTACTACATTTGTCTTCCACCTACTTCTTCGACTACACTCTCAATCCGCTCGTTCCCTCATGCGACAAAGAGTAATAGAATCCTTCATCTATTTCCATATTATGAACAAACAATCTAAGGCGTGCCCATGATTTGTTTTGTCGCTCGATCCATCTCTCCACTCACAACCCTAAAAGCCACACTCGAACCCACTGTATTTTCCTCGTCGTCCTCCAGGGCATCATTGATCGTGAGCTCAATCAGTCAAAGAACCGTTGTAGCTATAGTTGTGTTGACTCTAATGTCGGGAATAGCAGTTGCCAACACATCTGCCGAATCTTGTATTCTACCCTAGGCCAAGCCAGATTTTGTTCCATCCCTAGTCTGAGCAAATGGGCTTCCCTGCTCCAAGCTCCCTTGCACGAAAACCCGTGGTACAGATGTCAGGGTCTTCGCTCTTTACCGGCTTGCGCAGTGAGTCATGTAGGTCCAACGGCTCATGTCCCACCACCAAGCTCTTTAGTGGCCAGGTTCGAACTCTTTCCAAGTGTTTGGTGAGGAATTTCTTTAGCGAAGCTACTTCTTTAGATTCCTTGGACAATCTGGATTCTCTGTCGACAATGGTTCTAAGGAGACACACCTACCATATATTCACAGTTTATTGAGCCTGTTATTGTCTTTGACGGACCATTGTTTATTAATCAACCACAAAGCAAGACCAATTCGATGGATGCGATTACTCTTGATTTTGTGAATTTTACACTGCCGAAAGATGTGAAAAGTGTCCATGGTTTATCTTTGTGACTTGATAGTACAAGCAGTGGAGGAATCTTTGAAGAGTGTAAATTTGTTTCATGGTGGTGTTGGGAAATGTAGTGGTGGCATGAAGAGGAGACAGTGTGTTGTTACTTCCTTAGTTGTTGATCCTAAAGTTGTGTACATGGATGAGCCAAGCACTAAGCTAGATCCAACAACAAGAAACAACCTATGGAATGTCGTAAAAAATGTGAAGGATGGGGCTATTATTCTTACAAATCATTGTTGACCTCATTTTTCGTGAGGCTAATATTTCTCGTAGGAGTTAGGATCTAGCCTTAGGGGTCTTCCTGCGACTATCTTAGAACTTTAGAAGTGGGACCCGCCTCATTTTAGTTCGACCTACTTCCATTAGAACCCTAGAAGTGGTGCCCGCCTCGTTTTAGTTCGACCTATTTCCGCGCGTGTGTTATCGACTTCTAGATGAAACCGACATGAGGAAACCCAAAAGGAATTCCTGTAGGACCTTTCCGAGCCTTAGGGTAGCCTTCTGCACAATTCGCACTCCCGCGCGCACAGGCTTCGCAATTCGGAGAGTCGACGCGTCCGATCGCCGCAATTCGCAGTGCCTGCACTGTTACTTGTCGAATGCTCGAGTAAACCTTTTAGGACGATCGATCGCGAGTCGATNTTCTTTCTCTTCTCCTCTATTCTCTGCCTATAAGGATAGTTCCTTGTTTTTTTTGTTGAGGTTGTTGAAAAAAATTAGCAAGAGGAGATTGGAAAGGAGATTCTTGTGAGAGCACATCTTTGAGGTAGCTTCTTGTGTTGCAAGGCTTTACTTTGGCGTTCTTGATGTACCCCTCTCTTCCCCCTTCTTTGGTGCTTNGGACATGTGGGGTGTGGCTTTCTTTCTCTTCTCCTCTATTCTCTGCCTATAAGGATAGTTCCTTGTTTTTTTCTTGAGGTTGTTGAAAAATTTAGCAAGAGGAGTTTGGAAAGGAGATTCTTGTGAGAGCACATCTTTGAGGTAGCTTCTTGTGTTGCAAGGCTTTACTTTGGCGTTCTTGAGGTACCCCTCTCTTCCCCCTTCTTTGGTGCCCTGTTTCCTTGCGGTTTTCCTCTTTGCCGAGGCTTTGAGCCTGTTTCTGTTGGATGATACAGCATGCTAGTTCATTCTACTTCAACATATTGTTGAGATATTCATTTCAGATGCATTTAAAATGAAATGTGAGCATGCTTTAGAAATTAGACTTGGATACTTGCTTAAAAATGGTGGAGATATGACATGTCCTTTGTTTATCCTATCTTAGATATGCAGGTGATTCATCGGTTTGGAGGCTTAGTTTTGGCTTCCTGTGGCACTCTTTGGTTTGAAATATGTGCTATGAGAAGATCTATTTGAAAAGTGTTGTGGCTTGGTCTGAGGGCTTGGTTTTGGCTCGGTTTGGGACTTTGGTTTTGGCTTGAAATGACTAGAGCTGCATTTTTATATATATATGTATAAAGATCTGAGTTTAAGAATTGTGGATGTTGGTTTTGGTTTTATCAAGCTCGGCTTTGACTTTGTTTCTCTTTTTTTGGGGCTGGCNTTAAGAATTGTTGATGTTGGTTTTGGTTTTGTCAAGCTCGGCTTTGACTTTGTTTCTCTTTTTTGGGGCTGGTTTTGGCTTTGTCTCTGGTTAGGCTGGCTCGGGTTCTGTTTCCTGTTGGGAGTTTGGCTTTGGCTCTGTTTCTTGATTGAGCTCGGCTCCTGGTCAGGTTTGGCTTTGGCTCTGTTCCTTGATTAAGTTTGGTTCCTGGTTGGGCTTGGCTTGGTTCCAGAGGGGGGGAGTTGTGTCGTTTTGTTTAGCCTTGAGGGGTCGGTTTGGCTCTAATGCGGGCTGTGTTGGCTCGTTTTACCTTTGTTGGCTTTGGTTTTATTTCTAGTTGGAGACTGACTTTAGCTTTGTTTCTGGTTGGGCTGGCTTGGGTTTTGTTTCCTTNTGGAACTTTAATTTCCGTTAAAGCCTGAATTTATATCAATGCTTGGGCCCTGTTTTAATCTTGTTGAGCTCTTTTTTTTTTTTTGGCTTTTGGTTCTGGTTGGGCTCGGTTTTGACTGGTTTTAGAGTCTCGGTTTTGACTGGTTCTGGTTGGGCTCGGTTTTGAATTTTAATATTATTGGGTTTGGTTTTGGCCCCTGCTGGGCTCGGTTTTGGTTTGGTTTTGGTCCTTGCCGGGCCCGGTTTTGGACTGTGGTGGTTCTATTTTGGTCGTTTGATGGTTGCGGTATTAGACCTTGTTGGGCTTGAGCTTACCTTTGTGATGGCCCTGTTTAAGCTTGCGGTGTGGTTCAGCTTGGATCTTGCCAAATCCTAATTTGGGGAGGGGGGGTTGTGTGGCTTCTTTTCTTGTTGGGGGGCTGCGTTTGGCTTCTAGTTCTTGTTGAACTCGGTTCTAGCATTGTTTGAAGTCACTGTTTTAGATTGAAATGGTTGGATCTTTAATGCTTTACGGGAAATTGGATTTTAATATTGCTGGGCTCGGTTTTGGGCCTTGAATGGCTCGGCTGCGGGCTTTTGTTGGTGCTCGGTTTTCATTGAAAAGNCTCTGTTTCTTGATTGAGCTCGGTTCGACTCTAGTTGCAGGTTGGATTTGGCTTTGGTGCCTTGATGAGCTCAATTTTGGCTTTGTTTCTTGCTGAAGTTGGATTGGCTCTAAGGTGATGGCTGTGTTGGCTCGTTTTGCCCTTGCTAGGCTCGGTTTGGCTTTAATATGGGCTGTGTTTGGCTCCCAGTTCTTGCTAAACTCGGTTTTAGCATTGTTTGAAGTCACGGTTTTGGGTTGAAATGGTTGGATCTTTAATGCTTTATGGGAAATTGGATTTTAATATTGCTGGGCTCGGTTTTGGGCCTTGGGTGGCTCAGCTGCGGGCTTTGGTTGGTGCTCGGTTTTCATTGAAAAAAAAAAACACGGGATGTTGACCTTTCGTTAAGGTGTTGAAGTTTTCTCTGCTAGCTTTAAGAAGCTCACTTTGGGCTCATACTNGTTGTTTTGTTTAGCCTTGAGGGGCTCGGTTTGACTCTAATGCGGGCTGTGTTGGCTCGTTTTACCTTTGTTAGCTTTGGTTTTATTTCTTGTTGGGAGCTTGGCTTTGGTTCTGTTTCTTGATTGAGCTCGGTTCGACTCTAGTTGCAGGTTGGATTTGGCTTTGGTGCCTTGATGAGCTCAATTTTGGCTTTGTTTCTTGCTGAAGTTGGATTGGCTCTAAGGTGATGGCTGTGTTGGCTCGTTTTGCCCTTGCTAGGCTCGGTTTGGCTTTAATATGGGCTGTGTTTGGCTCCCAGTTCTTGCTAAACTCGGTTTTAGCATTGTTTGAAGTCACGGTTTTGGGTTGAAATGGTTGGATCTTTAATGCTTTATGGGAAATTGGATTTTAATATTGCTGGGCTCGGTTTTGGGCCTTGGGTGGCTCAGCTGCGGGCTTTGGTTGGTGCTCGGTTTTCATTGAAAAAAAAAAACACGGGATGTTGACCTTTCGTTAAGGTGTTGAAGTTTTCTCTGCTAGCTTTAAGAAGCTCACTTTGGGCTCATACTGATTTTCGATTTGTTTAGAAGTGGCTGAGATTTCAATTTCTATTAAAACTTGAATCCGTATCGATGTGTTGGCTTTGTTTGACCTCTGCTGGGCTCGGTTTGACTTTGATTGGGGGCTGTGTGTGCTTTGTTTGGCCTCTGCTGAGCTCGGTTTTNGGCTCATACTGATTTTCGATTTGTTTAGAAGTGGCTGAGATTTCAATTTCTATTAAAACTTGAATCCGTATCAATCTGTTGGCTTTGTTTGGTCTCTGTTGGGCTCGGTTTGGCTTTGATTGGGGGCTGTGTGCTTTGTTTGGCCTCTGCTGGGCTCGGTTTGGCTTTGATTGGGGGCTGTGTGTGCTTTGTTTGGCCTCTGCTGGGATCGGTTTGGCTTTGTTTGGCCTCTGCTGGGTTGGGTTTTGGCATCCCACCGGTGTGTTAGCTCAAATATACGTGCAGTGGATGAATTTATGTTGGTTCGGAAGAACTCTGTAGTTGTCCTTGTGTATGGCATGCGTTGGTTCTATATTTTGATGTCTCAAGAGTATGAAAATGTTTTCTACTATTTTGTTGTAGACTGAACTCGAACCTTAGCTGTAGTTCAACCTTGGTTTGGCTTGAGAGCTCGANGTTTTGTTTGGCCTCTGCTGAGCTCGGTTTGCTTTGCCTTACCCTTACCCGTGAGGTGGTTTGGATGTGGTTTGCTGGCTTTGGTTCCTATTACTACCCGTGAGGCCAATTGGAGTTTCTTGAGCCTAACTCCCCCCCTCTTGTTGAGTTTAAATCACTTGCATGATTATAGATGGATCAAACTCGTTACTTTGAAAGATCGGTGATGTTTTGTACTCTCCTATGTATATCAAAACTTGTAGAGAGTTGATTTGGGTCTGCCTCGATCGTGAGCCCCTTGTGCTTTGGATGGCTTCTGGTTATGGGCTTTTGTAGTTGCTCTTTGCTACCTTAAACTGTGAGCTTTATCAGTTTCTTTTGGGCCCTTTTGTTGCCTTAACTATAAGCCTTATTTGTTGTCTTATATACAGTCTTTGGCTACGGAGTTAGGTAGCCGTTCCTTGCTCTAGCCGTGAGCCCCTCCTATCCCCATCCCTAGTTGTGGCTGAGAGCCTTGTGGGTTGTTTCCTTTTTTTTTCTCTGCTGATCCTGGCCGTGAGTCCTACGTGCTGTTCATCTCTTTGTGATGACCCCGAGCGTGAGCATTTATGTGATTTGATAGGAAGATTTATGTGCTTACTTAATATATGGAGTTATGGATTGAGTTGAAAGAATTTCGAATTTAGTACGAGTTTGGAAATATTGACAGTGATTTCCCCGCGATCATTTTTTTTCGAAGTTTGGAAAATTTTAAATCTCATTTTGGAAGAACATTTGGTCGATTTGATTAATCCTACGTCTTTGGGGTTTGGAGAATCAGCGCGAATGGATATTTTATGTTTATTAGGAAAGACCTCGGACCCTACTTTTCCAGGTCTTTTCGATAGGAGTTTTTTAGAACTGATCCAGTCTCCTTTTTTCGGTGTTTTAGATGAATCAGTGTCTCCTCTCTCTCACCCCATTTTTGTTCTTTTATTTCCTTGCTTCTTGGTTC
>JXCR01071040.1:124499-142468 GCA_002079205.1 Phalaenopsis hybrid cultivar | reverse complement strand
AAGTTAAGGACTGATTTCGAAAAAGAGAACTGAAAGTTATGGATCAATCTCAAAAAGAGAGTCGAAAGTTAAAAAACTGACCTCAAAAAAGTAAATCAGAAGTTAGGGACTGATTCCAAGATGAGAATTGAAAGTTAATGATCAATCTCAAGAAGAGAGATATAAGTTAAGGACCAGCTCAAAGAAGAAAGGAATTAGAAGTTTAGGACTGATTCCAGAATAAGGATTGAAAGTTAGGGACCAATCACAAAAGAGAGAGTCTGATGTTAGGGACCGATCTCGAAAGGAGGAAAAAAAAGTTAAGGACTGATTTTAAAAATTAGAATTGAAAGTTACAGATCAATCTCAAAAAGAGAGTCTGAAGTTAAGGACTGACCTCAAAAGAGTGAATCAGAAGTTAAGGACTGATTCCAAGATGCGAATTGAAAGTTAATGATCAATCTCAGGAAGAGAGTTGGAAGTTAAGGACCAGCTCAAAAAAGAAAGGAATCAGAAGTTAAGGACTGATTCCAGAATGAGGATTGAAAGTTAGCGATCAATCACAAAAGAGAGAGTCGGAAATTAGGGATCGAGCTTGAAAGAAGGAAATCAGAAGTGAAGGATTGATTTCTAAAATGAGAATTGAAAGTTATTGATCAATCTCAAGAAGAGAGTCGGAAGTTAAGGTCCGACCTCAAAAAGAAATGAATCAAAAGTTAAGGACTGATTCTAAAATGAGAATTGAAAGTTAAGGATCAATCTCAAAAGAAGATAGTCGGAAGTTAAGCACTGACCTCAAAAGAGTGAATCAGAAGTTAAAGACTGATTCTAAAATGAGAATTGAAAGTTAATGATCAATCTCAAAAAGAGAGTTCGAAGCTAAGGACCGACCTCAAAAGAGTGAATCAAAAGTTAGGGACTGATTCTAAAATGAGAAATGAAAGTTAATGATCAATCCCAAAAGATAGAGTCAAAAGTTAGGGATCGATCTCGAAAGGAGGAAATCAGAAGTTAAGGACTGATTTTGTAAATAAGAATTGAAAGTTAAGGATCAATCTAAAAAAGAAAGTTAAAAGTTAAGGGCTGACCTCAAAAGAGTGAATTAGAAGTTAGGGACTGATTGTAAGATGAGAATTGAAACTTAATGATCAATCTCAAGAAGAGAGACGGAAGTTAAGGACCGGCTCAAAGAAGAAAGGAATAAGAAGTTAAGTACTGATTCCAGAATGAGGATTGAAAGTTAGAGATCAATCACAAAAGAGAGAGTTAGATGTTAGGGACCGATCTCGAAAGGAGGAAATCAAAAGTTAAGGACTGATTTCAAAAATAAGAATTGAAAGTTAAGGATCAATCTCAAAAAGAGAGTCGGAAGTTAAGGACTGACCTCAAAAGAGTGAATCCGAAGTTAGGGACTAATTCGAAGCCGAGAATTGAAAGTTAATGATCAATCTAAGGAAGAGAGACGGAAGTTAAGGCTCGTCTCAAAGAAGAAAGGAATCAGAAGTTAAGGACTGATTCTAGAATGAGGATTGAAAGTTAGGGATCAATCACAAAAGAGAGAGTCAGATGTTAGGGACTGATCTCAAAATGTGGAAATCAGAAGTTAAGGACTGAATTCAAAAATAAGAATTGAAAGTTAAGGATCAATCTCAAAAAGATAGTCGGAAGTTAAGAACCGACCTCAAAAGAGTGAATCAGAAGTTAGAGATTGATTCCAAGATGAGAATTGAAAGTTAATGATCAATCTCAAGAAGAGAGACGGAAGCTAAGGTCCGGCTCAAAGAAGAAAGTAATAACAAGTTAATGACTGATTCCAGAATGAGGATTGAAAGTAAGGGATCAATCACAAAAGAGAGAGTCGGATGTTAGGGAGTGATCTCGAAAGGAGGAAATCAGAAGTTAAGGACTGATTTCAAAAATAAGAATTGAAAGTTAATGATCAATCTCAAAAGAGAGTCGGACGTTAAGGACCGACCTCAAAAGAGTGAATCATAAGTTAGAGACTGATTCTAAGATGAGAATTGAAAGTTAATAATCAATCTCATGAAGAGAATCAGAAGTTAAGGACCGGTTTAAAAAACATAGGATTCAGATGTTAAGGACTGATTCCAGAATGAGAATTGAAAGTTAGGGATCAATCACAAAAAAGAGAGTCGGAAGTTAGGGATCAATCTCGAAAGGAGGAAATCATAAGTTAAGCACTGATTTCTAAAATGAGAATTGAAATTTAATGATCAATCTCAAGAAGAGATTCAGAAGTTAGGGACCGATCTCGAAAGAAGGAAATCATAAGTTAAGGGCTGATTTCTAAAATGAGAATTGAAAGTTAATGATCAATCTCAAAAAGAGAGTTAAAAGTTAAGAACCGACTTCAAAAGAAAGGAATCAGAAGTTAAGGACTGATTCCAAAATGAGAATTGAAAGTTAAGAATCAATCTCGAAGGATCGTTGAAAGTTAATGACCGACCTCAAAAGATTGAATCAGAAGTTAGGGATTAATTCTAAAATGAGAATTGATGGTGTTGAATCCAAAGATACGTGTTGTGTGAAAAAGTTGACATTGTTGAAGAAGATTTGTGAAATTTTGTGAGGTTTTTCACAAAACCTGAAATTCCGCAGGGATGTTAAGAGAATTAGTGCAGACAATGGTAGTCGTGCTGCGCGAGCGAAGAGTAGGAGATCTCGAAATCGAGAGAATCAACTCAACAAATTTATTTTCTTTTCTTGGTTTTTTTATCATGTTTAATTTTCAAAATATGTTTTCAAGAAACTTAATTTTAGTTGGTTGATTTTTCAAAAGAGAGTTGTTTTTTTGTTTGCTTGTTTGTTATTTTTATTTAAATTTTATTATCATGAACTTTTTATTATTTAGTTGTTTTGTTCTTTGTTCTTTATAATCTCAAACCAGTGCATGGTCCGTGGCTTTTATCCATCCCACAAAAAGGTAATTGAACAAACTGATAAATTTCTGAAAGAAATTTCATTCATCTGCTCCAATAAGTGTTACAGGTTGAGTGTAGGCCAATGCCTCAAACAGTACAATATGCAAATTGCATCAAAGTACATCCAAAAATAGGTCATGCCAAGTACATATCATAAACTGAGCATGTCTAATACATATCATATCAACTGTAATGTAGTGCAACAAAACTGAAAGGAATCCTCTGAATGTCTGTCTCTGATGATGCAAGCTCCTGATCGAGCAAAACTGAAAGGAATCCTCTGATGTCTGTCCCTTTGCATGTGTTTAGAGATGCAACCCTCTCATAGCTCGTACGGTAGCAATTCCTCCTATTCTAGATGTGGTTGAAATCCATATGACATTTTAATGTTGTCCATTTGTCGAAAGGTCGCGGACACCCTATGGTGTCGTACCTCTGAAATACAGTGTTTGGCGACGTCTACCCCATTTCCTTTAAGGACTAGCACTGAACCAACAGGCAGCAAAATTTCTACAGCTCCTTTGAATTTGTCAGGACAAATGATATCAATTTCTTTTCCAAATAGGATATTTCTTTTGGTCATGAAAGAGACCGTGCAGAAAGGCCTCACAAAGTCATGATGATCAATGTGCGGAGGTATGCAGTCTCCTTCATCGTATATGTTTATGATGCAACTGTTAGGGATGCAGTTAGCTGGTAGTATACTACATCTGACCATTCTTTTAATCATACATTTTATCATTGGAAATAGTGGATCCACCTGATCGTGTCTGAGAATCCCGGGAGGATTTCCTTGTCTATCGTTGGTGAAGTTGTAGCAGCTGCTGCACTGGATAGTAATCCTCCCCTTTCCCTGCATCCACTTTCTTGGCTCGTAATAGGTCCTTTCCATAAGCAGGCCTACTCGACCTCTATCTCTCAGGTCAAAGATGCAGTCGAGAATGCTTTTTTCATCATTTTATGAGAAGACCTTGGTGTATAATTCCAATCCCTCTAATATGTTGATGAATTTCTCTTGCACTTCTTTGTAGAATTCAAAATTCCTTTTGTTTACTTTGCTTATTTTATAGTATTTCACCATACTTATGATCTGCGGCTGTCGAGGATGATCCCTCATTTCAACGGCGGTGGGAACCCAAGTTGGTATTGTTTCTGTCTGCAGAGGAATGTATGACTCTCTGCCTGACGGGACGTATTGCTCTGTACCCCACGTGACTTATGGCTCTACATCCATCAGGTAATTGGTGGTCTGAGTCCCATTTTTAGTAGTTTCATACTCTTCTAACATGTTGTAGCGATGTAGGTGTAGGACATTGTAGTCCGGGCACTCCATGATTGCCTTTGTAGCTGACGCTCGTGCAGGTATTTCAGCGTTGCAGGTTGGGCAACTCATATAAAGAACATCTAAAGCTGGTGGTATTTCCAGCTCTATAACAACTCAGACTCCTCATTTATAGCAGGCAAGCTGGAAGAGGTCTCTCTCATGCCTGAATCATAAATGTTCTCTTCAGGAATAGGGGTAAGTAAATTTTCTGCCTCTTTCTGACGTCTTCTTTCTTCTTGTAAGAAAGCCCTCTGCTTTTGGCGGCTAGCATTTTTGCACTGAGTTCTTCGTAGTGGCATGTATGGAAGTCTTCTATTATTGGCAGCAACTATGCCTCTAGTCGGCATAGCTATCATGGACGATAGGCAGCTGGGCCCCTCCATCGGGTTCTGTTGCACCATAACATTCTTTTCCTTCAGTGATGAATTGTCTTTGGTGTTCAACCTTAGTAGTGAGGGCAGCCATTCTTTTTCCCATCAGCAAACGACATCCATTAGAGCACCCTCATAATCCATGTCGACTTGACTAAATTTCTTGTCAAATTTTATGGTGTCGCCCTGTGGCGCCATCTCCTCATTGAGTACGAGGTTCCAGCCATCTTTAAAGGCAAAGATGGCCTCCGGCCTGACATTTCTCTGCAGATGATAGAAAAAAATGTATTATGCTAAAACTTAGCGTGAACAAGAACAAAACAAAGTATTTGTTAAAGGAAATTTTAGTTTATTTTGGTGAAGAAGTCATTTATTTGTGCATGCATTTTGTTTAATTTAGTAGGATATTAGGTTTAAAAAGAGAAAATTGAAGTGTGTAATTTTTAAAAATTTTCATTATGTTGAGGTTAATTTTATTAAAAAAATTTTGGACCCGGTCACAGTCATTTGGCCACATAGATAGCCCCAAAATAATCCAAATTTCAAAATTTCAAATTAAGCGATGATATGCAATGTCAGGTTGCATAGTATGTCTTCAGGTATTGTCCGTTGATTGGTAGCATGGGTCTTTCACCCCGTAAATCCACTAACTGGTAGGCTCCTCCTGCATAAACCTTTTCAACAAAAAATGGTCCCTCCCAAGTTGGCTCAAAATTTTCACCTATCTTGCAGCATGCAAGAATGGGCCTTTTGAGCATGAGTACGAGGTCACCATTTTTGAATGTCCTTTGGCGGACCAATTTATCATGAGCTTGTACCATCTTTACCTAGTAAAATTCCAAGTGTTGTTGTGCTTCAAGTCATTTTCCTTCAAGACTCTCTAGTTTCTCAAGTCTGAGTTTTGAACTTTCTTCTTTTGTGAGTTTGTTGGTGACAACAACTCTGAGGGATGACGTCTGAATTTCTAATGGTAGCACAACCTCGGTCCCGTACACAAGCATGTAGGGTGTACACTGAGTGGGAGTCCTGAAAGTCGTTCGGTAGGCCCACAAGGCTTCTAGTAACTTGTTGTGCCAATCTCTTTTATTTTCGTCCAGTGCTTTATTTAAAATATGTACCAATATCTTATTGAAGACTTCAGCCAGGCCATTTTCTCTAGGATAGTAAATTGTAGAGTATCTCCAATCTATTCCGTGTCTTTTGATGAAATTGTTGATTTTTGTGCTTTTAAAAGTTGTCCCATTGTCAGAAATTATTCTTCACGGTACTTTGAAATGATAGATGATTTGGCTTTTGAAGAATTGAAGGACGTGCTATGCCGTAACCTCTCATAACGGTATTGCCTCTGCCCATTTGGAGAAGTAATCCGTAGCGGCAAGTATAAACACGTGTCCTCTAGAAGATGGAGGGTCTATCTAAACTATTATTTCGTGCCCCAACACTCGAATGACCACAAGGCAACAGTTGGGTGTAGCACATTCGAAGGTTGGTGCAAGACCGCCCCATGGACTTGGCACAAGTGACATCTTTTAGTTGTATCCATGCAATCAGACATCATTGTTGGCCAATAGTATCCGAGTCTTTTGATCTTCATTTTCATCTTCAGTCCAGACTGGTGAGCACCACACACTCAGGCATGTACTTCTTTGACAATGTTCTGTGCTTCTGTTTTACTTAAACATCATAGCCACATCTGTTCTAACAATCTCCTATAGAGGACATCACCTGTTAGAGCATATGAAATAGCTCTTTTTGTATTGTGATGTGCTTCAGACTTGTCCTCTAGTAGCTTTCCAGTATGCAAATATTATATCAATGACTTGCACCAGTCTTCATTGATATCAGTAACTGCATTTATCACTTCTTCTTTTTCAAGCTTGTATAGAGTTTTGAGGTTGATTTGAGACAGAAGTAGGCTTCCTTGTACTGTGATTTCAACAGAATCCTCCAGGGGACACGCCAACTCCTTAGCGAGTTTTACTAAAGCATCGACATGGCATTATCTCCCCTAGGAATCTGGTAGAAATTCACATTGGGGATCTGCTCCAGCAACTTCATCGTGTACTGATGGTATTCTGCTAGCCATGGTTTTAAAATTTTGTATTATCTGGTGAATTGCTGGATGACGAGTTGTGAGTCACCATAGATATCAATGTTTATTATATCCATCGAGATTGCCAACTCTAGTCTGGTGGTTAAGGCTTCATATTTTGCTTCATTGTTGGTGCACAGCTCTATCATGTGGTATGAGAACCTCAACATACTCTTATCTGGCATGATAAAGATCAAATTGATTCCTGTTTTTTTATATAACTGTGTTAGATCCTTAGTCTTTTCTGGCTGATAAAACGCCGTTGAAGTACTTTTCCCAGCATTGCACGTTAGAGAATTCCATTTGTAGTATCTGCTCATTTGGTAGTTCATCATTAAGAGGGGACCCATCTGACAGTGGGTGTGTAGCGAGAAAGTCTGCTAGAATTTGTCCCTTGATAGCATAGAGGGAAACAAAAGTTATATCAAATTGCAATAAGTTCATTGACCATCTTGCTAGACAACCGAAGAGTGTTGGTCGGGTCATCAAATACTGCAATGGGTTAACTTTTGAAATTAGGGTAATCTTATGAGAGAACATGTAATGTCTAAGCTTTTGGGAGGTGAAAATTAATGTCAGACAATGCTTCTCAATAGGTAGATACCTTACTTTCATGGTATTAGACGACGAATCAAGTAGTAGAGTGTGTTTTCCATACCCTCCTCATTGACTTGGGCAAAGAAGACTCTAAGAGAGTTGTCTAAGGCCATGGTATAAAGTATTAAAAGTTGCCCTGGGATAGGGGCTGCCAAAACAGGAAGTGTCATTAAGTATTGTTTAACGTCCTTAAAGGCCCACTGTCATTTCTCTTCCTAAACAAATTTGGCGTCCTTTCTAATGAATGTCGAGAAAGGCTGACACCTACCTGAGACATTATAAATAAAGCGTCTCAGCTATGTCAATTTCCCCTGGAAAAAATATAGTTGTTTCAAGGTTTTGGATGGAGGCATTTCCAAGATAGCTTTAATCTCATTCGCTTCAATCTAAATTCCTTGATGACAGACAATGAATCCTAGAAACTTTCCGGAGGTAACCCCAAAGGCGCGCTTCAAGGGATTCATTTTAAGGTCGTATCGTCGTAATCATTCGAACACGATCCTCAAATCATACAAATGGTCTATCTTTCATTTACTTTTGATGACCAAATCATCCACGTAGCATTCCACTTGATTGTGAATGAGGTCGTCAAAAATCTTCGTCATTGCACGTTGGTATATTCCTCTAGCATTCTTCAATCCAAACGACATCCGTGTGTAGCAAAAAATCCTGATCGGTGTTCTAAAGGCTGGAAGTGTCGCATCCTCGGGAGCCATCTTGATTTGGTTATATCCTGACGATCCGTCCATGAAGGAGAAAATTCATGTGTAGAAGTGATATCCACCATCATTTTTGGTATTGGTAGTGGAAACTCATCTTTTGGATATGCTTTGTTCAAATCCCTGAAGTCGACACAAACATGGATTTGTCCATTTTTCTTCTTAACAAGTACAATGTTAGCTAACCATGTGGGGTATTGTTCTTCTTTTATAGAGTTAGCATCTATTAATTTCTTCACCTCGGCAATGACTTGCTACTCTATTTCGAGGCGCATTCTTCTGGGAGCTTGTTTTATTGGGGTCATAACTTTGTCTACCCCAAGTTTATGAACTGCAACCGTTGCTGACAATCCTAGAATTTCATTATAACTCCATGCGAAATAATCTTTAAATTCAGTTAACAATTTGATCAACTGTAGAGATTCTTAATCTTTGAGTAGAGAGCTTATAAATGTAGGTCGGGGTTGTTCTTCAATCCCAAGGTTGATTTCCTTTAACTCATCAACCGTTGATTTAATTTCCTCCTCAAACTCTAGCGGATCATTTTCTATTAGTTGATCAGTAGAGTCATTCTCTATATCAAAGCAATCCTCTTTCGATTCACTAGTAACAATCATACAAAATTCTGAATCATCGACCGGTCCGGCAGTACCGAATCTGAGACCCTCTTTCTAGTTGGGAGTTCAACTTTTAACATTCCATAATTTTTCAAAAAGTTGTAATTTATCTCTTAGTATTTGTTTCAAAAAATGCCTCTGTTGAATTAAATTTTGTCAATAAGGTGAAGTGTAACCAAAAGGTAATTCCATTATCTCATTAGGATAATCATCCAAATTTACATGATTTTCAAAATTAGTAGAGGTAGAAGCACAATAAAACTTGATCGGCTTCGAACCAACACTATGGACTTCCTTGACCTCTAAACTCTTGACATTTTGAGGGAGGATCGGAGTAAGGGTCATAACATTCACATAGTGGTTTATCCGATCATACATCATCTCATAATCACTTTTCTCCACATCTTCTAAGTATATCTTGTACTGAAGTTTTGTCTGTTTTGACATAATTATTTCATTTTTGAAGCTGTCTTTATCACCAATATTAATGATTGGCCTAGTCCGCTCAACGATTAAATTTGTTCTTGCTCGTCCACGTCCCCGACCTTGACCTTGGGTGAACGAACTAAAAGAACCGCCACCAACTTGTTGTAAGAGAGAGGTGGAAGATCGCTGAAGCGGAGTTAATGGCTTCCTTTTTATGATTCTTTTAAATCTTCACTTTTGTTTGTTACAATTTCATGAGAGAAGATAGTTTTCCTTGGAGGCGCGAGTAGGCGGCATCTTCATGAATACCAACTTCATGAACTAAAAATGGTTGTAGATCTCCCTTGATGCAATGTTCTTGTCCTTCTTTATAGTACTTAATGCATTAGTGTAGGGATGACAAAATCATGTTGTGTTCATGAATTCACGGTTGACCCAGTAGAGCGTTGAAAGAGGTCTTGACATCGATGATATGAAACTTGATGGTTGTTGCTAGTTCTCCAACCTTCATAAGCAATGTAATGGATCCAAGGGCTCTCTCTCCCTTTTGGTTGAATCCTCTTTACATCATTTTGACGGTCGTAAGCTATTGAGCTTCAATGTCTAAATAGGCCAATGTCCATAGACTCATCAAGTTGAGAGATGCTTTATGATCTACTAGAACTATGGACAACACAAATCTACCGATGCTAACGGAGATATAGAGTGGTTGATTGTGGTCGGCGGTACCAAGCAACAAATCTTCATCTGTGAAGGTTACCCCAGGCTATTCTTTCAATAAACAAACTTCATCCAAGGATGTGCTGGCCAACTGGGCTAAGCAAATCTCTCGGTCAAGCAAGGCTGTAACTAGATCCTCTCTCATCTCCTTTGACAGTATCAAAGCGTCGTAGATACTTAATCTGGCCGACAACTTCCTAAGATGAGCTAGCACATTGTAATCCACTTTATGTGGTCCTCCAATTTTCTCTTGGTTGTGTGGTTCTTCCACTGGTGGAGGTGGTTCTTCTTGAGTTATTATCTAATTTCCTTTGTCCACTAGAGCTGTTCTCGGAGGTAATACTTTCATGCTCCTTAGGTTTACTTCTATAATTTCTTCTTCTTAAGGTACCTTTATTGAATTTTCCAGTGTTTCTTCTTTGTTGGAAAGATATAGGTTGATGGCAAACGGTGCACCCTGACACTCGAGGATTGGTTACTCACTCCCAGTGTTATTGTAGCTGGTATCGTTGGTGTCTTCTTAAGTATATTTAACAAGTTCATTAGACTGAAGTATGATTTGAGGATCATTTCGGGAATCGAGACTGAGGCTAGATTGGTTAAAATCGATTAATTCATTCCTAGAAATAGTTAAAACGTATCCAAAATCACAATCATTATATTCATAAGATCCCGGAGGAGTAGAAAGATAATCATACAAAGTCAAGGGTTAAAGGATTTTCTTCCCCGAATCTGAGACAACCAATCTAATAGAGACAACCCCTATCCTACCCCTCGTGCTATCAATCTTCACAGTAGTATTCTTATTTCTCTTTATTCTTGACAATGATTGATCTTATGGAGAAATCTTCATCTCGAACTTGCCAAGATGAAGACTCTGAATGGAAGTTTGTTGTGATGCATTCTGGATTTGATTTAATATTCTCTTGGATGATTTGCTCCAAACTTCATTCCATCCATCTTTTTCAGTATGTGCGGAAGATTGTTTTGAAGAATCCTGGATTTGGTTTAGGACCCTCTTGAGCTTGTTCTAAGTCGTACTCCATCCATCTTCTCCAGTATATGGATCAATCAGAGAGATTGGTTTAGCTGAAATCATATTTATAAAACCTTTTTCAGGTTCTTTCAAATATTCCTTTGTGATCGTTATATTCCCTTCTTTAAGGTTCTTTTCGAGCCAATCCTTAAAGATGAAACATTCTTCTATAGTATGTCCCAGCAATCGGTGGTACGAGCAATAATTTGGTTGATTTTTCTTATTGGCCTCTTCAGGTTTCTTTGGCTCTGGTAGTCTGAACTCAGGCTTTTTCATCGGACTTCTGAACATATTGGATACAACTTCATCTTTGAAAGAGTACACTATTTTCTGTCGTTCTACCAAAGATATTCTCTTATTCTCTGTTCAAGGTGATCCTTCTTGAGGCGATCGCTGGTTGGACTGGCAATTATGTTTCTGAGCATGCTGTAATGAAGATTGACGAGGATTTCTGCATATATCTTCATCGGTTATTTTCTTTTGTCGATAGTCGCTACTGTTCCTGATTTCTTTTCAAATGCTCTGGTTGCCTTGGACTTTTCATGTGAATCCATATGTTTGATTTCTTCTTGAAGACTGCTGGTTTTACTAAGTAGCTTCTCGAAGGATTTGATGGTGAGTCCCTTGAGCATGAAAGCTATTCGCCCATGAATGTTTTTGAGTAAAATCTCAATTGCATGATGTTTCTGTAGTTAAGGTTCACACTTCATGCTAGGGTTTCTCCACCTCAAAATATAGTCCACCAAAGTCTCATGGGACTTTTGCTTTTCCATCATGAGCTCTCCTATAGACACATGATGTTGCACTCCAGCAAATCTTTTCATAAATAATTTTTCCAGTTTTGCAAAGGTCTTCACTGATTCGTTGGGTAAATCAACATACCAATTGAAGGCGATCCCTGACAAGCTGCTGACAAATAGTTGGAAGAGTAAAGCTTCACTATTTCTTGTGTTGCCACAAGTGGCTCAGAAGTGTGTTATATGTTGTCTGGGATTTCCAGTCCCACAAATATCTTGAAGTTTGGGGACACGAAACCCTTAAAGAAGGGTACAACATCAAATTCCTTTGGATAGGGTCTACCCTTTAAAATCAATGCACCACCCTTAGATTGGGTTAAGGCCTCTCGAACCTACTCTACCATTTGTTTAAATTCCTTCTCTGGCATGGCGCTCGATGGAGAATCCTTCTTTGGTTGCTCATCTTTATTTACTTAGGCGACTTCTCTTCTTTCATCTGTAATGTGTATTATCTCAGGTTGGTTGACCTCTAGAGATGCTAATTGTGGTACTTGAAATTGTCCTTGAACTTTGGGCATGGCGGTCATGGCCTCAACCATCTCTTCTATCCTTTTCTCTAGTTGGCTGACTTGCTCATCCCTTAAGAGGATAGCCCTACGCAATTCATCTACGAAGTTCTCTTCAATGAGAGATTGAGCCTCGAGCGCAGATGTAGCAACCCTAGTTTTGATGACATGGACATCCACGAAAGCTTCTTTGAGGTAATCATTGTAGTCAAAATCTTCATCATTGTTATCGATGAAAACTCTATGTTCCCAAGCCAATTAAAAAATCTCAACTCTGAGCTTTTCAACTTTTTCTTCAATTATTGATTCTTGAACTGTCTTAAAATCTGGATGACCTTATTGGACATCCTCTTTGGGCTCCTCTATCTCACTAGCAATCGTTGCGACGATGTCAGATACTTCGGACCCTGGCTTCTTTCCATGATCTTTCCCTACGGGCTCCCTGGACTGTATCAGTACAACGATTTTGGGTAATCACACCTTCTTTTTTGATAGTGATGTCTTGAGACGAAGTGTCTCAGCAGAAACATTGGTATGTCAAAGAGAAGTATGCTCCCATGGTGCAGACCGACTATAGTATTGGGTAATTTTTCATCTTTTCCTTTGGAATTTAAAGAATGTCTTTGAAGTGGGTGATCAGTAGATTCTCAAACCTAGTCTTGACTTAACCGGTCGATGACCTGTGGTCCTAGTAATGGTAAAATCAGTGGTAACTATGACAGTATCAACTTTACTTCCCAAGCGAAACCAGATGGGGATGCGAGTAGGTAAATTTTTAGTTGACTTTCTAGATCGTTTGGCGGATTGATGTCTTTTGAAATCTCTTTCTTCATATGAGGCGATATTGTATGCCCCACTCATTTAAGTAATTCATTAACTAAGCAACCCTCTTTGGCAGCTAGTCTATGAAAAACTGAACTGAATTGGGTGATAGGACAGGCTTCTTCCTCTCCNGTATGTCAAAGAGAAGTATGCTCCCATGGTGCAGACCGACTATAGTATTGGGTAATTTCTTCATCTTTTCCTTTGGAATTTTAAGAATGTCTTTGAAGTGGGTGATCTGTAGATTCTCAGACCTAGTCTTGACTTAATCGGTCGACGACCTGTGGTCCTAGTAGTGGTAAAATCAGTGGTAACTATGACTGTATCAACTTTACTTCCCAAGCGAAACCAGATGGGGATGCGAGTAGGTAAATTTTTAGTTGACTTTCGAGATCGTTTGGCGGATTGATGTCTTTTGAAATCTCTTTCTTCATACGAGGGGATATTGTATGCCCCACTCATTTAAGTAATTCATTAACTGAGCAACCCTCTTTGGCAGCTAGTCTATGAAAAACTGAACTGAATTGGGTGATAGGAGCAGGCTTCTTCCTCTCGTCACCATATTCATGAAGCGATGGTAATGCAACGGCAATTTGCGGGATACTCTCGTATCCATCAATATCCATTAAAGGATGGAACCTACTTCCCCATAGAAGTGGATAGATTTCCAATAATTCTGACTCATTCCATGAGACTAGGCTTTAATGGCCCTCCAAACTCTCCTGCTGCCATTTCTCCTTTGAGTTCGGGTTAGTGGTGTAGTTCTTAAACTCGATCCGATTTCAAATACTGATGGTGGGATAGCTAATCCCTCAGTCGGACTTTCAATGATCATTACTTCTTTCCCCTTAGCAGCAGTGGGGAGAATAGGCTTGGTAGGTGTCGGGGTGGCAGCAGTAGTCTTAGCCTTCTTATAAGAAGGGAAGTCCAAAAGACAGCTTAGGTTGAATTCAGTAGACTGCTCTTGAACTTCTANTGGGGAGAATAGGCTTGGTAGGTGTCGGGGTGGCAGCAGTAGTCTTAGCCTTCTTATAAGAAGGGAAGTCCAGAAGACAGCTTAGGTTGAATTTAATAGACTGCTCTTGAACTTCTGGAGCGGTGACTTTCATTACGACGAACGGGGCCTTCCTGAGGATAACCTCGAGGTCTTCAAATTCAGCTCCAAACTTAATGGTAGGAGCAACATTGCGGGCTTCATGGCTTGTCAGCAAGTTGCAAGAAAAAGTCAGTGTTGGGTAGGCCATCGTAGTAGCTCTAAAGTTAGTTATATGGCCAAAACCTTGTAATCTTAATGCAAGCACTGAATATTAACAGAGGTCGATCTGTAGACCGGGTAAGTCTTAGTTTGTGGGGATTTTAAAATTTTTAGTAAAAAGGTAATTTGAAACTATAAAATTTTAATTAATTTGAAGTGCGCACAACACAACACAATTTGATTTAATTTGCAAAATAGCAATTTAAAGTTGAAAGGGAGATGTGAAGTATTTTAGGACCCATTTAGCAACACACAATGCCCAGGTGGAATTAGTCCACCAACACACCTATTGGGGTTCCGACCCCACATGAACATTAAAAGAATCCTTAATGGCCTTCTGATCCCTTCTGTTCAAAGGTGATTGAACAGACAGTCCTCAAGTCCAATGAGTTGGCCGTACTTTCCCAAGACAGAAATGGGTAATGTATGTCAATGAAAGAAGTGTAATTTGGTTTAAGTGAGACATGGACACATTACAGATGTGTGAAGATAATATTTCCTTAATTAAATAGAGAGAAAAGCTTGTCCCCAGTGGAGTAGCCAGAAGCTGTCGACACTATTTTGGTAGGAGGAGTTGCTCGTTAGAAGCTGTCGGTCATCAGAATTGAAATTNTTGCAAAATAGCAATTTAAAGTTGAAAGGGAGATGTGAAGTATTTTAGGACCCATTTAGCAACACACAATGCTCAGGTGGAATTAGTCTACCAACACACCTATTGGGGTTCCGACCCCATATGAAGATTAAAAGAGTCCTTAATGGCCTCCTGATCCTCTCTGTTCAAAGGTGATTGAACAGACAGTCCTCAAGTCCAAAGAGTTGGCCGTACTTTCCCAAGACAGAAATGGGTAAAGTATGTCAACGAAAGAAGTGTAATTTGGTTTAAGAGAGACATGGACACATTACCNTTAAAAAAATATGAAATCAAACTGACCCCATATTTTTCATAGTTTAAATGAAAGAGCATTATATCTCAAACCTTGTATCTATCACAAAGGATAAACACAAGACTTGAGGATGAAGCTCGATCAAAAAAACTAAGAACTATATGACATCCATTTGGTCTGTGAAACATTTTTATTTGCCGATAAATTCCCCTATTTAATACGAAGAATTAAATAAGGTTTATATTAAGCTGGGTTCAGACAAGTTTTGTATAAGGGCAGATCCCTATAGTTAATTAAATCTTAAATGACCAATNGTTTATCCGATCATACATCATCTCATAATCACTTTTCTCCACATCTTCTAAGTATATCTTGTACTGAAGTTTCGTCTGTTTTGACATAATTATTTCATTTTTGAAGCTGTCTTTATCACCAATATTGATGATTGGCCTAGTCCGCTCAACGATTAAATTTGTTCTTGCTCATCCACATCCCCGACCTTGACCTTGACCTTGGGTGCACGAACTAAAAGAACCCCCACCAACTTATTGTAAGAGAGAGGTGGAAGATTGCTGAAGCGGAGTTAATGGCTTCCTTTTTATGATTCTTTTGAATCTTCACTTTTGTTTGTTACAATTTCATGAGAGAAGATTGTTTTCCTTGGAGGCGCGAGTAGGCGACATCTACATGAATACCAACTTCATGAACTAAAAATGGTTGTAAATCTCCCTTGATGCAATGTTCTTGTCCTTCTTTAGAGTACTTAATGCATTAGTGTAGGGATGACAGAATCATGTTGTGTTCATGAATTCACGGTTGACCCAGTAGAGCGTTGAAAGAGGTCTTGACATCGATGATATGAAACTTGATGGTTGTTGCTAGTTCTCCAACCTTCATAAGTAATGTAATGGATCCAAGGGCTCTCTCTCCCTTTTGGTTGAATCCTCTTAACATAATTTTGACAATCATAAGCTATTGAGCTTCAATGTCCAAATAGGCCAATGTCCATAGACTCATCAAGTTGAGAGATGCTCTATGATCTACTAGAACTATGGACAACACAAATCTGTCGATGCTAACGGAGATATAGAGTGGTCGATTGTGGTCGGCGGTACCAAGCAACAAATCTTCATCTGTGAAGGTTACCCCAGGCTATTCTTTCAATAAACAAACTTCATCCGAGGATGTGCTGGCCAACTGGGCTAAGCAAATCTCTCGGTCAAGCAAGGCTGTAACTAGATCTTCTCTCATCTCCTTTGATAGTATCAAAGCGTCGTAGATGCTTAATCTGGCCGACAACTTCCTAAGATGAGCTAGCGCATTGTAATCAACTTTATGTGGTCCTCCAATTTTCTCTTGGTTGTGTGGTTCTTCCACTGGTGGAGGTGGTTCTTCTTGAGTTATCATCTCATTTCCTTTGTCCACTAGAGCTGTTCTCGGAGGTAATACTTTCATGCTCCTTAGGTTTACTTCTATAATTTCTTCTTCTTAAGGTACCTTTATTGAATTTTCCAGTGTTTCTTCTTTGTTGGAAAGATATAGGTTGATGGCAAACGGTGCACCCTGACACTCGAGGATTGGTTACTCACTCCCAGTGTTATTGTAGCTGGTATCGTTGGTGTCTTCTTAAGTCTATTTAGCAAGTTCATCAGACTGAAGTATGATTTGAGGATCATTTCGGGAATCGAGACTGAGGCTAGATTGGTTAAAATAGATTAATTCATTCCTAGAAATAGTTAAAACGTATCCAAAATCACAATCATTATATTCATAAGATCCCGGAGGAGTAGAAAGATAATCATACAAAGTCAAGGGTTAAAGGATTTTCTTCCCCGAATCTGAGACAACCAATCTAGTAGAGGCTGTCCCTATCCTACCCCTCGTGCTATCAATCTTCACAGTAGTATTCTTATTTCTCTTTATTCTTGACAATGATGGATCTTATGGAGAAATCTTCATCTCGAACTTTCCAGGATGAAGACTCTGAACGGAAGTTTGTTGTGATGCATTTTGGATTTGATTTAATATTTTCTTGGATGATTTGCTCCAAACTTCATTCCATCCATCTTTTTCAGTATGTGCGGAAGATTGTTTTGATGAATCCTGGATTTTGTTTAGGACCCTCTTGAGCTTGTTCTAAGTCGTACTCCATCCATCTTCTCTAGTATATGGATCAATCAGAGAGATTGGTTCAGCTAAAATATATTTATAAAACCTTTTTCAGGTTCTTTCAAATATTCCTTTGTGATCATTATATTCCTTTCTTTAAGGTTCTTTTCGAGCCAATCCTTAAAGATGAAACATTCTTCTATAGTATGTCCCAGCAATCGGTGGTACGAGCAATAATTTGGTTGATTTTTCTTATTGGCCTCTTCAGGTTTCTTTGGCTCTGGTAGTCTGAACTCAGGCTTTTTCATCGGACTTCTGAACATATTGGATACAACTTCATCTTTGAAAGAGTACACTATTTTCTGTCGTTCTACCAAAGATATTCTCTTATTCTCTGTTCAAGGTGATCCTTCTTGAGGCGATCGCTGGTTGGACTGGCAATTATGTTTCTGAGCATGCTGTAATGAAGATTGACGAGGATTTCTGCATATATCTTCATCGGTTATTTTCTTTTGTCGATAGTCGCTACTGTTCCTGATTTCTTTTCAAATGCTCTGGTTGCCTTGGACTTTTCATGTGAATCCATATGTTTGATTTCTTCTTGAAGACTGCTGGTTTTACTAAGTAGCTTCTCGAAGGATTTGATGGTGAGTCCCTTGAGCATGAAAGCTATTCGCCCATGAATGTTTTTGAGTAAAATCTCAATTGCATGATGTTTCTGTAGTTAAGGTTCACACTTCATGCTAGGGTTTCTCCACCTCAAAATATAGTCC
>JXCR01071040.1:49831-113727 GCA_002079205.1 Phalaenopsis hybrid cultivar | reverse complement strand
TGATCCTCACTCTGTTGTAGAACTCATACTCCATTTCCCGAATCATATGTTTCACAATATATTTTAACAATTTAATTGGACAGATTGAAATGTAAATTAAGTTCGGAGTTGAAAAATCATCACAATTTATTTTATATTTTAATATTGACACATCATATTATCTCTTTATTTCACCATATCTCAGAGTAGGAAGAAAGATAGAGGGAACTACTCAGGCTTCATGAGAAAGACACAACAAAACACAAATTTCATATATAAAAGAAAGTTCATAAAACATTAATAAACAAACAAAACTTATCTGAAACTCTTTCCCAAAGCAAATCACTTGTATCCTTTCCTTAGAAATGCAGGAAGAAGATATCTCTCACTTTTCTCCTTCTCCAACACTCTTACAGAAAGTTTCATACTAAATCTCACCACACAAACTTTTTATAAAAGAAAAATCACTAATGGACTCCAATATGGTGGTGGAATGAAGATGAATTATGAGGAATGGCAAAAATAGAGTGTGGTGGAACATTTTGGAGTAAAAAGGGTCCCTTTCCTGATGAATTTTGACCCCTAATAAAGCCCAAGGTCGGCTCTCCAAGAGGTGCCTCCAAAAACTCTTCAAAAATCAAAATACATCGAACTTTCTAAAAACAGGGGCTGAACCGCCTTTGGCGCAGTCGGTGCTAGTCTAGCGCCGACAACACTGAATAAAAATTTCAGCTGTTTTCTTGTTCTGCACGGTCGGCGCTGCCCTTGGAGCGTTTGACGCTGAGTACTTCTCTAAAAACGTCATTTTGACTCCAAATTTCAGCCTTTTTGCTTCCTTTTTTCTTTAAGTCCTAAAAATCAATAACCTGCAAGAAAACATCAAAATACCTTTCTATTAAGGTGCAATATCACCAAAAATAAGTATAAAATATAGGTCTAAAAATGCATATATTTTCGGTGTATCAGGGGCTCCGCCTAGGACCTTTTTACTCATCTCTGATGCGAGAGAAAGTTCATTCTTATGCTTACCTTGTCCACCGTGAAGAAGCCCAAATCACTGTGGATGAGGCCATCAGCGCACATAAAAAGCATTTTGAGAAATTTGGGGGATAGCACAAGAATAACACTAGAGATAATAATCAATCTTCACAACGGAGAAAGTCTGAATAATAAAAAAAATTGTGACCTTCCACCTCAACCTGAGAGCTAGCGAAGTGAGTATCGATGTAAGACAGAGTATACACCGCTCAACACGTCACATGTTAACGTCTTAATGGTTATCAAAGACGAACAAGCCATTAAGTGGCCTCACCTCCTAAAACCTAACTCAAGGAATTAAGAACAATACTACCATTTTCATCGAAGTTGTGGCCACTCCACTGAAGCGTGTATAGCTCAAAGAAGAGATTAAAAGATTATTAAGTAGGGATATCTTAGTTGATTTGTACGAAACAAACCAGCTGGTACCAATAATGCTCCTACTGGGAGGCAACATACACAAAGGCAGCAACATGGGAGTCACCCAGTCATAGGTCAAATTCAGGCAATTGTTGGGCGCCCATTGGTGACTGATCAAGTCTTTATCACTGTACCTGGTGAGCCAATGTAGAGGAAATTGCCCCTCGAACCTATCACTTTTGATGATTCCAATTTGGAAGGAGTTCGAGTCCCCCACAAAGATCTCATCATTAGCGTAGGAATTGGCGAGCCCTACCATAACGTAAAGAGTATTCTGATCGACAATGAGAGCTCTATCAATGTCTTGTTCTATTCAACTTTTCTTAGTTTGTGATTGACAATGGAAAGACTTCAACCTACATCCAGTCCATTATATGGTTTTGATAATCAACCAATGAGGGTCGAGGGAATAATAAATCTCCCTGTTGTCTTGGGAGATTTTCCTCGACAGATAACCCACTCAGTCCAGTTCATCATTGTCAAATCAAAATTAACATATAGTGCCATCTTTGAGACCACTGGAATCAATCTTTGGCATCATGACTTTTGTAACACACTTGAAGTTCAAGTTTCAAACCCCAGCAAGGATCAACATTGTGCTAAGTGATCAACAGACTGTACAATCATGCTATCTCAGACAAAGCTTAGCCATGCCCGTCAATGACACTTAGCATTGAGAACTTCAATCTATAAGATGAAGATGTATCTCAACAGGCATCTCCCGTAGAAGACTTGGTTCACATCCCTCAAGAATGGTGCATCTTAGTTCCCTATTATCCGATGAGCAAAGGTTAGAGTATGTAGATATTCTTCAAAGGAACCAAGACTTTTTTACATGGACTCTGGCCGACATGTTTGGAGTTGGCCTTGAAATAATCATGCACTCTTTAAAGGTAGACTCAACATTTAAACCGGTCATTCAGAAGAAGCACAATTTTTCCCCAGACCGCTTACAAGCTATTGAACAAGAAGTCAACAAGCTTCTTGAAGCAAAGTTCATACGAGAAGTACATCATCTAGCAAGGCTAGCCAATATTGTCATGGTGAAAAAAGCTAGTGGTTTATGGAGAATGTGTGTCGACTATATAGACCTCAACAAAGCTTGGTCGAAGGATAGTTTTTCTGTCCTGCATATAGATCAACTAGTTGATGTCACGTCTGGACATCAGGTGCTAAGCTTTATGGATGCATACTCAAGATACAATCAAATAAAGATGAACCCAATGGATAAGGGGGTCACCTCTTTTCAAATAGATAATGGCTTATACTGTTATCAGGTTATGTCTTTCAGGTTAAAAAATGCTGGTGCAACTTATCAACGACTCATGAACAAGGTTTTCAAAAACCTTCTCTGGCGTACAATGGAGGTTTATGTTGATGACATGTTAGTAAAAAGCTTGGAAGCATCCCAACACATTTCTCATCTAGAAGAGTGTTTCTAACTCCTTCGTCAATAAGATTTACGACTTAACCCGGCTAAATGTGCTTTCAAAGTCACATCAGGGAAGTTTTTGGGATTCACGGTTACCCATCGTGGAATTGAAGCAAACCTAAAAAAAATCAAGGCACTGAGAGATATGGTGCCTCTAAAGAATATCAAGGAGGTGCAACACTTGAATGGTCGTACAGCCGTTCTATCACGTTTCTTAGCTCGTTAAGGGGATAAGTATCTGTCATTCTTCAAGAAACTTAGAGGTTCTTGGAACACTGATTTTCAATTGACAAATGACTATCAAATTACTTTTGAGCAACTTAAGGCATATTTGGCTTCACCCCACCTCCTCTCAAAGCCCGTCCAATGAGAGATTTTATATATTTATTTGACTATTTTAACTCATGCAATAATCTCCATGCTTATCAGAATGGAAAATTCAGTTGAGAAACCAGTATACTACGTTAGCAAGATTCTCTTTGATAAAAAAAAGTTGCTATCTAATGGCAGATAAGACTGCCCTGGTATTCTCAGCAAGGAGACTTCGTCCGTACTTTCAGGTTACACTATCGGCGTCTACACACAACTCCCTTTGAAGGCTATCCTATAAAAACCAGATGCATCAGGAAGATTAGTTAAATAGTCGGTAAAATTAGGAGAATTTGACATCCACTATTTACCTCGACCAAAACATCAAATTACAGGTGTTGGCGACTTTGTGGTAGAATTTACAGTGCCTACCTCTGATGAACCCCCCTTTTTTCCTCCTTGGTTATCTCAATGGACACTATACAAGGACGAAGCATCCATAAACTGAGGGGAGGGTGCAGGAATACTACTCATCTCCCCAAAACAAGACATCTTGGAGTATGGACTTTGCTTGAAATTTCCAGCCACTAAAAATGTTGTTGATTATGAAGCACTTGTCGTCAAATTAAAACTATGATTATCTACACTGATTCTCAACTCATCGCATCCTAAGTAAAAGGAGAATTTGACACTCATAACTCTCAGTTGGTGCAGTATCTCAGTCTAGTAAAAACACTACTCGCCCAAATTGAAACATGCCGGCTCATTCACATATATCAAGAGCATAACACTCGAGTTGATGCTCTCTCCAAGCTCGCAACTTCAATAACTGAAGACTCTACAAAAGAAGGTGTATTGAGGAGATACATTTTCCTAGCATCTAGAGCCCATGGGTGATACTGTCTATAGATGACCCATTCACCCATGGGAGCCATTTGGGATGGATTCCATCATCACCTTCCTCCAAGATGAAATACTGACAGATAATGCTACCACGTCAATTCGTATGGCTGCCACTTCATCTTTATTGGGGATGAGCTGTATAAAAAGGCATTTGTATGTCCATACCTCAATTATATTCCTTCGTCTGAAGCTGACTATGCCTTGCAAGAAGTTCATTCTAGAATATGTGGTTAGCAACTTGGGGGTAGACCTCTTGCTCTTAAAATAATGAGACAAGGTTTTTACTGGCCCACGATCAAGCAATACACATTAGGGTTTGTGCAAAAGTGCAAGAATTGTCAACTACACTTGAATCTTACGCATGCACTGTCAGTAGAATTCACGTCATTTTTGAGTCCTTAGCCTTTCGCCTAATAGGGGGTAGATATCATGGGACCGTTTCCAATAGCTTCTGGACAATGAAAGTTCATCATCTTAGTTGTTGATTACTTCACCAAGTGTATAGAAGTAGAGTTGCTTGCCAAGATCACTGAAGTAAATGTCAAATAGTTTGTCTAGAAGAACATTATTTGTCTCTTTGGCCTCCCCACAAAGATTATAATAGATAATGAGACTTAATTCTTTGGAAGGGTCTTCACATCATTTTGCAAGGATCTTCACATTCAACTGGTGCACACTGATGTGGCAAATCTTCAAACAAATGGACAGAAAGAGGTGACAAATCAGACAGTGATAAAGGGCTTGAAGACTCGTCTTAAGAAAGCTGGGGGGCAGTGGATAGAAGAGCTGCACAAAGTCCTTTGGGCCTATCGTACAACTGTGCATACTCCAACTGAGGAAACTCCATATAACTTCTGCTTTGGCACTGAGGCTGTTATCCCAGTTGATATCAGAGTTCCAAACCCACGAGTTAAGACTTTTGACTCAGATAGCAACGAGAAAAATCTCCGATAACATTTGGATCTCCTCCTAGAAACATGTGATGTGACCCATCTGAAAGCTGCTTCCTATTACCAAAGAGTTGCTCGCCACTTCAACTAGAGAGTCAAGCATCAACCTATCTTCTTCGGTGACCTGGCTTTGAGTAGCATTGAAGCCGCTAGTCATGGTCCCCAATGCAATAAACTATCACCTCTCTGAGAAGGCCCATATATTGTGGCTGCCACAATCAAGCCTGGAACCTTCAAGCTCAAGGATTCAGATGGGAAAATCTTGCCCCAGACTTGGAATGCAAAAAATCTTCGCAAATACTATCAATAACACCCTAGTTATGTAGTCCACATATGTTATTACATCATAACTCATACATAATCAATGTGTCTCAAATATTACTCAATTTTCTATACATAAAGGATATCTTTACAAAGTGTAATGACTCATTCACAATTCACTTTATGCTCTCGGCCCGAGAAATACATAACTCTGGTTGTATCTTAGTTAGAGCATGATCAATCTTAGGGGGATTTGATCTAACCTCTTCCATATGGGTTAACATCGTCGAGTTTTTCTTCGGTAAATAAACCTGGATTGGTTAACAGTCCTTGGTGGGCTACACCTGACCCCTTCCACACAGGTGTGCAAGTGAGCAATGCTCCAACAAACAACCTCAGATGGGTTAATAAGTAATCAGTGGGCTTCCGTTGATTCACCTATACATGTTAACATCTTTAAGTAAAACTCTAATAGATAGCCTCAACAAGGTCAAATGCTGTTGGCAATTCATCCTTATGGTTAGGGATGTAAACGAACCGAACACGAACGAAAAGTGCTCGTGTTTGTGTTCGGTTCGTTTGAAATAAACTTTGTTTAAAATAGGCTCGTGTTCGAAATTGTTCGTGAAAGATCTGTTCGTGTTTGGTTCGATTTGTTCGAATTTGTTCGAATCGTTCGAATCGTTCGAATATGTTTGAAATGTTTGAAATGTTTGAAATGTTTGAAATGTTTGAATTGTTCGAAACGTTCGAAAATTTTCAAATTTTTATATTTTTTGAATTGTTAAATAGACAAATTTAAATATTAATTCTCATACCACATCAAAAATGCCACCATTTTAACTTTTATAAATTGAAATAACTCTAAATAAAATATATAAGAATTATTAATAAATTCCCAAATTACTAAAAACAATAAATAAAAAACTTCAACAAAAACATCTCTTCATCATTAGTCAAACAAATAATATCTTACATAAAAGATAATATTCAAAATTCAAATTGTAAATTCAATTGAATTCTCAGAGCTCTGTGAATTTGAAATCAAATTTCAAATTGTAAATTCAGCATGCATTCACTTCTCTTAATCTCATATACACATCATTTTTAGTAATTATTACAGCTATAATAAATTCTACTCCACATTGGGATGGAAGGCTCAATTGACATCCTCTGGATTAATTCATGGAGCTCAACCATGAATCCATGCTTGCCCAAAAGCTCTATCTGTAAGAAAATGAACAAATCAACTTCAGCTTCAGGCAAATGTAATTGTCTAATACATATACAAGTATGTTATGAGAAGTACGAGTCAATTGAATTCAACAGAAATAACATTCATTCTTGTTTCATACAGATGCTTAACAGTCGTAATTAGCTCAGCATCAGCTGTTGATTCTTCAGTGATAACTTGCAACATGCCAACACCTGAAGGTAAAATAAGAAACATATGTATTTAAACATTTAATCTAAAAACATCAGCTTTATTAACCAAATCCTAGGGTGCATAAAAGCTTAAGCATCATGTATACCAGAATAATAAGTTTTTTGCATCCTTCAGGTGGATTGGAAATTATATGCTTTAGCTCGTTTGATGATGCGCCAAATAAATCCTGTAAGGTTGCACCAAATAAAAGCAATCAAAGCAATCAAATGAAAGCAATCAAACACAGCCACTTCTTGTAAGGTTGCACCAAATAAATCCTCCACCCANGCTAGGGATTGAGCTTCTTGCTAAGGTGAAAGATCTAGGATTGAATTCGACCAATATCGATTTCAGGTGTAGTTCTAGAGCTATGCTAGGGGCTCTGTATGAGGGGGATTTGATGGGGCTATCAAAACTATTTTTGGTTGGAGGAATTGCCCGTAAGAAGCTGTCGGTCACCGGAATCGAAATCTCGTCACCCGCTTTGGAAGGACGTTTTAATTTAATTAGTTTTAGAAAAATATGAAATCAAATTGACCCCATATTTTTCATAGTTTAAATGAAAGAGTGTTGTACCTCAAATCTTGTATCTATCCCGTAGGATAAAACAAGACTTGAGGATGAGGCTCGATCAAATAAACTAAGAAATATATGACATCCGTTTGATCTGCGAAACCTTTGTATTTGCCGACAAGTTCCCCTATTTAATATAAAGAATTAAATAAAATTTATATTATGCTGGGTTCGGACATGCTTCCTATAAGAGCAAGCCCCTATAGTTAATTACATCTTAAATGACCAAAGTCACCTAAGAATACTCTCTATAAAAATCAGGACATATTATCTTCAAAGAGTTTCAAAGGGTAGGACTTTTCAATGAGATCAAACGTAGAGGTGTGAAAGGGGATTGGTTCAAATTTGGANGTTTCAAAGGGTAGGACTTTTCAATGAGATCGAACGTAGAGGTGTGAAAGGGGATTGGTTCAAATTTGGAAATATTTTGTTTTAGAGTCCAAAGGAGGAAGAACTAGGGGATGTCATAGATCCAGAGGAGAACCTCGGTGACTTCCCAAGCTATCCTAATGTTTGGCTTCAGTTTTGAGAAGAAATATTTAGGTGTTTCATCCTGTCAATTTTATTAGTTAGGGCTTACATTTGTGTGAAACGATCACACAAATAGCCTGAAAGATGTGACGATTTAGGTCGTGACAAACAACGACCTCAAAATCCTAAGATGAGTTAGGGCTTATATTGTACAACAGAGCTATACAAAAGCCTAAAGATAAGGTGAGGATTTACGTTGCATAAGCAAGCAACCTCGAAGTCCTATGTATTTAGTCTAAAGATAAGGTGAGGATTTACGTTGCATAAGCAAGCAACCTCGAAGTCCTATGGCTTTCTTATTTATATCTAAGGAAGCAAGATTGGTTTAGCTGGGGAAGACAAGTTTTATTGTTGAAGATGACCATGCTGCCCACAATGCTAACTTATCCTTAAGTCCTACGTTCATTGTATTTTAATAAACTTCCAAATTTTAATAATTTATAAATTTATTAACTTATTTTTTTTAATTAAGAAAGTGAGGTTGGTTCTAAANGCAATCAAATGAAAGCTTTAAATAATCAAAGCAATCAAATGAAAGCAATCAAACACAGCCACTTCCTGTAAGATTGCACCAAATAAATCCTCCACCCGTCAGCATATAGGTATGGACAGCTCTCACATTCCAGCTCAAGAGGATGGACCAACATTACTGAAGAGTATAAAGTGTATAACAGCTATAGACATTAATATTGCACCCAAATAGATTATAGAAATAAAACTAATCAACCTTAATAAGTTTATCCACTAGAAACAGAGCCAGCACAGTTAAAGCAATCAAGTGAAAGCTTTAAATAATCAAAGCAATCAAACACAGCCACTTCCTGTAAGGTTGCACCAAATAAATCCTCCACCCGTCAGCATATAGGTAAGGACAGCTCTCACATTCCAGCTCAAGAGGATGGACCAACATAACTGAAGAGTATAAAGTGTATAACAGCTATAGGCATTAATATTGCACCCAAATAGATTATAGAAATAAAACTAATCAACCTTAATAAGTTTATCCACTAGAAACAGAGCCAGCACAGTTAAAGCAATCAAATGAAAGCTTTAAATAATCAAAGCAATCAAACACAGCCACTTCCTGTAAGGTTGCACCAAATAAATCCTCCACCCGTCAGCATATAGGTAAGGACAGCTCTCACATTCCAGCTCAAGAGGATGGACCAACATAACTGAAGAGTATAAAGTGTATAACAGCTATAGGCATTAATATTGCACCCAAATAGATTATAGAAATAAAACTAATCAACCTTAATAAGTTTATCCACTAGAAACAGAGCCAGCACAGTTAAAGCAATCAAATGAAAGCTTTAAATAATCAAAGCAATCAAACACAGCCACTTCCTGTAAGGTTGCACCAAATAAATCCTCCACCCGTCAGCATATAGGTAAGGACAGCTCTCACATTCCAGCTCAAGAGGATGGACCAACATAACTGAAGAGTATAAAGTGTATAACAGCTATAGGCATTAATATTGCACCCAAATAGATTATAGAAATAAAACTAATCAACCTTAATAAGTTTATCCACTAGAAATAGAGCCAGCACAGTTAAAGTTTGTTACTTGAAAGCCTTAAATAATTAAAGCAATCAAACACAACCACTTCCTGTAAGGTTGCACCAAATAAATCCTCCACCCGTCAGCATATAGGTAAGGACAGCTCTCACATTCCAGCTCAAGAGGATGGACCAACATAACTTGATGTCCTTATGAGGCAGCATACATGACACCCAAATAGCTATCCAGGATTTAACCTTTCATGTATGTTAATAAAAGAGAGTATATACCAGAGAAGTGTCAACCAGAAACCCAGTAAATGTAAACAGCTTCAGCTTTATTATTATAACTTACAGCCACTGAATTTTTCAGCCAGCTACTTTTCTACAGCCACTGAATTCTTCAGCCAGCTACTGAAGTGTATAACAGCTTCAGCTTTATTATTATAACTTACAGCCACTGAATTTTTCAGCCAGCTACTTTTCTACAGCCACTGAATTCTTCAGCCAGCTAATGATCTTCAGCCAGTTTTTAATTTACATATATACCACAAAATTCTTTATGTATATACCACAAAATTCTTGGAGCTCAGGAATCAGGAATCAGGAATCAAACAGTTTTTATGTATATACTTTTCCCCAACAACCGACTCACGAATCAAACAGTTTTTAATTTACATATATACCACAAAATTCTTTATGTACCACTGAATTCTTATGCATTTATAAAAGAGCATTGTTTCTTCCAAAAAGCAATAATTGAACTGAAATATTAATTCCACCTAAACTATCAACTCAATGTTTATCTCAAACAAACTTGTTATTATGAAACAATAAACCTTAAGACTAAAAAGAACCCTGAATTACTTCCATTCAGGCATTCAAAACCCCTTCAATTCTCCAGGTAATTTATAAAAGAGCATTGCATATTAATATAGGATTTAACCTCTCACGCTCACCTTCCTCAAAAGCTTCTTTTAACCAAAGTGGGTATCTATGAAGTGATAAAAGCCAATGAAGCTAGATAGTAGATAGGGCCCTTGAATAATGGATTCAAAAGTAGACATGATAAAAGAATATTTGGACATGGATGGTGTTCTTTTGTGCATGTATCAAAACCCCTTCAATTCTCCATTTGAGTCCCTCTGAAACAATATATTTTCATTCAAAATAAAAAATTAAGCATTGCAGATCTACACTGTAATAATAGGTGCATGCCAACTTCTCCAACAAAATATATGGGTGGAGATTCATAAGTCATGACTCTTGAGTTCAATCATTAGAAGCTACTAAATCATACTGAAGCTCATGATTTTTTTCTCTACTTTTTCTTCCTTTATTACTGCAATGATAATGCATGAAACATGATACTTTCATGAATGTGGGGAATAGGGCTCTACATGCTTCTTCATACCTTTGATAGCTGGAGATAAAAGAGGGGACGCATACCTTCCAAATTATATGAATAAGGCAGCATACCTTTTCCTACCCAAAATGCAAACATATGTGAGAATGCATCCATGTAATTTGGGAAGTAATAATCTCTCAGTTCAAAACCCGATTACCCAGTTTCCAGTTTGTTCAGTGCAAAATATCCAATAGTAAATATTTTATGCTTTTCTGTGCTTGATGATATTCAAATGTGTGTGTACATGTATATATTAGAAATAATGTACAGGAATACACAGTAGGCAAAAAACAGTTTACAAACAGCTGAGCCCGCATTTCCACAAGTTCTACTAATAAGAAAAATAAATGTTCTACTTGGCCAAAAATTTAAAAATTTATCCTTACTGAGGCAATTTGAATCTTGGTCATATACTGGAAGATAAAAAAAACAATGGATCCACAGACATAGTAAGAATACATGATATTACAAAAAGCCTGTTCATTCTCAAAAGAAATTGGACTTGGGCCTTATTCATATAATTTGGAAGGTCATGGAGTTAATTTCCTCATGCAGTATTGCAGCAGCCATGGCAATAATAAGCCTAGCTGCCATGAAAAAAAATAACTGCAAGCCTCAAAATTGTTAAAGAAAAAGTATCCGAGCAGCCCTAGTTTAATTGTATCTCTAGTGGAACACAGTACGATAGATAAATGCAAGTGATTAAAGGTACAATAATAATGAAAACTCTTGTATAGTATAGAAATGACTAAGCTGACTTCATATATCTGGTAGTTGAATATTAAGCTTTTCCTCATCAATGATCTCTTGCTGAAAAGAAATAATGTAAATAAATGTTAGTATCTAGTATTGAGAATAAATAAAATAAATGAGAAAGTAGAAAATGGTATAATTAATGAAAGGATTACCATAAGTGTCTTTGTATTTTTTTGAGCAGATCGAAGCCAACTAGAGGCACAAATCAATGCATTAACGGTTTTAGTGGATAAGCTACTTTTGTAATCATCTAATACTCTACCACCAGCACTAAAAGCAGATTCTGAGGCAACAGTGGTTATGGGTATTGATAGAATATCTCTTGCCATAATTGAAAGCTGGGGATACTTCAATGTATTCATCTTCCACCAATCAAGAACATCAAAGTTTTCACTCGAGCACACAAATAATCCCTTCTCAAGGTATATCTATAAATCAGGTTTCGAAGGTTCCACAGATCCAGAAGCTACAACAAAATCTTGAAATCCAAAAATAACGTCAAACTGACTTAAGGAACTCATAGAATCACCAACAGTTGAAGAACCCTCATTTGAAACATTACAATCAACAACATAAATTGCATATATTTCCCACAATGCATCTTAAACTATTTTAAGATTTTCTTCAACCTCACTATGTGAGTATATTTTCGGGAATGTGTAGCTAATAAATTTGAGTTTCAATCTAGGATCCAAAATTGCTGCAATAGACATTAAAAGATTACATTCCCCCCAATATTTGTTGAATTTGATTTGCATACACATAGCCATATTTCTCATAAATTCATCTTCTGATAATGACTCCTCAATCAAAATCTTTTTAACATGCAAAACTGCAGGTAAAAATAAATTTGAAGTAGGATATATAGTGTTAGAGATCATTTTTGTAACATTATTGAAAACTAAAAGAAATTTTCTGATTTTCTCATATTTCACCCATTCTGAATCAAGAGGCAACCATTTGTAGTTCCTATCTCTAATAGCGTAGTGATGAAAAACAGTACGATAGATAAATGCGGACTCTAACATGTTGAAAGTTGAGTTCCATCTAGTAGAAACATCAGTGCATAGTGACCTTGTAGTTGCAACTCCTAATTGTTTTGCCACTTCTACAAACTTATGTAATCTTGCAGGAGATTTTTTCAGATACTTAACTGATTCTCTAATATTTTGGATGATTTCATGCACCTCCTTTAGCCCGTTTTGGACCATAATATTGAGAATATGTGCACAACATCTTACATGGAAAAAAAGACCACAAAAGTGCAACTTTCCTCGTGATTCAAAATTCACTTTTAAGAAACTAGCTGCGACATCATTATTGCTCGTATTATCTAAAGTAATTGTAGAGATTTTATCTTGAAGCTTCCACTCCAACAAACACTCACAAATAGGGTCACATATGTAAGTGCCCGTATGTGGAGGCTCTAATTCAATGAAATTGATAATAACCTTCTTTAACTTCTATGCTTCGTCGATATAATGAGCAGTCAAGCACATATATCCAATAGTCTGATTAGAGGTCCAACAATCAACAGTTAATGACACCATATGAACATTTTTAAAGCAAAATTTCAGCTTTTCTTTCTCCTGCTCGTAAACTTTCATGCAATCATTTTTTATGGTGTTTCTTGAAACACTTTGAAAGTTAGGATTCAATATTTTCAACAATATATTGAACCACATATGTTCAACAATCATGAATGGATACTCATATACAATTATCATCTTTGCAATCACCTCTCTTATGACTTGTTGATCATAACTTTTAGGATCATAAAAAGTAGGAAACTCTGAATCATTGTCAGCTTCGAAAGGCAATTGACAATTGTTCNGATTTTATAAAAATGGTCAATGGTGGCTCTGTGGGTCAATTGAAGGGTGCAAAGTGCTGCCTATGTGGAGGTCAGAGAAGCTCTAAACTTAAAATTGGATGAGGTGGCCACAAGGTTTGAATTGGATTTGATTTCATTAGGGTGGCTCTTGGTTTGGCCATTTTCTGGGGACTAGGCCAGCCACCAAGGACAGGGGAGCTGGCCAACTGGTCAGGTGAGCCAGGGGAGGCTCAATTATCTCTTACCCCCAAAGGTTAGTCATAATGGTGAGGATATTTGGCTTAAGACCCAAAAATGGGCATGAATCCCTTAATTTGGGGATCCATTGGTCCATAGCTTGGTTTGGTGGGTTTAGTGTTGTTTAGCCTGGTCCAAAGGAAGATTTTAGTGGCTGTGGTGATCTTTGGTTTGCCAATTTGACATGGCTAGGTTAATTTTTGGTGAAGGGGTCCATGTAGGTCAATTTAGCCAAAACTTGAGTTTGGGCGCTAGCCATGAACTTGAACCCATTTAATTGATCAACATTGTGTAGATGATTTTCATGAAGATTTTTGGTGAAGACGTGAAATGATTTTGAGTTCAATTGGGGGCCCAATATGAAGGATTTTGGGATTTTAATCAATTTGGGCATGTTGGGCTAGACTTGGGTCTAGATTGGGCTAGGCTTGGGCAAAGTCCAAATTTATTGTTGAGAACGTTCAATAGGAATATGATGAAGAGTTTTCCAACATGAATTGGGTGTCAATTTTGGGGTTAAGGCAATCAATATTGTGGAATTTTGACGTATGGGCAATTTAGGGCAAAATTGGAATTTTTGTATTTGAGTTGAAATTAAATGAAATTGAGGCTTCAACAAGGTCAATTGAAGGTTAAGTTTGATTTTTAGGAGTGTTATGAAGAGTTTAGGATGCAAATTGAGACCAATGGAGTAGGCCATGGGGTTCAATTTGGTGGAACCAAGTCATAGGACAAAAATTGGGGGTTTGACTTGCATCAAAATTGGGCTCAAAGCATGAGACAATTGAGCTTGTATTTGGTTTAGATTGTTCATATAAAAGGTGAATTTGAGTTTAGAATTGAAATTGGGGGATATTGGGTCCAAATTGATGGACATTTGAGGTAAATTTTGGAAAAATTGGGCCTTTAAAGGCAATTTGGGGGTTTTGGCCAAAATGGCCAAATTGGTCAAATTANGAGTTTTCCAACATGAATTGGGTGTCAATTTTGGGGTTAAGGCAATCAATATTGTGGAATTTTGACGTATGGCCAATTTAGGGCAAAATTGGAATTTTTGGATTTGAGTTGAAATTAAATGAAATTGAGGCTTCACCAAGGTCAATTGAAGGTTAAGTTTGATTTTCAGGAGTGTTATAAAGAGTTTAGGATGCAAATTGAGACCAATGGAGTAGGCCATGGGGTTCAATTTGGTGGAACCAAGTCATAGGACAAAAATTGGGGGTTTGACTTGCATCAAAATTGTGCTCAAAGCATGAGACAATTGAGCTTGGATTTGGTTTAGATTGGTCATATAAAAGGTGAATTTGAGTTTAGAATTGAAATTGGGAGATATTGGGCCCAAATTGATGGACATTTAAGGAAAATTTTGGGAAAATTGGGCCTTTAAAGGCAATTTGGGGGTTTTGGCCAAAATGGCCAAATTGGTCAAATTGGGTCATGTGGTAGTTGAGAAAAATGAGATTGGGAATATTTAAAAAGTTTTGGGAATTTTTGGGATTTTTTGAAATTTTTGGAATTTTGGGCTAAGAAGGAGCATTTTGGTAATTTGGCAATTTTTTTGGTTATTTTGGGTAATTTGGATGTTTTCAAAAGGTTTGAAATGGTTTATGAACAAATTTGGGTTTGGGAATTTTTGCCAAATTTAGGGTTTCAAGGGTACTTAGTTACGTAATTTGGGGAATTTTGGGACAATAGGCTNATATTTAAAAAGTTTTGGGAATTTTTGGGATTTTTTGAAATTTTTGGAATTTTGGGCTAAGAAGGAGCATTTGGTAATTTGACAATTTTTTTGGTTATTTTGGGTAATTTGGATGTTTTCAAAACGTTTGAAATGGTTTATGAACAAATTAGGGTTTGAGAATTTTGGCCAAATTTAGGGTTTCAAGGGTACTTAGGTAATTTGGGGAATTTTGGGACAATAGGCTAAGTTGAGTATTTTTTGTAGAATTGAGGTGCCAACCACCATAAATGAGCTATGGACCAATGGGAGTCCCATTTGGGTCCTTTATGTACTGGTCTTAGCCAAACCCCAACCAAGGGCTAGTAGGTTTAGAGGTCCATCTACATGAGTCTCTCAAAGGAATAAGGGATCACAATCAACAAATTTTGGGTTTGTATTTGTGAGTGATTGTGAGTGAGGTGAAAACCTTAGCTCTAGACCAACCCCCAGATTAAACCCTAAGGGCAAGCATTCCTATGAGAACTCTCCTTGGGCTTCATNCAAACCCCAACCAAGGGCTAGTAGGTTTAGAGGTCCATCTACATGAGTCTCTCAAAGGAATAAGGGATCACAGTCAACAAATTTTGGGTTTGTATTTGTGAGTGATTGTGAGTGATTGTGAAAACCTTAGCTCTAGACCAACCCCCAGATTAAAACCTAAGGGCAAGCATTCCTATGAGAACTCTCCTTGGGCTTCCCTATAATGACCCTACCCTACTAAGTGCTAGAGGTTAAGACCACTATGTGGAACTTCAAGTTGAGTAAAGAGGAGTTTGTAATTTCTAATGGTGAGGGTTCCTTTTCTAGTTTTCTAGGAATAGTCAATAGAAAAGAANATCAAAGAAAAATAGAAGTAGAGATTAGAGAACGAACACAAAAAATCAACTCAAAGCTCTCACCGAGACAACAATTTTCGAGATTTTGAGACAAGTTCTCACCGAGAGAGGCTTTCAAGCTTTTCACGATCCTGATAGAAGGAGCAGCCGGGAAAAGAAAGATCGGCTGCGCTCGTGCAGTCGTGCTTCTGTGAGAAGAGAGCGGCGTGAGACTATGAGAGGAGAGCGGCGTAAGAGATGAGAAAGCGAATNATATATATATATATATATATATATATATATATATATATATATATATATATATATATATTTAATTTTTTTTTATTTCAAACAATAATAATTCGAACACGAACGAACGCATTAATGTTCGTGTTTGGTTCGTTTAGCAAACCGAACAAAAAAAATTGTTCGTGTTCGTCTCGTTTGCTTATCGAACGAATCGAACACGAACGCTCTGGCGAATCGAACACGAACTGTTCGCGAACAACGAGTTTTTTTGACAGCCCTACTTATGGTAACCTTCTCACATACTAGAACTTCTAAATGATATCTTGCATCCACTGTGACATGAAATAAAACATGTTTCAAGCTTATCACCAATAAGATACTTGGGGGTCAAATAGCTAACAACATAAGAGGATTAACATGTTTCACTAATACAAAATCATTTTAACAAAGTTTGAAAAGAATAATAACATCTGTGTAGTTAGAGCAACATGACAAAATCAAATACACTAAAAATAGAAAAGGAAGAGTAAAACACTAATCGACATCAATGTTCTCCTCTGCCACCTCGTTGTCGTTGAAGAACATTTTATTCAATTCACTCTTGATGTCATCACCATCAAAATCAGAGGAAGATTCCTCTGAAGCCTGGCTTGGAGTGAGTTCCTCAACAAGAATCCCGGTTTGACGTTGCGCTGCTCGACTCCCGTTCAAGAAACCCAGGATGAATCCTTCTTCGGTGAACCACTTCTGTTGCTCCTTTACCTCAACATCAAGTACACAATCACTATCTTCTTGTACATGGTCTCGAATGATATTTTTAAACTCAAGAAAGTTCTTAAAGTCCTCAACTGTTTTGTACCTAACTTCTGCAACATCAACATCCTTCGTAGACTTCAAAAGTCGGATCTCTTCCTCCTGGACTGACATCATCAACTCAATGGATTTCATGCGACTATTACTTTCACTAAGGTCGGCTTGTGCTTACACCAACCCCTCTCGAGTACTCTCTAGATCTAAAGCTGTAATGAAAGAGAAGTTGTCATTATTGATAGTTCTGTCTTGCACTCTGTCAACTGTGATTTCAGAGTTGTGACTCTTTCAACCCCGGATTCATATCGAGACTTGTACTCACCTTGGAAATATTTAATTTTAATAAATTAGGAGTTCCAATTTTGTCAGGGCTAGTCCAAGCCCCTTCTGGCTTTCCACCATGATATCCATCTAGAAAAAAAAACCAAAGTCAGATATATGAAATAATTATACAGTGGCATAAAATAAAAGAAACTTACAAAACTCTCGGCCTTCAGGAGTCCAGTACATTCATGAGATAGGGCATTCTCAGGAATATAAACAATTGAAGGAATGGGCAGAGGCTCCTGCAATATTTTAACTTTCTTTTGATTTTTCTGAGGCTTTACTTTACAGTCATTTCTTGTTGGGGACAGCTTTAAGAATTCTACGAGGGATGACTCGGAAGGTTTATTCTTAGATTTCTTTAATACTACCGCCGTGGACCATTCGAGATGAAGAGAAAGCTTGACCTTGAACAATGATTCCTCGCTCACAAATTCTAAATATATTGTGTCTCAAACAACAACTCCTACAAGTCACGAAATCACAACAATTGCAATATTCCCTTCTCAGTAGTTTGAAGTGAGAGGGGCATATGTTGAAACCTTCCTCGCCTCTAGCGGGACCCCCAATCATTCTGTGTAAAGAAGAATCTCACAGACCATTATCTTATCAACTCTTTTAGATGAAAATCTAATGTCTTCTATTTATACATCACACGATCATGTAAGTCACTAAAGAACCCACACAACTGTGTTAAAATTGTCGGTGTTAACGTCAACCCATGACTCCTGAAGAAAACAGTTAACCCAAGTGCTGGCAAAAATTGTAGGCCAGCTCTCAAGGCTGCCTCATGAATGGAGACATACCCGGAAGGAGGAGAATTCGCTCAATAAGTCAAAACCAGCAATTTCACCACCGTATCATTCTAGAAGTAATACTTCTTTCAAAACACGATCAAGTCGCTCTCCGTCAGAATTGACATCGCATCCTCCGCGTTATGGTTTTTCTTTTGGTTTTTAGTAGAACGAGGTTCTCCGGTTGTCGTCATTTCCGCAACGTAGTAGAAGATCCCGCTACTTGTCTGCTATGCAGGATAGGAACAACTTAATGCTTCACAGAAACGCTTTGCAGAAACGTTTCTCTGCAACTCTTCTTTGCAACTCTTCACTTCGCCGCAACTCTTTGCTTCGCCGCAACTCTCCGCCGCAATTTTTCTCCACAACGCAGGATGACCTTCTTCTTCTCCTCACTTATGATATTTTTCCTCATCCAATGCCTCTATTTATAGACATGATATGAAACATAATATTAAAACAAACTTCTCATTAAAAAAAATTAAAAACGATAGCTCATTAAAAAAACAGCTGCTCATTTAAAAAAAATAAAAAATGACAGCTCGTTAAAAAAATGGCAGCTCATTAAAAAAAAATAACTGCTCATTAAAAAGAATAAAAAAATAAAAAAAAAAACACTTTACATATTCTCTGTAACGTAGTGTGACTCTTTAAATCCTCCATTAAATTCTCAAATTTTTAGGTGACCCATACACTTCATAGTCTGCCTTCCCCATACACTTCATATTCCCAGCTTCAGCAAAGCTCGGCGGGCCCAGACCAGCGTTTTTTCAACTCCAAGCGGGCTCCCGCGTTCTATGTCTTAAGCCCTCTTAGCTATGGGCCAGACAATCCCAAGTCAGACAAAAATTTTTCTTTTTTCGGTCTTCACCTGGGATTTGAACCACACCCGCGAACGTGAAGATGAAAAACAGTAACAGCTGAGCTGAGGTAAAGTACTTCACCTATAGGATATATATTTTTCTTATAATAAAAATAATACATTGATAGATACACACGAAAAAAAATTCCGGATCTTAATATTTTTGAACTATACAAGTGGTCCCGCCTAAAAATAGGGGGCAGCTGATACACTGCCAATAAATTTTCATCTTTTTGCATGAATCTCAAAGCATGACATGAATCTCGAGGCCATATTTTAAGTAAGAAGCATTCCAATCTGATAAAAGTCATACAGTGCTCCAGTTTTAGCAAACTTATAGTCAAACTGACCGGCTCAATGAGACAAACTTAATGATATCAAATTTAGTCCAATCCGAGTCAAATCAATCCTGGATCAACTGCTCATGAAAGATTTCCGGACACATTTGAAAGGTCAAACAGATATCGAAGCTATCAAGTTTATAGTCGAATTGAACGTCTCAACATAAAGAATCATACGAGCCCAAGATTGCTCAATTTCGACATCGTTAAGGTACTCAAATTTCCATCAAACATCATCTGATTAAGGGAAGCTCTCCGGACCGTCTGATCAAAATAGTTCATATTTTTGCATTAATTGCACCTAGAACACTATAAATAGAGTCTTACCCCTCACATGAGGGAGGAGGCTTGAGAGAGAACTTGAGGCTTTGAGAAAGAGTTTAAGTCCAACATCATCTCTGCCATCGCGAACTACTGTTGACCACCACCGATTACCACTGACCTCCGTCGATCACTGCCTACAGTCATCAACTGTCGTTGACCACCGCCGACCGTCATTGACTGCCGTTGACTACCGTCAATCACCGTCAACCAACACCCTCCGTCAATTACCTCCGGTCGCCGCCGACCACCCCTGATCGTTGCTAACCTCCGTCGACCACTGCTGATTGTTACTGACCTCCGTTGACCACCGCCGACCGTCATCGACTGTCGTCGACCATTGCTGACCAGACACCGTCAATTGACGTCGTACCTTGGAAAATTTAGTAACCATTTCCAGTATGTGGGAGAAAGATGCATCTGTAATCATCAACTTATGGTGAATTTTTATAAATGGGCCTGACCCCGTGGTTTTTTCTCTTTACGGGTTTTCCACTTAAAAATTTCTGGTGTCATCATATGTTGTTTCTTTTTACATATGAGTGTGCGTTGAATCTTCGTGTAACGCTAAGATAATCTATCACTCTACTGCTGTGAATTTTCTAGCACACATCAACTCTCTACATCATCAAAACAAATGATGAAATTAGATTACTATGCCAAAACTTCCTAACTTTGGCTTTAGAATGACCGATAAAATATTAGTACAAGGTTTACATATTTTATGAATTAAGAGTATTGATTTGAGAAAATAAAAAAATAAGAAAGCATTTACATGCATAACACGTTATTCTTTTGTATTTAAATATTCATCCTTAAATTTTTATACTCACTTGGATAACACTCAAACTTTTAAGGAAACCTGACCCCTTGAAAGAGAAAGTTTGTTGACATCACAACTGCCAAGAAGGAGAATCGGCCAACAACCAGGCTCACACTTTCCGCTTGCCTCCCCACTGTCGAATCAGACCGAGACGAACTAATACATGGCAGACACGCGGCCCTCGTTTCGGGTCTGCCACCTCAAAAACCCGTACCTTTTGATGCCGCTGATATTCTTTGTTTCTTCCCCGCCTCCTCTTGTTTCAAGCGGAGTTGACAAGCTCAATGGTGTCTCGATGTTTTTCTTCTTCTTCATCCGCCTCCTCCTCTTCACGTGTTACTGTTGTTGTGGTGCTGGGCTTACTGCTTTCATGGTCGGAGCGAGCCGGAGCTGGAGGATTCGAGCCTATGCTTCGGCTTCCGAGCTTTAGGCGCGGGGCGAGACGGTCGAGGACGATGAGGGTAGTTTCAGTGATTAATCACGGCGCTAAAGGAAATGGAATCCAAGATGATACAAAGGTACGAGAAAAATGCCAGTTGGTNTAGGCGCGGGGCGAGACGGTCGAGGACGATGAGGGTAGTTTCAGTGATTAATCACGGCGCTAAAGGAAATGGGATCCAAGATGATACAAAGGTACGAGAAAAATGCCAGTTGGTTTTTTCATGAAAACTNTGGAGGATTCGAGCCTATGCTTCGGCTTCCGAGCTTTAGGCGCGGGGCGAGACGGTCGAGGACAATGAGGGTAGTTTCAGTGATTAATCACGGCGCTAAAGGAAATGGGATCGAAGATGATACAAAGGTACGAGAAAAATGTCAGTTGGTTTTTCATGAAAACGATGAGATCTTGGTTGAAATTTGTGTGACTTGTGACGATTGAAGTAAGAAAAGATGATCTAAGGTTTCAATTTTGAATGACGAAAACGCTTGCTGATTGCTTGTTGTCACTTATGATGGAATATTTTTTTGTTTTTGTGGCTTTGTTGAATCTTGGCACAGACTTGAAGAGTGATTAACAGAGTCTTCAAGGTAAGGAATCGTTTTTTTTTTTTTTTTGNTTGTTGAATCTTGGCACAGACTTGAAGAGTGATTAACAGAGTCTTCAAGGTAAGGAATCGTTTTTTTTTTTTGTTAAATTTGTTTTTGGTGAATTTAGTACAAATTCAACCTTCTACAATGCTTTTTGGGGGATGGCATTGAATGCCCGTTATCTTTTTTTGTTTTCTATTTTTTTTGGTTCGTTCTCTTGAAGGCAGACCTGTTCTCTTATTTCCACTCGACATTGATTTGAAGTATCATATAACCCCTGAAAAAAATGAGGAATTTTGAAGGTTGATTATTGTAAGACTAGTAAAAAAAAATTGTATGTGGATATATTGACCAAACATTGGTCAAGATGGGCTTTGATGCCTTTGGATTTACTTTTGAGAGGAGTGCAAGATATAAGTGATTTAAAATATACTCAGGACAAAGTAGATCCAAGGGTTTTTACCTTGAGGATTGTGTAACATATAAGTGATTTATATTATAAACATGACAAATTCGAGAGTGTTTCAAGGTCCATCCTGGCAAAAATTTTGGTTAAGATATTCAGCCCCAGTTTTTTCTTTGAAGAATTTTATTTATCAGTTTACATTGTATTATTTTGAAAGCTAATTCAATGATTTTGAGATCCTTTAACCAAATTTGTTTCATACAAGCAATGCTTCATTCTCAAACACAATCAAATTAAAATTGGTTGTGTNAGGATATTTAAAGTGAATGGGCATAGATTGAAACCATATTTTTATGGTCAAAGACCATTTTTAAAGAGATTGTAATGTTGGGTCACCCAAAATAAGACTGGGAATGTCAGGCTAACGATATTAAAAAAGCGCTACGTGGGAGGCAATCCATATTTATCGTTGTTTATTTTACATATATTTATTTATGTTTTTATAGAGTATGTATTTGAGAAAAATATTTACAAAAAAATCTTTATTTACCTAATTTTATGGAGGAATTGAGAATTTATTGGATCGAAATCAAAATAGCAAACTTTTTGGAACTGACACATGATGCGTCATATTGGTGCATGATGCGCCGCATTCCATAGACCTGGCGCATGATGCGCCAGAATTGGTGCATGATGCGCCAAGGTGATGAAAATTAATTAAAAAATTTCAAAAGGCGGTTTTTGGTAGGTTCTTCTCCTTATAACTCTCAAAAACTGATTCCAAAGTCCATTTTAGAAGGGAAAACAAGGGAAGAGTCACAAGATTTCAATTTTAATGACGTCCCACTCTAAAAATTTTACTAGATATGGTATTTTCAACCAGATAAAGCTTATCAGTTTCGATGCGTAGATGCTATATGATCGAATTCTAGTGAAGAAGAGGCTAATCAAAGAAAGGGGGTCTGTGAATCGAGGATTCAACACACCAAATACTCGAGTGGAAGAGATTATTACGCATAGATGATGGGAAGTGCTTTGTTACACTACTGCCGCCGTAGTTGTCATTGTGGTGAAAGAGTTTTATGCAATTCTTCATGGAATCAACCAAGAAATTTTCTATGTACGAGGCAGGTTTGCGCAATTCACTCCTTCAAGAATAAATGAGATGTTTATGATTAAAAATGTGTCCATTTTCCATTACGCAAATCTTACCCCTACGAGAGATAATATGAATGAACTCTAAGATACCTTACAAATGAAGATGCAGATTGGGAGGCCCGAGATGATAGAAATGTAATTTTTTCTTCATCATTGTTAAATCCAGCTTCTAAGGTATGATGCTTCTTTATTACATAGAAATTACTTCCTACCATGAAAATCAGCAAGGTAACTAAGGAGAGTGTTATTATGAATTACTGCATTCAAACTGGAAGATCTGTTGATATTCGAGCAATAATTATGATATTGATTTTGGGTTTGATTGTCAATGGATCTACACTTGGACTAGGTCATCCATCCACTATTTTCCTAATATGCAGTCAACTGCAAGTACTTTATGAGAGTTGGGAAAAAGTGCTTCTTCCTTGAAAGCTGATGGATCCAAAAGTCTATTGCAGCTGTATTGGAATGGGAGATGAGAATGATATGAATGTACAGATGGATCAAACATCCTAGAATTCATCACCTATTCAACCTTACTTCAGTTTGAAAACACTTTTAAAAAGGATCAAGAAGATAGAAAAAAGAGGTGCAGAATCTTATGCATGCACTTGTGATTGTTTTTGAAATCTTGGATCATCTGGATTGGAGAATGAGGGTGCATTTGGAAGAGCTTATTTGCAGCAGTGGAATTTTCAAAATGCCACCGTTTGTTTGAAAATTCCATTTTTTATAGATTTTTCTAAAACTTTGTTCTCATTTTTGTATTAGACGTGGATCGCGGGTAAGACCCCGCGATCCGCGTTTCGTATTGTAGAAAGATGACGAATGCCCTTCCTTGCTCCTGCCCCAATCTCGCAAGCAACGAACCAAACTCTCCTTCTCTGATCCAATCCAGCACATTACAGCACTCTGTCACTTGATAAGGTTCTGCTACTACTGGCTATTTTTTAGATCACAGGCACCGAATGAAGCTCCGGGACCGGAGCTGTCCATGTCAAGGAAGAAGAAGACGGAGGGGGTGGCGGCTGATGACCCGACTGCTAGTCAGACAAAAGAGGATGCCAGCGCTTCTTGTGGTTTTAGGTTGAGTTGGATGTGGAGGGGAAAATGGGCTGTTTTTGTTGTTGTGGGGAGTTTGTTCTGCCTGCATCTCTGTTTAGTGTGGGAAGAAATAGAAACAAAAAATATTTGGATGAATTTGTGATATTGGTTATGAGGTGAAGGATTGGGAGTTTTTTTTAATTTTTAATTTCTAGTTTTTTATCCTATTGATTATTTCCATCACCAGATTTTGTATGGTTGCTTCATTTATATGTGATATTTTGTAGTTTTTTTTAGTTTAATTTTGATAGTTGTTTGCCGGTGATAAGTTTTATAAAAAAATAGAGGAAAAAGGAAATTTAATAAATGTCATGCCCTAAGTTTTGTTAATAAATTAATTTGATTTTACTTTTGATGATTCAGATAGCAGCTTGGATGGCCCTCCTTATGGGTAACCAGTGCTATGTGATATGAATGGTGATATTTTTTGTGCTATTAGTTTGATGCATAAGGAAACATTTCATTGTTAACTTCTTACAGAAGTGGTCATCCATAACAAACTTCTTACTCAATGGCTTGAAAGATAAGCTGATGCTTTTACTTGATGTGGTTAAACGAGTTGCTCNAAGGAAACATTTCATTGTTAACTTCTTACAGAAGTGGTCATCCATAACAAACTTCTTACTCAATGGCTTGAATGATAAGCTGATGCTTTTACTTGATGTGGTTAAACGAGTTGCTCAATTAAAATTTTGCTCCTGTGAACATTTGTGGCATTGTGAAAATATGAAGAAGTTTTTAGACAAAAAATTGTTATATATGTGGTGATCAATATAGGAAGAAGATTTTAGATGGTTGGACGAGCTATGTAATTAAAATTTTTAGATGGTTCTTATGGCAGTACTTGTAAATGCATTGAATAGAACAAAAAATTATTGGGCAGCTCCTATCGGTATTTTTAGTCTAGCAATGGACATTTTTTTTCATGTTTGCATTCTTCCTTTTTACCTAAATAAAAATGGTTGATGCTTTTCATAAAACTGAGAATGGGCAATCTAGTAGTTCGGGACACAACTTTACATGGGGGGCTTCTTGTTTCTCTTTTAGATTTCTATGGTTCCACGCCTCATTGTGAGACTTGGAATGGTGGGAAGTTCACAAAATTATTACAAAGAATACGAATTAACCTCAAATTCTACTTCTCCGCAGTCCAATACTTAGCAGAATAAGCTAGAAACTTTTGTTAGCTTTTATACCTCAATATCGATGACTAAATATTACNTTCCACGCCTCATTGTGAGACTTGGAATGGTGGGAAGTTCACAAAATTATTACAAAGAATACGAATTAACCTTAAATTCTACTTCTCCGCAGTCCAATACTTAGCAGAATAAGATAGAAACTTTTGTTAGCTTTTATACCTCAATATCGATGACTAAATATTATNGGTGCACTGTTTCTGAGTACATGCTAAGTAGAATTTGAGCATGAAATAAGAGAAGTTGGGTATTGATTTGTTACTTTAAAGATGCTAATGCAACTATCATATAAGCGGTTGAAGTGCCATTAAGCTAAGCATGAATTTATTGAGGAGTATATTACCAAATAATTCCTAATAAGTTTTTCCATAATCTTTTGTTCAATTTCTTATGCTGTCTTGAAGGATACTTCTATTACTTTTTCATTTTAAATGCCTACCACTGCAATTACATCATTAAATTTTTGGTGTACTTTAAGTTATTAATTTACAGCGTATTCAAGTAGATTCATATACAGAATATGTCCTTTTACTGAAATAGTAAATATTTTTTGTCACATTGCCTATTTTGTGTGCATCCTCAAATTACCCATTTAGCAATTGTCAGAAAGATGTGTATTTTGCTTCATCAGCCTATAAAAAATAAAAAAATGAAACTGATTGTTCATTTGTACAGGCCTTTTCGGATGCTTGGAAACTTGCTTGTTCCTCAAAAGTAGGAGCAATCCTTAAAATTCCAGCTGGGAATGTTTATTTTCTTAGGCAGACAAACTTTGGTGGCCCTTGCAAATCCAAAGTGACACTGTTGGTAAGAGTAAATTGCAAAAATAGTCCCCTAACTATTTACATGGGGTCATTTTAGTCCCAAAATTTATAAAATTGTCAAACTAATGCCTAGTCTCTTTTAATAGGAGCTGAAATAGTCCTTTGTAAAAACTGTTTCAGCCCATATTAAAAAGTTTTGGAAACTAAATTAACATTTATATACTCTAGGACTAAAATGAACCACTGCAAACTGTATAGGGACTATTTTGACAGTTTCTCCTGTTTGTAATATTTCTTTCCTTTTTCATTTCATCTTGCTAATCTATATCATAGAAATATCCTTAGCTAAAGTTTCACCATTTTGCTTCATCTTTCTGTAAGCCCAATTCATTTCTTCCTAATATTATTAATGGTGCTAGCTTAATGATTCAAGAACTGCACAATTAACAGCTCATGGGAACAATTGTGGCACCCTCAGATCCTAATATCTGGCAACAGGAAAATGCTCGTAGATGGCTTTATTTCCATGGGATAAAGGATCTTGAAGTTAGAGGCGAAGGGGTTATTGATGGCATGGGCCAGGAGTGGTGGGCGAGGTCATGCAAGGTCAATTCTTCAAATGTAAAGCTTTTAACCTCATGTTAACGCTCATATCTGTGCTAATAAAACAACGATTTCTGAAGCTTTTTTTTCATTTTTGCAGCCATGTCGAAGGGCCCCAACAGTTAGTTCCTATATTTATTATGCTTTAGTAGTAATTTTCTTCACTATCAAACTGGAAAAACTATGCTGATGCAGGCAATTACGTTTCATCGGATGAGGCGTCTTACCGTACAGGATTTGACTCTGGTGAATAGTCAAAAGATCCATCTCGCTTTCAGTAATTGCTTTCAAGTTCAAGTTTCTCGGGTGAAAGTGATTGCACCTGAAAGAAGCCCTAATACTGATGGAATTCACATCAGTTCATCTGTTTCTGTTTCAGTCAAGGATAGCATCATAGGAACAGGTTTGCCAGTGCTTTTAAAACCTCGAGAAAATTCCAACATTTTTGTGAGTGATTATTATGTTTTCATCATGTTTTGACTTTAAATGCAAGTTTTTCAAGTGAAATAGTATAGAGTGAATTTCTTATAGAAACATGCTTTTAAGTGAAAGAGAAAAAAATTTTTTTTTCAGCATCATCGCTCAGTAATAGCTATCTGCCTCATGCAATGGCTTATATGTAATTAGTGAGGTAACATTCTTGCATATCTCATTAAATACTTAAATTCTGTTACCGAGAAATAATTATATGAGATGTACGTTCATATTTTCCAGAGTTTGATTAATCATCATATTATAGATCTCAATTGGGTTTTGAAGCTGTTACAAGTTAAACTGGTTTGAACCCTTACTCCTTAGAACTTGCCTAAGGCTATAAGATTGGTATGCCACACAGTTACCAACAAGTTTCCTAAGAGTTGCACCAATTTAGTCCTCAAAACTATGCTGTTGAATTGGTTAAAAGATTCAAGAAGTCACCCATGAAATAGGGATACTTGCTTGAAGTTCACTTGAGTAACTTGCCCCTTATATGCGCCAAGATTGTTGAATTTAAGAACTCATCAGGGTAAAATTCAACTCGCCTTTTTTGCTTGAAGCCACCGATGATTTATTAAGCGAGCTCTTTTGCTCCATAGCTAGTTACAACAAAATCAATCTATGCCATTCTATGTAATTCAGTTATTTGTCAATTTATAGCCTTGACTCTGGATTCCACATATAAATATGAGGCTACAGGTTTGATGCATACACATGACATAATGCGAATCATATGTATTTTTTGTATGCCAATTCATTAATTTTTTTTTGAGAGATAAACTCTCTCTTTTCTTGTTGTATCCGACTATGATTCAATTATCTAGTAAGGTCTAGGTTATACTCCATAGAGAACTTTAGATCTGATATCTATTTAGGGTGTGTTGATGGTGGATTATGTTGAAGACTTGGAATAAGATCATTGGTTTCATCAATGAACATTAGAGGTCTCTCTATAGTGAATAGACAAATGAGTACATCACCTCCGAGTAATTGTAAATTTGCAACCCGTGGTTGATTGTTTAACAAAGATGATTTAGAGCATATTATAACAGTTTTGCTAGTTTCTCTGCTTCCTCTTTGATGGCCAAATAAAGTGTTGCGGAATCTTTATTTATGATTTAATTTAATTTATTTTATATATATGTGATTATAACTTTATTAAATAGTATTTTAACTTTGGAAAATAATGTTTCAATTTAATTTATAAATATGACTATAATTTTGGATAATAATAATATTTTAATTTAGAAAAAGGAGACCGAATGGACCTAACATATTTGATAGTCTAGATGGTTGATCATGATACCACAAATAGTACATTATCTAGAAGGATAAATATAACATTTGTTAGCAGACTCAACCACCTAAGCTAAAGAGTTTGTGACGTCCGTTTGGTCTGCGAAAGCTTTTTTTTATAAGCCGACAAGTTCCCCTATTTAATACGGGAGATTAAATAGGGTTTATATTAAGTTGGGTCCTTAAGTTCCCTATAGAGGCAAATCCTTATAGTTAATTATATCTTAGACAATGGAAGTCACCTAAGAAGACTCTGGATTAAGATTAGTGGTTCTGTCTTCTAGATTTCAAAGTTTAGGTTTCTAAGGTTGGACATAGGAAAATAAAAGGGAATGACTCAAAATATGAACAATTATTTTTCAGGAGTCAAAGGGATGAAAGGTAGGGGATGTCACAGATCCGAGGAACACCTCGGTGACTTCACAACTATCCTATTATTTGGTTTTATGTCTTTAAAATGATATTATTTAGTGTTTCAATCCTATCGATTTATGCATTTTACGCTTGTGCACGAAACTATATCGAAATGAGTGCCCCTCCTAGCTAAATTCGATGTCCCGGACGCACCTGCATAGTTTGTTCAGTCATCCGGTGTCGTTCTGACGACTTCATCGATGGTCGGGTCGAAAACACGTCAAATTCAATTTTCTTTAAATTTTATTCCGTGATCGATTATTCCAGCAATTGATTCGTGCTTGATCAATCGTGAAGCTTTCTATAGGTGCAGATGACGTGAATTTCAATATTTATGTGCAACGAGCGTGCGAATTGTGGTATTCGTGCATCGTTAGAGTGCGTGAAAGTCATGATGGGTTTCTTAAGGCTTTAGATTTTATGGGTACTCGACTTGAGTTTCTTTACGTTAGTTTTAATCGACTCAACCAAATGTTGAGGATTTAGAATCACCCATATGAAACTTTAAGGAGTCAAGAAGTGGCTTGAATTTTTAGTTGGTGCGGGTCCTAGACTAGTCCTCTAAGAGAGTTCAAGTGGAAGTCCTATATCTAGACCCTAGGCTCTAAGAAGAAGAGGAGACCTCACCAAAAATAAGATCAACAATGGAACTCCAATAGGTGGGGTGGGCTGTGCTAGCACGCCACACTTATTGGCGTTGACCGAAGTGATCAATAAAATCACCAAAAGAATGTGAAATATCAATACCAAGAGTTGAATTTGAATTGAAGTGAAGTTGAGTTTCTGCTGGGGATTAACAGATGTATTCTTAATTTGTTGCTGTGAATTTGAACTTTCAAGTTTAAATATCGATTTAGTTTGTTTTGGTTTATTTGTGCCTTTATTAGTTTTGTTTCGTTTTATTTGTTTTTGTTTGCTGTTGATTTTTTTATCTTGCAGAGATTGTTATGATTGTTAGAAACAACATGATTGTAAGAAGTGCTAAGAAATGATTAGGGTTGAACATATCCCAAATGTGTTGAGGAAGGAGTAGGGTTGTGCCTATCCCAAATGTGTCGAGGAAGAATAGGGCAGAGCCTATCCCAAATATGCGCGTTGAAGAGGAATAAGACAGAGCCTATCCCAAATATGTTGGGGAAGAATAGGACAGATCCTATCTTAAATGTGCTGAGGAAGAATAGGACAAAGCCTATCCCAAATATGTGTGCTGAGGAGGAATGAGACAGAGCCTATCCTGATTTCTGAGTGCTGAGAAGGAGTAGGACGATGCATATCCTGATTGCTGAGTGCTAAGATTGTTGAATGTTGAGAAGGAAAGCGCTGTGGCTCACATTCAACCAGAGAGATGACGAGGAAAATATATCTGTCACGCTAGGAAAGAAAACACTGGGGCTCACATCCAACCAGAGAGGTAACGAGAAAAATATCTGCTACATTGGGGAGGAAAGCGCTGGGGCTCACCTCCAACCCAAGGGGTAGTGAGAAAATATATCAGTCATGCTAGGAAGGAAAACACTATGACTCAAATCCAACCCAAGAAGTGTCGTGAATAATATTTGTTACATTGGGGAAGAAAGCGCTGAGATTCACATCCAACCCAATGGGTAGCGGGAAAATATATCGGTCATGCTAGGAGGAAAAATACTGAGTCACATCCAACCCAAGAGGTGACAAAAATATCTGCTACATTGGGGAGGAAAGCGTTGAAACTCACATCCAACCCAAGGGGTAGCGGGAAAATATATCTGTCACGCTAGGGAGGAAAGAGTTGGGACTCACATCCAACCTAATAGGTGACGAGAAAAATATCTGCTACATTGGGGAAGAAAGCGCTAGGACTCACATCCAACCCAAAGAGTAGCGAGAAAATATATGTATATAGAATGTGAAAATATATGAATTCAAATATGTGAATATGGAAAATATGTGGATTCAAATATATGAATTTGGAAAATATGTGAATGCGGAAAAACATGTGGATTCAAATATGTGAATGCGAAAAAATATGTGGATAAAATGCGCAAATATGTGGATTCAAGTAAAAATATATGAATTTGTGTGGAATATGCGAATTTAAGAAGAATATTTGAATTTGCGAAAATAATTTGAATGTTTATGATTCATTTTGATTTTGTTCGATCTGATCTATTTTGTGAATTTTTATTTATTTGAAATTTTTCTTTTTTTATTTTTTTCTTGGACCTAGTTCCAGACACGTGCCATCGGTGCTTCTAAGAACAGAACTTTCTCTCTGAAACATCGCGACGCACAGTGCTTCTTGAGATATTGCCGACTGATCGGAAGCACGTAAAAAAAATTAGCCCATCTTTTAAGGTACTACGGGAATTGTATTCTTTCAAGTACACATAAAAATGTGCTATTTCAAAGGATGTCGCGGCTTGAGAGGTTTTGACTCTATGGCATCGTTGTGGTTGGTATCTTTTTCATCACCGCTCTTACATAAACTGTTCATGTTGTGTCAAAGAAACACTTCGATGTTCTCGAATTGAAGTCATAGTTGACGCTCTCGCATTGGAATTGCAGTTGAATTTTTTGGGTCACTTAACTTTTTCCTGAGTGTTATGTTTAAGAGGGTTTTTTATGTTTCTTAACACACATTCTGAGATATTATAACTCATTCGAAAGTTAGGACCCACTCAGAGTTCTAAAGTGAAGGACATGATCATTAAGATATCAATTGCATTTCTCCCTTAAGTCTTAATTTTGTCAAAACGCCAAAACACTAGAAATTTGTTACGTTGAATGCACTTTTCTTGATTGTGCTTCCGATGAACTTTAAGCATACAACGTGAGCTAGTCCAAAAAGAAAATTCGTCTTCATTTGATATCAAATTGTCTACAGAATTTTGAACGAAATCCGAATTGTGGCAGGAGGGTTGAGACCCACTATCCGTTGTCTTGCTGATGGCCCTTTTCACGAACTGGAACAATTGGATCAACCGAAATTATATTGGTGGAACCTCTTTCAGGTTCTTTCAAATATTCTTTCGGGATCGTTATGTTCTCATTTATGAAATTATACTCGAGCCAATTCTTAAAGCTGAAGCAGTCTTTTATGGTGTGTCCAACTAGTCTGTGGTATAGACAATACTGGGGGTGATCCCTCTTATCAACCTCGTCTGGCTTTTTTGGCTCTGACAGTCTGAATTGGGGTTTTTGACCAAATCTTGGAATATTTCTTCCACTGCTTCTTTTTTGAATGAATATTCTTTGTTTAGACGATCTATTATCGTAAGAGGCAATTTGTTGACTCCATGTTGAGTCGGTTGTTGAGTATGTTGTTGAATACATTGGTAGTTCTATTGAGGCCGCTTCAATTGTATCTGCAATGGTTGCTTTCCCTTATCAACCAATATTATTGTCCCGGGCTTCTCTTCAAACAATTTCACCAAATTTGGCTTTTCAATATTCATCTGAGGTAATTCTAATTGTTCTTGAATCATGGCTATAACATTCGTCAGCTCTTCTATCTTCTCCATTCGGCTGATTTGCATATTTTGCTGTTGAATGGCCATTCGTAACTCATCTACGACGTTCTCCTCGATGGGAAATAAAGCATCACGCGAAGACTATGTGGCCCTAGCTTCAATAACATTGATTTCTGCAAACTCCTCAACCATGTAATCTGTTTGGTTGTAATCATTATCGTCGACACTTTCCTTTGTTGTTTAGCTAACTATGTGATATCGGCTCTATGTTTTTCTAGAGCAGCCTCAATCGACTCTGCTTTAACTATTTTGAGGTCAATTGGAGTATCCTGATGCACAACTCTTCCTGGGTCAGGCTCCGTTGTAGCTGCAACAATGACTGCCGGAATGTCAGACTTACAATCCTCTTTAGGAGAATGACCCCCTGAATGCTCTCGTAGTATTGATACGACAACCCTTGGTCTCCGCCACTTCTCCTTTGATGCCAACGCTCCAAGGCAGGATATCCCGTTGGTGACATTGGCCCGTTGGAGAGAAGTCTGGTCCCTGGTCTGTGGACCAGATACGCTGTCAAGCATGTCCTTCTCCTTATCCGAGGTCAGTCTTATTGTTGGTGGTGCATAAACGGTTCGGACCCGGTTTAAAGTCTTTATTGGCGAATTGGACCAAGTTGTACTCCATTCATCCTCAAGTGCAAGGGGGTCAGTTGGAACCATTTGATCAGTCGAAATCATATTAATGGAAACTTCTTTCAGATTCTCTTAAATATTCTTTCGGTATCGTTATGCTTTCACTTTTGAAGTCCTTCTCAAGACAGTCCTTGAAGACGTGACAATTCTCTATGTTGTGGCCGAGTAATCTATGATACGAACAATATGTGGGATGATCTTTCTTATCGACTTCGTTCGGTCTCCTGGGTTCGGGCAACTTGAATTCTGATTCTTGATTAGATCACAAAATATATTCCCCACTGACCCATCATTGAAGGAGTACACCTTGCTTAATCGTTTCTTGATGATTGGTTGATGGTTTTGATGTTGCTCGCGTTGTTGGTAGTCCCGCCGCGGGTGCTGACGAGTCTGTCGAGGTCGTCCAGCTTGTATTTTCAACAGTCGTTTGCCTTTGCCAACTACTGCCACTATTCCAAACTCCTCAGTTGTATTCATTGGTTTTGGTTTCTCGATCTTCTCTAGAAATCAAAATTGATTTGTTTCTTCCTGAAGATTCCGGGCTTTGCTAAGTAGCTTTTCGAACTTCTTGATTGTAAATCCTTTAAGAAGGAATGCAACCTGCTTGTGAATAATTTTTAACAGGATTTCAACTAAATGTTGCTCCTGGAATTGTGGTTCACATCTCATGCATAAATTTCTCAATCGCAGAATATAGTCCACCAGAGTTTCATTCGGCTTCTGTTTCTCCACCACGAGATCATCAATGGTGATATGGTGCTGAGCTCTAGCAAACAACTTGACAAAAAAATTTTCCATTTCTGCGAACGTCTTTACTGAACCATTTGACAGCTCTACATACCAGTCGAAAGCAACTCCCGAAAGGTTGCTAATGAACTGACGAAACAACAAAGCGTCGCTACCCCTCGCGTTGCAGCAACTTGCTCGAAAATGTGCAACATGTTGTTGGGGGTTTCCGGTACCATTGAAAGTCTTAAACTGAGGTGATACAAAACCCATGGGATATTGGATAGCATCAAACTCTTCAGGATAGGGTCTAACCTTCAGAACTGATGCCCCTCCTTTGGATTGAGCCAGAGCTTCTTTCACCTGTTGTTCTACCATTTGTTTGATCTCCATTTCAGGTATTAAACTTTGGATGACATCTTTTTTTGGCTGCTCCTTTTTGTTAACAGAAGTGATCTCTCTCCTTTTATTTGTGGCGTCAACAATCTCTGGCTGATTTGTTCCTAGAGGTGTTATTATCTGTGAAGAGTGTGTCTGCCCTTGAATTGTGGCCATAACAACTTTCATCTCTTCTATCATCCTTTCCATGCAGTAAATCTGTTCATCCTTCTGTTGGACGATCCGTTGGAATGCTTCAACTGCATTTTCTTCAACCGGTGGTCGTTCTTCCCGTAAAGACGACGATGCTCCGATCTCAACAACATGAACTTCTGCAAAATGTTCTTCCATATAGTTTATCAAATCCTTCTCATCATCATGTCCATTTCTTCTTTCTTCAGATAATTGTTTAATATTTGCCCTTAATTTCTCCAAAGCTGCCTCAATTGATCTTTCTTTAACAATCTCAAGGTCAATTGGTGGTGACTAGTAGATGAGTCTTCTAAAGAAGGCTCTGAAATATTAAAGACTTCCGAAGGCTTGGAACCTTCCTTTATCTCCTCAGCTTTTGTGCTTTCTGCAGGTATCGATCCAATGGCTTTAGGTCGCCACAACATCTTTGATGATGCTACTCTAGGGTTGGGCGGCCCATTATCGGTATCAACACAACGGTGAATAGTGTGTCCCCTAACACATGGACCGGATACGTCAGTGGCAACTTCTTTCCTTCCCTTGACGCTATTGTCGAAGAACGGACTTCCTCTTGTGTAACTGGGAGAGCTACCCCTGGTCCAAGACAGGACTTGACTGGTACTCGTCCCATGGGCCTCGGAGAAGTAGTGGTAGCAATGGCAGTAGTAGTGACAGAGGTGGGCGAACGGACTCCCAGATGTTGCTTAGTAGGAATCCTGGGTAGTGGTGGAACACTTGTGGTAGGAACGACTGGGGTGCTACGATCATACAATTGAAGCTTATAGGAGGTTCGTTGGGGCAAACCTTCCCTCTTCCTTGTAACCCTCTTGACAGTTCATGTATCAGATTCACCCTTTCTTAAAATCTGAGCTTTTATCTGGTGCCGTCCTCTTCAATATCTCAGCAACTGAACAATTTTCCTTCCTTGCTAGTCGCTTGAACATGACTCGTACTCGGGCTAGCGGTGTAGCGCTCACCTTCCTCCTTTGACCCTCATAGTGGAAGGGTTGAGGCGGTGTAGCGACAATCCTGGATTCATCTTCTTCGCCGAAGGCGGCGGACAAGGGATGAAACCTACTCCCCCCCAACTGGGGTGAGGTCTCGAGTTGTCCAGCCTCTTCCTCTGCAACAGGAGTATTAGCGAGAACAGTGAACTCAACAACGTTTACCCTCCTAACCTTGGCTACCTTTCTGTTTCTGTTTCTTCTTTGCGTCCAAGTCAAAGGCGCAAATTTTGAACTGGAACCAATCTAAAGACAGAGGGGATCGGGGCAAAATTCAAGCTCTCCCTGGCAACGAGCTCACGAAAAACTTGCACACTCTTTCCTTTTGCTGCAGCGGCAGCAATAGTGGGTACAGAGACAATCAAAACAGCAGGGGCAACACCAGAGGTCCTGGATGCAGCCTCAACGATCCTAGCGGCGGACTTAACAGCAATGCTAGAACTCCTCTCAACTAACCCCCTCTTCAGTGGGGGGAACTCTTCAGCAGATTTCAAGTTAAACTCGACAACTGACTCAACAGTTATGTCTGCTTCAGTTCTGTCCGCTTCAGGTTTTAGCACATCGATCTTGACTTTGGCATTGTCGAGTCCTTGCCCAAATTTAATAACCACGACATCAGGTAGCTCATCTTTCTTAAGGACGAAATCAATTCCAGCGGCGAAAGAGAAGATTAGCTTGGGTGTAAACATTTTCTCTGTAGGTAGAAAAAAGTTCAGCGCACTAACATCATTCGATACTTCACTATAATAATTGCAGCACGAATATCGAATTTAACGAGCATATCTGGCAAATTGGGTGTTTCTTTTTGAAACTTATCCAAATGATTATTATTATTATTATTTATTTATTCAAATTTTATTTTGTTTCATTTTAAGAGGAAAAGAATTTGAAAATGACAGATTTCAATTCGTTTTGCAGCGAATATGAAGTATAGGACCCAGTCCTAAAATTGGAGAGTGGTGATCCTACAACAAACTCGTTTCGGTCAACACCGCTCGTTGCTCCTAATCCACCACACATATTGGGGATTCAACCTACTTTAGAGCCATTCATAAGGTTTGGAGATTCCAGAACCTCTCTATTTAAGGGTGATTAAATAGATGACTCTAAAATCCAAAAAAGGTTGGCTATACCCGCTTAAGGAAGAAATGAGCGAGGCACGCCAATGGAAGAATGATATTCTGGCCCTCTAGGGACATGAACACACTATCGATGTTTGAAAACAAAACCACCTGATCAAAATGGAGAGATGAACTTTTCCTCAGCGGAGTCACCAGAATTTGTCGGCCAAATAAAGTGTTGTGGAATATTTATTTATGATTTAATTTAATTTAATTTAATTTATATATATATATGTGATTATAATTTTATAAAATATTATTTTAAATTTGGAAAATATTGTTTCAATTTAATTTATAAATATGACTATAATCCTGGAAAATAATAATATTTTAACTTAGAAAAGTGAGATCGAATGGACCTCACATATTTGATAGTCTAGATGGTTGAGCATGATACCACAAATAGTACACTATCCGGGAGGATAAACATACCATTTGTTAGAAGACTTAACCACCTAAACTAAAGTGTTTTTGACATTCGTTTGGTCAGCAAAACCCTTTTTCTATAAGCTGATAAGTTCCCCTATTTAATACAGGAGATTAACAGAGTTTATATTAAGTTAGGTCCTTAAGTTCCCTATAGAGGCAAACTTCTATAGTTAATTACATCTTAGGCAATTGAAATTACCTAAGAAGACTCTCGATTAAGATTAGTAATTCTGTCTTCAAGATTTCAAAGTTTGGGTTTCTAAAGTTTGACATAGAAAAATCAAAAGTGAATGACTCAAAATAAGAACAGTTATTTTTTCAGGATTCAAAAGGATGAAAGATAGAGGATGTCACAGATCCGCGGAACACCTCGGTGACTTCCCAACTATTCTATTATTTGGCTTAATGTCTTTGAAATGATATTATTTAGTGTTTCAATCCTGTCGATTTATGTATTTTACGCTTGTGCGTGAAAGTATATCGAAATGAGTGTCCCTCCTAGCTAAATTCGACGTCCCGGACGCACTGACGTGGTCTGTTTTATTATCTGGGGTCGTCCGGACGACTTCGTCGACGGTCGGGTCGAAAACTCATTAAATTCAATTTTCTTTAAATTTTATTCCGTGATCGATTATTCCAGCAATGGATTCGAGCTTGATCAATCGTGAAGCTTTCTACAGGTGCAGATAACGTGAATTTCGACATTTATGTGCAACGAGTGCGGGAATCGTGATATTCGCGCATCGTGAGAGTGTGCGGAAGTCACGATGGGTTTTTTATGGCTTTAGATCCTATGGGTACTCGACTTAAGTTTCTTTACGTTAGTTTTAATCGACTCAACAAAATGTTGAGGATTTAGAACCACCCATATGAAACTGCAAGGAGTCAAGAAGTGACTCAAGTTTTTACTTGGTGCGGGTCCCAAACTAGTCCTCTAAGAGAGTCCAAGAGGAAGTCTTAATTTTGCTCTAAGAAGAAGAAGAGACCTCACCAAAAAANTTGCCATTAATTTCTCCAAAGCTGCCTCAATTGATCTTTCTTTAACAATCTCAAGGTCAATTGGTGGTGACTGGTAGATGAGCTCTTCTAAAGAAGACTCTGAAATAGTAAAAACTTCCTAAGGCTTGGAACCTTCCTTTATCTCCTCAGCTTTGGTGCTTTCTGTAGGTATCGGTCCATTGGCTTTAGGTCGCCACAACATCTTTGATGATGATACTCTAGGGTCGGGTGGCTCATTATCGGTATCAACACGACGATGAGTAGTGTGTCCCCTAACACATGGACCGGATACGTCAGTTGGCAACTTCTTTCCTTCCCTTGACGCTATTGTCGAAGAACGGACTTCCTCTTGTGTAACTGGGAGAGCTACCCCTGGTCCAAGACAGGACTTGACTGGTACTCGTCCCATGGGCCTCGGAGAAGTAGTGGTAGCAATGGCAGTAGTAGTGACAGAGGTGGGCGAACGGACTCCCAGATGTTGCTTTGTAGGAATCCTGGGTAGTGGCGGAACACTTGTGGTAGGAACGACTGGGGTGCGACGATCATACAGTTGAAGCTTATAGGAGGTTCGTTGGGGAAAACCTTCCCTCTTCTTTGTAACCCTCTTGACAGTTTGTGTATCATATTCACCCTTTCTTAAAATCTGAGCTTTTATCTGGTGTGACACGGCACACCCCATCCTCTTCAATATCTCAGCAACTGAACAATTTTCCTTCCTTGCTAGTCGCTTGAACATGACTTGTACTCGGGCTAGCGGTGTAGCGCTCACCTTCCTCCTTTGACGCTCATAGTGGAAGGGCAGAGGCGGTGTAGCGACAATCCTGGATTCATCTTCTTCGCCGAGGCGGTGGACAAGAGATGAAACCTACTCCCCCCCAACAGGGGTGAGGTTTCGAGTTGTCCAGCCTCTTCCTCTCCAACAGGAGTATTAGCGAGAACAGTGAACTCAACAGCGTTTGCCTCCTAACCTTGGCTACCTTTCTGTTTCTGTTTCTTCTGTGTCCGAGTCAAAGGCACAAATTTCGAACTGGAACCAATCTAAAGACAGAGGGGATCGGAGCAAAATTCAAGCTCTCCCTGGCAACGAGCTCACGAAAAACTTTCACACTCTTTCCTTTTGCTGCAGCGGTAGCAACAGTGGGTACAGAGACAATTAGACCAGCAGGGGCAACAACAGTGGTCCTGGGTGTAGCCTCAACGATCCTAGCAGAGGACTTCACAGCAATGCTAGAACTCCTCTCAACTAACTCCCTCTTTAGTGGGGGGAACTCTTCAGCAGACCTCAAGTTAAACTCGACAACTGACTCAACAGTTCTGTCTGCTTTAGTTCTGTCCGCTTCGGGCTTTAGCACATCGATCTTGACTTTGGCATTGTCGAATCCTTGCCCAAATTTAATAACCGCGACATCAGGCAGCTCATCTTTCTTAACGACGAAATCAATTCGAGCGGCGAAAGAGAAGATTAGCTTGGGTGTAAACATTTTCTCTGTAGGTAGAAAAAAGTTCAGCACATTAACATCATTCGATACTTCACTATAATAATTGCAGCACGAATATCGAAGCTTAACGAGCATACCTGGCAAATTGGGTGTTTCTTTTTGAAACTTATCCAAATGATTATTATTATTATTTATTCAAATTTTATTTTGTTTTAANGATACTTCACTATAATAATTGCAGCACGAATATCGAAGCTTAACGAGCATACCTGGCAAATTGGGTGTTTCTGTTTGAAACTTATCCAAATGATTATTATTATTATTTATTCAAATTTTATTTTGTTTTATTTTAAGAAAAGAATTTGAAAATGACAGATTTCAAATCGTTTTGCAGCGAATATGAAGCATTAGACACAATCCTAAAATTGGAGAGAGGTGATCCTACAACAAACTTATTTTGGTCAACACCGCTCGTTGCTCCTAATCCACCACATATATTGGGGATCCAACCTACTTTAGACCCATTCATAAGGTTTGGAGATTCCAGAACCTCTCTATTTAAGGGTGATTAAACAGATGACTCTAAAATCCAAAAAAGGTTGGCTATACCTGCTCAAGGAAGAAATGAGCGAGGCATGCCAATGGAAGAATAATATTCTGGCTCACTGTTTGAAAATAAAACCACCTGATCAAATGGAGAGATGAACTATTCCTCAGCGGATTCACCAGAATTTGTCGGCCAAATAAAGAGTTGTGAAATATTTATTTATGATTTAATTTAATTTAATTTAATTTATATATATATATATATATGTGTGTGTGTGATTATAATTTTATAAAATATTATTTTAACTTTGGAAAATATTGTTTCAATTTAATTTATAAATATGAGTATAATTTTGGAAAATAATAATATTTTAACTTAGAAAAGTGAGACCGAATGGACCTCACATATTTGATAGTCTAGATGGTTGAGCATGATACCACAAATAGTACACTATCCGGGATGATAAATATATTATTTGTTAGCAGACTTAACCACCTAAACTAAAGAGTTTTTGACATTCGTTTGGTCAGCAAAATTTTTTTTCTATAAGCTTGCAAGTTTCCCTATTTAATACAGGAGATTAAACAGAGTTTATATTAAGTTAGGTTCANAGCAGACTTAACCACCTAAACTAAAGAGTTTTTGACATTCGTTTGGTCAGCAAAATTTTTTTTCTATAAGCTGACAAGTTTCCCTATTTAATACAGGAGATTAAACAGAGTTTATATTAAGTTAGGTTCTTAAGTTTCCTATAGAGACAAGCTCCTATAGTTAATTATATCTTAGGCAATTGAAATTATCTAAGAAGACTCTCGATTAAGATTAGTGGTTTTGTCTTCAAGATTTCAAAGTTTGGGTTTTTAAGGTTTGACATTGGAAAATCAAAAGTGAATGACTCAAAATAAGAACAGTTATGTTTTCAGGTTTCAAAAGGATGAAAGATTGGGGATGTCACAGATCCGAGGAACACCTAGGTGACTTCTCAACTATTCTATTATTTGGCTTAATGTCTTTGAAATGATATTATTTAGTGTTTCAATTCTGTCGATTTATGTATTTTACGCTTGTGCGTGAAAGTATATCAAAATGAGTGTCCCTCCTAGCTAAATTCGACGTCCCGGACGCACTGGCATGGTCTGTTTCATCATCCGGGGTCGTCCAGACAACTTCGTCGACGGTCGGGTCGAAGACGCATAAAATTCAATTTTCTTTAAATTTTATTCCGTGATCGATTATTCCAGCAATGGATTCAAGCTTGATCAATCGTGAAGCTTTCTACAGGTGCAGATGACGTGAATTTCGACATTTATATGCAATGAGCGCGCGAATCGTGATATTCACGCATCGTGAGAGTGCGCAGAAGTCACGATGGGTTTTTTATGGGTTTAGACCCTAAGGATACTCGACTTGAGTTTCGTTACGTTAGTTTTAATCGACTCAACCAAATGTTGAGGATTTAAAACCACCCATATGAAACTGCAAGGAGTCAAGAAGTGACTCAAATTTTTACTTGGTGCGGGTCCCAAACTAGTCCTCTAAGAGAGTCCAATAGGAAGTCTTAATTCTGCTCCAAGAAGAAGAAGAGACGTCACCAAAAATGAGGTCAACACTCTTTCCTTTAGTGGACTAGAATCAATATCATTAATCAATGCCAAAATCACCTAACTTTGTTCTTGCGATTCCTTCTCAAGTAGACAAACCTTTTCTCCCCAAGGAGAGTGACGTCATGCTCGTCTTCCTTGCTGACCTGCAGATTGTGATGCTCTCTCGATAAACAGTTTCTTCATTCAAATCTAGGAGTTTCAACTATCGATGAAGTTGAAGAAGCGGCTCGTGTTTGGATAACTCTAATCCCATTAACCATACTGTTCATTTTGATTTAATGTTTTCCTTCTCACGATAGTGGTTCGCTCACCTTCATTTGAGAAGTATTAATTCCTTTGTAAACTTAAAGCGACAATTTGGGACTCAGTTTATTAGTTTTTAAAATTTTTTAGGAACCTTTCGGCTCTTTTGAGCATGTGATAGCTTTGTATCAGTCTGACATTGCATCATTCATTTTCAGTGGAGATGATGGATATGCAAGAATGAAAACACAATGTTGCACAAGTGACGGTTACCAAAGGCCTCTATGATGGCCAATTTCATCATTCTCATGGCTTGCATGTTCAAAGACATGACCATGTTGTTGAAGTTGATCTGTAATCACATTAACTTACATCACCTTTGATGTTTTTATACCAAGTCTTTGAATGATTCGTAACGACATTTTTGTGATCAATGGAATAAGTCATGTTGGAACTAAAATTAGTTAGCTGAGAAGCAACATTAGGCATAACATAGGATTTTTTTTTCTTTTTTTCTTTTGTAAGGAAGCCTGAGAGGGAGTTGATATCCCATGATCCCATCAGATTAGAGAGGTAGTCTCATCATCATGGGTACCCAAACTTTGCTCATTCATGCAAAGAATTGCCTTCCCTGACAACTGTTTATGTGCACTATGTTGACTACTGGTGACCATCTAAAATACTATCTTCCATAAAAATTATGCTCACAATACAGAGGATTATCATTTCCTCCACAACCTTATTGGGGAATTGATTCATAATGATAGTTGAAAGACTTCATCCTTGCTGACCTTTGGTGACATCTTGAGAAAGTTTCAACGGAGGAAAATAAAAGCTACCTCGTTCCAACACTGGAAAGTCATGTTGCTGTCTTGATAATTCTTAAAAGTGCCAAGCCTAAGGTGTCATCATTTTATGTTGGCTGCAACTCGTCATTTGTCATAGTGTCAATTACCTTTTTGGTGCCGATTGTCTGAGATTTGAGAATCCTTACAATGAACTATCATCGTCACTACCAAGTTGATATAGAGAGTTTTATGAACATCAACTTTGAATAAATTTTATATCAAAAAACATGATTCCTCTTAGTTGATGTTCGCTATTCGGTATCTTGTGATTTTTTTTGGTGAATATAAAAAGATTGAAGGCCATTTGACACTACCAATCACTTGGGAGGTGTGCAACCTTCAATAGACTAAAATGTACATCTTCGTCATATTCAATGCTCCACTTTATGCACCACCTACCACTTTTGGCAGATCACTGCTGAGCATTTAAAGAGTTGTGATCTAGTGTTATTATATTATAGTGAAGCTTCTAGCATGTGGTTGAATTTTTCTTTTTTTTTTTTTGGAAATTTGCTGTAATCTCATGCGTCTTATTCAAAAGCATTTGGATCTGTTCAATGAGTTTATAATTCAATGTTCATACATAGCACGTAATTCCTTTGTATTAACATATCNGTCAGAATCAATGCTCCACTTTATGCACCACCTACCACTTTTGGCAGATCACTGCTGAGCATTTAAAGAGTTATGATCTAGTGTTATTATATTATAGTGAAGCTTCTAGCATGTGGTTGAACATTTTTTTTTTTTTTGGAAATTTGCTGTAATCTCATGCGTCTTATTCAAAAGCATTTGGATCTGTTCAATAAGTTTATAATTCAATGTTCATACATAGCACGTAATTCCTTTGTATTTACATATCTAACACCTAAACTTTAATTTTTACGTATGTGCCACCTTACCNCATTTGGATCTGTTCAATAAGTTTATAATTCAATGTTCATACATAGCACGTAATTCCTTTGTATTTACATATTTAACACCTAAACTTTAATTTTTACGTATGTGCCACCTTACCTATGCATGAGAAGGCATATTTCACTTCTTTAAAACTACAATAGTGATATTTTTGATGTGATGTGAAGGATTTGGGCGGTATAAATGTAAAAAGTAAAGTTTAGGTGTTAGATATGTAAACACAGGAATTGGGTAGTATGTATGTAAATGCTGCATTAAATTTATGGAATACTAAGAACATTGATTGTTTCATTTATGTCTCATACTTCATTTATTTATTTTTTTTCTTTTCTTGTGTTTTCATCTTTTAACAAAAGCATGCCATTCTAACTTTCGTGGTATTACAGGAGATGACTGCATCTCTATTGTAGGAAACTCTTCTAGCATCCTACTAAAGAACATCGTATGTGGACCAGGCCATGGTATAAGGTAAAATGGCATTTACATATATTCCACCCGGTTCCTATTTATTTACAGATCTAACAACTAAACTCATTTTTTACATTTATTCCTCCCAAATCATTCATATCACATAAAAAATACTACCATTTAGACTTTTAAAAAGTGAAATACACCTTTTTCTTGCATAGATAATTTGGCATGTATGTAAAAATTGAAGTTTAGTTGTGAGATGTGTAAATACATAGGAATTGAGTGTCACGTATGTAAATATTCCATAGGCAATTTATTCCTGTCATAATAAGTTTCTACTACTGCAAATATTGAACCAATATTTTCCTCTTCATTGTTAACCTGCATTGCATTAGTATTGGAAGCCTGGGCAAAAATAAGTCAAATGACCAACTGCAAAATGTACTTGTTGATGAAGCCTATATTTCAAACACTGAGAACGGTGTTCGGATCAAGACCTGGCAGGTCTGTCAAAAAGTTTTAAATCAATATTTATTTATTTATTTTGTCAACATACAATTTTTGAATGTTTACGTGCTCAGGGGGGTGAGGGCTTTGCTCAAAGCATAGCGTTTCACAACATCTTGATGAGAAATGTTTCGAATCCGATAATCATTGATCAGTTCTACTGTGATTCATCACAACCCTGCCATAACCAGGTAGCTTAGTTTGACAAAACATTCGGTAGGACTTGAACTATAATTAGAATGAGTGATATACGGGATGCAATTAGGTAGATGTGTTGAGACATTCAAAATTTCTTTAGCTATACTCCAAAATCTGCTATTTACAATGCCTGCATATTGTTTGAATGAAAATTGGATCAGGATATCCCAGCTAAACTTTAGTTAAGATGGGTTTTAAAATGAGAAAAGCGGAGGACTATTTTAGCTCCCATTAAAAGAGTATGGGGACAATTTTGACACTTTTATAAATTTTGGGACTAAAATGATCGCATGTAAATAGTCCGACTGTTTTGACACTTGGCTTATTTCAAAATCATTGATTTTGCTTTGAAATGAGTGCAATCATTCATCTCAAAACAAATCCAAACATTTTCAAACACATGTTTAACCAAATTCTCATCATAATTTGCTCACACAAATTTCTTCCATAATATTTAACCATTAGTTAAAAAATTCTATTTGTATGCAGACATCAGCAGTGAAAGTTGGTCAGATTTCATTCATTAATATCAAAGGAACTTCAGCAACAGAAGATGCAGTGAAATTTGCTTGCAGTGATAGTTTCCCATGTGAGAAGATTTTTCTCAAAGATATTGAGCTTTCCCTTTATTCTGGAGGGGATACAGCTGCTTCTTGTTGGAAGGCATCAGGTTACAGTTCTGGAGCTGTTCATCCCCCTTCTTGTCTTTCCAGTGAAGATTTACTTATCAAACAAAGTGTTCCATCTCTGTCTCCCTTATATTCCTCTGCATAATTATATAAATATATATATATATATATTTATATTTATGGGTAGCATGTAATTGACTCACTTTATTGAAGTATTTCATGTTTTTTTATTTACTATTTGCTATTTGAATTCTTGTAATTTCATTTATTAAAACTTTTTAGATCATCTCTCTGAAATGCGGCATTTACATACATACCACCCAACTCTTATGTATTTACATATCGTACTCCTAAACTTTACTTTTACATTTATACCACCCAAANGTTACAGTTCTGGAGCTGTTCATCCCCCTTCTTGTCTTTCCAGTGAAGATTTACTTATCAAACAAAGTGTTCTATCTCTGTCTCCCTTATATTCCTCTGCATAATTATATATTTATATATATATATGGGTTGCATGTTATTGACTCATTTTATTGAAGTATTTCATGTTTTTTTATTTATTATTTGCTATTTGAATTCTTGTAATTTCATTTATTAAAACTTTTTAGATCATCTTGTCACCTCCCAAAAGAGCCCTTAGGGGTGGTGGGCAGCCCAGGATTTAAATATTGCTTTTCAGCCCTACACCTAGCTGATGTGGGACTATTTGTCCATGACATTCTCCTCCACCCAATCACGTGATGCCCTCATCACGGATCGGCTCTATCGAGGGTCCCACTGGACCATGGAGAGTCCACATACCTGGCAGGCAGTAATCTGCTCTGATACCACTTGTCACCTCCCAAAAGAGCCCATATGAGTGGTGGGCAGCCCAGGATTTAAATATTGTTTTTCGGTCATACACCTAGCCGAGTGAGACTATTTGTCCGTGACAATCTGCTCTAGAATGCGGCATTTACATACATACCACCCAATTCTTATGTATTTACATATCGTACTCCTAAACTTTACTTTTACATTTATACCACCCAATTCTTTCAAATCACATAAAAATACCGCCATATCAACTTTTTAGAAACTGAAATGCACATTTTCATGTATAGTTAAGGTGGCATGTATGTAAAAATTAATGTTTGCGTGCTAGATATGTAAACGTATAGGAATTGAGTTGTATGTATGTAAATCTTCTTAGGATATGTAAAGTCATTCAAAATATGTTAAAATGTTCAGTTCTTTTCATTTCAAGTTTTACTTTATGGCTCTGTAAAATCAATTTAATGGTTATCCGATTGAACCATTAGTTTATATAGTGTATTAGAATTTAACTTGATTTAATTATTTTCTTGCCCGACAGCTTTTAAAATTTAAGAAGATTAATTGAATCCATATTTAAATGATTTATTGAATATCAAAATTATTTTTCTTAAAAAGATATTCAACATAGATGGACGAGTTATTTTGATAAATTTTTTAATGAAGTTTTTAAAAATACGATCGATCTTAGTAGTCTTAATATTATTAATAATAAAAAATGTTTAATTTTTTCTGTCGCATTAGTAAAAAAGTTGATGAGAGTTTAAAGAAATCAAAGGGTGGAAAGACTGTAGGACCTGTTGATATTTCAATTGAAGTGTGAAAATATATAGGAGATTTGAGAGTTTTTTGGCTTATTAAACTCTTTAATAATATTTTAAAAACTAAAACGATGTGTGGGAAGTGGAGGAAGAGTATTTTGATCCTAGAGGAATTAAGTTATTATATCATACTTTAAAAATATGGGAGAGGGTAATTGAACACAGGTTAAGACGTATTATAAAGATTTCTAATAATCAATTTGGATTTATGACCGGTAGGTCTATCATGAAAGCTATACATTTACTAAGAGGTTTGATGGAGAAGTTCAAAGAGAATAAGTTGAATCTACATATGATTTTTATTGATTTAGAAAAAGCCTACAATAAAGTTCCAAGAGATATCCTTTAGAGAGTTCTAGAGAAGAAATGTGTTGATATGAATTATATTCAAGACCTCACAGATATTTATACTAGAGTTGTTACTTATGTTCGAACAGGAGGAGGATTGACCAAATATTTTCCTATTTCAGTTGGATTATGTTAGGGATCGACTTCAATCTGCCCATATCATTTTGCTTTAGTTATTGATGCTCTTAGTGGACATTTTTAAGAGGATGTAGCTTGGTGTATGCTTTTCACTTATGATATCCTTCTCGTGGATAAGACTAGATAGAAAGCTGAGAAAAAAACTTGAATTATGCGGTATGTCTACATTGGAGTCTAAACACATTCGTTTAAGTAGAGCTAAAACTGAATACATGGACTGTAGTTTTAGTAGCAGTAGCTCTAGTGACAGAGTTGTAAGTATGAGTGATCAAATTATTAAAAGGTGTGAATGCTTTAAATATCTTAGGTCTATTATTCAAAGTGATAGCGATATAGACGTGGATGTTATTAGTAGAAATGGATGAATGCTTCAGGTCTATTGTGTGATAGAAATGTACCAATTAGGCTGAAAAGAAAATTTTATAAGATGGTGGTGAGACCTACAACGCTTTATGTCGTTGAATGTTGGCCTTTAAAAGAGAAGCATAAAACTAAGTTAAGTGTTGTTGGGATGAGAATGCTTAGGTGGATGGTTGATTTTACACTTAGAGACAAAATGCGAAATGAATATGTCTATGACAGGGTTGTTGTAGCTCTAGTGGCGGACAAAATTAGAGAGAGTTTGGTCACATTAAACGTTGACCATTTGGTGATCAACTATGAGAGTAGATGTTTTAAATTCGACTTTTGTTAAGAATGGCAGAGGTAGACATAGAAAAACTTGGGCTTATTGTATAAAAAAATGAACTTAATTTATAAGAATTAAATAAAAATATGACACTCAGTATGATGCAATGGAGAAAAAGGACTCATGTAGCCGACCCCACATAGTGGGATAAAGATTTGTTGTTGTTGTTGACTTAATTAAATCTTACTTGTAGCCTTACATCCCCTTAACCATTCCAAGTTTCGATAGCATCCACTAATTCAAGTGATAAATGAATCAACAATTTAGGTGCATGATGCAGGTAGATTTAGTGTGTTAATTTTACAAATATTTGTCAATATTATAAAATACAAACAACAGATACAATAGAAAAATATGCAATTAATCCCAACAAAATAACTTCAATTAAAATAGTTTTATCTTTTAATAATCTTTAAACTATCAAATCCACTTTAAAATAATGCAAGTATACATATCACTCAAGTAATAAGGTGCTCTTTTGAAGTCCTAGATATCGATCCCACAAGGAAGTTGGAAACGCCTGTAAATAAGTTCCTAAAATTATAATGTAAACTATTTTAAAACTATAAAAAGTAAAGTGTGAAGTTTGAATATTAAGTAACAGGTAAATGCTAAATAAAATGAAATTGAAAGACAAAGTTAACTAACCTAAATGCTAAACTTTCAAAAGTAAATTTACGAATATTAAATTTAAGATATTGTGATGGAAAGTTCAAATTTAAGAAAACATCCTTCCCCTTTACAATGAGTATATGATTTGTGAAGAAATTAAAATCATTTGAAAAACATATATAAAAACAATTTTGTGAAAAATAATAGCAATCCTATTCTTTACCCTCTTCTGAGTGTATAAAGAGCATTGACTAATCCAGAGTTTAGACCCTAATTCTGTGGTTAGGTTGGGAGGATATTGACTGACACTCTAGAGCTCCCACTACTCCCTCCACTAAGGGCTAACAATCTCACATCAATTTCCAATCAACTGGACCAAATTGGAGATTTTAATCTTTCACCTTAAAATCTCCTATTCTGAATCCAATAAAGTATATTTTCCTATTTATTTGCACCCAATTTCATGGATGAAATACTCTTCCATGAAATCAAATGTGATTCTCTCCATGTTGTAGAAATCATAGCCCTTTCGAAACAAATGCTTCTTAACACATTTTAACATTTTAATTGGCCGGATCAAAAAGTAAATGAAGATCAGAGTTCAAATCATCACAAATTACTGACATTTAAAACCATATAAAACAAAACCAGTTCTTCACAAAACCATATCTCAAAGTAGGGAGAATGATAAAGAAGACTACTAAAATCTCATGAGAAGCATACAAAAAACACAGATTTCATTAATAAAAATAAATTTACAAAATAAAAGAAACAAAAGAAATAATTTATCTCACAATCTTTTTCAAGCAAACTCCTACAAGTTATCTCAAAGACTTTCTCTCTTTACAAGCACTTTCAATTCTCTCTTAGAAGTGTAAAGAAGAAGAAATCTCTCACATTTCTTCTCCTCTTACAATCCTTGAAGAAAATCTCCAAGCCCCTCTCTCTCTCTAACTCACGCCACACACCTCTAATCGCCTCTTTCTAAACTCTCTCTCAAGCCCTAGAATTCTCTCTCTTTTATCAAAGGCTACCTTCCTCCAAAAAGAATTCAAAATTTCTCTCCCAAAATTCTATCCAAAAGTCAACTCTTTTGAATTCAAATGACATGTCCATTGATCCAAGAGACATATCCATTCATAAAAGAACCTTTCAAAGTGTCTAGATGCATTGAATTACTCTAAGGGGTGTTTAGAACAAGTGTCCCTTTTAAAATTCACGCAAAATTCATCTCGAACCTCCTTGATCCATAAAAAGTCATCCCTGGCGCATTTGACGCCAAATCTGGCCATCATGCGCCAATTCTCTGTCAAATGGCGCATCTGGTGCCAATATGACGCATCATGCGCCAGTTTGCTGAAGACCACACTATTTTGGGCTTTGGAACATCTGGCGCCAATTTAGCGCATCTGGCACCAATTCAGCGCATCATGCGCCAAAATTCTAAACTTCACTGTTTTGGCTCCAAATTTCATCCTTTTTACTGTTTTTACTCTAAATACCTAAAATTGATATATGTGCAACAAAAAATGAAAATACCCTTCTTTAAAGTGCAATATAAAAAAAATAAGCATAAAAATATACTTAAAATAACATATTAATTTTGGTGTATCAAAATCCCCTAAACTTAAATGTTACTTGTTCTCAAGTGACACTTTTACTACTTAAAAACATATGACTTAGGATAGAGACTAACTTATAACTTCCATACTTTAGATTAATAAATAAAATAGTAAAATTTAAGAAAACCCTTTAATAACTTAATTCAACTTCTAAGTTTAAGAGTACTTAGTAGTCAATTTTAAGATTTCTGAATCAATATTTCTTTCAAGAAGAATTGCACTTTGTTAAATCAAGGACATCTAGAATATTCATATGAAAAATAACTTCAGGAAAACTTTACTAATAATGCTATTAATAATCTAATATAAGTTTAGAAAATGTAATAAAGCTTTTTTCCTTAAGTTGAACAAGCGAAGTCAATTTTTGATTAGGCATTTCCTCAAGCTTCTCCTCACTTTTTTTTCTTTTCTTTTCTTTTTCTTTTTCTCTCTTTTTTTTCTTTTAGAATCTTTTCAAGCCTTTCTTTTCTTTTTCTTTTCAAGTGAGGCTTACTATATCTGGATAACCTTTAATATTATTGAATTTTACTATCCTCTTCTCAAAGTTAAAACACTTTACCTTCCTTCACTTTATAAATTCATATTAGTTTATGGTTTTCATAAAGTCTCATTATTTTCTTCTTACATGAATCTCTAAATTCTTAATACTTCAAAAATACAATTTTCTTTACTTTAAATAGAAAAACTTAGTCTTATCTTATCATACCAAATATCTTTAACATTAGAATTGACCTTCATTATTAAAAACTTTTACCTAAATGTACTATAATATTCATAAACTTAAATATAGTCTTTTAAAGTTTAATCTTATTATCCAATGTCTTGTTAAATTAATTTTTAATTAAAATCAAATAATATTTAGTTTAGCTCTTTTTAAAAGAAAAATTTTCCCCCCCAAACTTAAGTTCTTAAGCATTTTAAAAATATTTTAGTAGAAAATTCATTTGGTGAAAGGAAATAATAAATGCATGAAAATAAAAACTAGCCTCTAGAGGATTTTTGACTATGAAACTGGGCACTGGTATACTGCAGACACTAACTTTAGAAATACACATAAACTTTAAAGCATTAAATGTGACATAATATATTCTATGGAATTTGCTGAGATTTTTAAACTGAAACAAAAAACCGTGAATACTAAAAATGTAGAAAAAGTAAAAATCTACTGTTACTATTATAATTTTAAGTCCACAACACAAAAATAAAAGTTTTTACTACAATAGTTTCAAATACTAACCAAATAAAATCCATACAACATACAAACAAACAAACAACAACAAAATAAACTAAATCCAGAAAATATCAATCTTCATCACCTTCCTCCTCGTCCTCATCATCATCATCATCTTCTTCTTCTTCTTATTCATCATGAATAGGAGTATATAGAGTAAAGCTGGGGCAAGTAGAAAATTCCACATCATTGTATTCAACCCTGAGATACCTCACCATGACATCCTCAAAAGCATTATCATCCTGAAATTATCTCTGCTAATACTCATTGTTATAAGCATTTCTTGCTCTAATCTATCCAATCTGATTCTGAATATTCACTATATCCAATTGTTGAAACATAAGTTGGTCCATAATAATTTCTAATGATGCAGGGCAAGAAGTAGATGCCCCTGTAACTGATGTAGAGTGTCTATCACCTCATCTACCCTTAGATTTAACAAATGATTCAACTCTCTGAATCATATGCTTCCCAAGAAGATTTTGTGGTTGTAATATTTCTTCATTTCTATGGGACTCTACTCCTGATTGCTCACAAAAAAGTGAAAATCTAGGCAGGGTAACCCAAACCACTAGCTGTAGAGCTCTTAGCTATTCTCCGTGCATGATGAACTATAAGAGAACCAGCATTTATTGCTTTCATGTTCTGAATGCAATAGTTCAATATAGCTCTATCCTTTGTTACATCTACAAGATGATTTTTTGGTAGTAATCTAGCAGAAATGAAGTAGTGTCATACCTTTGACTGGCTAGTCATCATGGAAGTGGAGAAGTTAACTATCTTATTATTTTTAATCCTCTATTCTCCTTTTCCATCAATCAAGAAGACAATCACTTTTCCAGTGATGAATCAGTCATCACGAATGCAACATATTCATCATGAAATACATTCCTCATCTCATAAAAATCATTGATCTTTTCTGCAGTAAATTCAGCTTGCTTACCTCTCACAAGAATATGATCGTCATTAGTAAATCTTAAGTTGGCATAAAACTCTCGAATCATTGGTACAATTGCTACTGTAGTGAAGTAGCAAATATGTTCCCAATTTCTGGCAAGAATCAACCTCTCGATCTCACCACCCGGGTTAGCAAATACCCGTCCCTGGATCAATCTTCTCGATTTGATTTGAGTGTTATAATTGTGATGGGCCCTCAAATTAACAAATCTTCTTGCATCAAAATCCTCTGTCCTTCCTCTCTTTATTCATGGAGCCATTTGAAATTCTACTAAAATCCAAATAAATTCCAAATAATTACAAAATTAAAAATCTAACTCCCCAAGTGAGATTATTTGGTAAGAAACTTTTCATCATGAGTTTTCTTCAAGCTTTATCATCGAAATCCCCAATTTTTGGATTTCCATAATGTAGGAAAAATCCATAGTGAAAATAAAAAATTTCTAAGTTAAAGTGAAGCTCTTACTAAGAGAAGACGAAATCTACGATTTAAGCGCCCTAAATCTTCTCTATTGCGCCCAATGTGAAGCCCTAGGTCCAGATCTAGAGGTAGGAGATGTCGTAAGCAGTAAAAATGGAGTTTATTGTGCAATTTTGTGATTTTTAGGAAATCTGGCATTTTCGGGAATTTGGCGCATCGTGCATGTTGACCTCACTTTTGTTTGAGGTCTAGTTTCTTCCTTAGTAGCCCAGGATCTAGCCATATCCTGTTGACTATTCCTAGAGGACTAGAAAAGGAACCCTCACCTTTAGAATCTCTGAACTCTTCTTTACTTAACTTGAAGTTCCATATATTGGTACTAACCTCTAGCACTTAGTAGGTGGGGTCAATATGAGGGAGCTCAAGGAGAGTCCCCATACGATGGTCATGCCTTAGGACCGACCCTGGGTGGTCTTGTCTTGGTTAGGCTAGCTTGTACACTCTACACTTTCTCACACACCCCAAACCCTAAGACCCCTTGATTTTGTTCTTGACTCCTTTTAGAAAGCTCATATGAATGGACCCAAACCCCTAACCCTTGGCTAAGAGGGTTAGGACAAGCATAGTGAGCATCCAAAGTGAGTCCTCATATGGCTCCTATTAGTCTGACATGACATAATGGCTTACTTGCCCATCCTAGGCCAAAATCACCAAAATGACCAAAATGCCCCTACAACCCTAATTTTTGCCAAAATTCCCAAAATTTCCTAAAACACCCAAATTTGTCCAAAAGTCATCCCAAACCATTCTCCACTACCCAAATTGTTTAAAATCACCAAATTCCCAAAGTACCCGAAAATTGCCAAAACTTACCAAAATGCCCCTAATGAAACAAAAATTCCAAAAATCCCCAAAAAACTCAAAAATCATCTCAAATATTGCCAATTTTAATTTTGGATCATCACATTGACCCAATTTGACCAATATGACCCATTTTGACCAAAAGCTCTCAAAGGCCCAACTTCCCCAAATTAGCCCCAATGTCAACCAAATTGACCCCAATCTTGCCCAAATTAAATTCTAAACCAAAATTCAACTTCCATAATACTAATTGAAACAAAATACAAACCTAATTTGATGCAATTGCAATCCCAATTCCAACCTAAATAAAAAACCCCAATTTTGACATGTAAACAAATCTCGCCAAATTGAACCCCATGCTCTATCCATTTGCCTCAATTTTGAACTCAAAACTCTTTATAACTATTACCCACATTAAATTGGACCCTCATTTGGCCTTGTTCAAGCCTTAATCCCACTCAATTTCAACTTGGACCAAAATCCCCAAGTTTGCCCCAATTTAGCCATTTGCCCAAATTCTACCAAATTGACTTTTTAATTCAATTCAAAATCACTTGAAATCTTTTCAAAACTCTTCATGACATCTCCATACACCAAATTAAACATTTAATTGACCAAAATTTTAGCTCAAATTCACCCCCAATTGTAAAAGCCCAAGCCCTTAAATCATTCAAAAAGCCCAAGATTCAATTAAAAGCCCACATGATAATTTTTCTCCTCATCATCCATTTAATCAATATAATTCCCTAAGTTTTAAACCCATCATCAAATTATTCTAAATCAAGCCTCATGAAAAAGTCCACAAAAATACCCCACAAATCCAAAAAACCTTTTTCATGCAAATGGCCAAGCCAAGGATAAGTCATGAGGCCATCCCCAAGCCATAGGTAAGCTGTATGAGCCTTTGCCACCTCACCAAGATATTAATGGCAAAAGGAGGAGCCATTAAAAGCTCCATTAAAAAGGTTTTAACCCACTTAATGATACACTTTAACCATGTTAAGCCAAATCCAATGGATAGGGACTTCTCCACACCACTTCAGCTGATCCACCTGACCTTGGTCAGCCATGGGAAGCCACCCAAGCCCATTCCAATAGGGCTAGACCTATGGTTGACCCAACCTAGCCCAAAGGCCTGTCCACTTTAATTAATCAGCCTTACCCATGCATAAAGCCAATTGGTTGCACATAGCCCACCACTGATCACCCTCAGTGGGATAGTGACCTGAGCCTAGCCGGCCAGCCACCTTCACTGCTGGAAAACCAAAATACAAGAGCCTCACTTAGGCAAAAACTCAAAATTAAGCCCATTCAAGTGGTACCAATCCAATTGGCCATTGGAGACTTTCTGCCCTCTACCTAGGCAGCATTCCAGCCACCTCAGCTTGGTCTGAGAGCCACCATGGCCCCTTCTATTTAAACTCACCCCCCACGACCAAAGGGAGGAGTTGACAAAATTCCTTAGGGAGACCCTACAAAATTGATCGCAGAGCTTCTTCAGGACCCCCTGAGTTTAATACAACCATCTTACAGCACTAAAATTCATTGTCTGAGCTCAATTTTGGAGCACAAAAGCACCCCGAAATCAGGACATAATTCCCCATAGCTCCACAGTGTACAAAAATCAATTTAATTGAACCCACACTATCCCCAAAGCAAAAGAAGAAGATCCCCCATAAAAGCTACATTACCAAGCCACCCTAGCATAGACTTTGATCAACACACAAAATCAGCCTTGGTCGAAATCGTACCTAGGCAATTCACTATTGCCTAAGGCTTTATCTAGGAGCTCTTTGGACTCAACTCAAGCATTTAGAAGCACTCAATTGAGGCAACCCCTCTCGGGCAAAGTTATTGAACTCTCCCCTTAAACCGAGCCTATTTTAATTATCCATGCTTTTAGACTCAATTTAAGACTTGATTAACCGTATAGATATGTTCTCTTCTTCTAGATGCTTCTATAAAAACAAACCATACTTGATTTGGTTGAGTATTGAGTGAGATTTTAAAGTTTGAAGTTTAATGGCTCTCGATTAGGAACTTGGGGACCACGAATGGATGCCATCTGTTTCCACGTGTATTGAACAGACGGGTGAGATCGCGTTGGATGAAGTTTCGGTGCGTATACAAAGAGCTGACTCAACTGGCAGCACTGAACAAGAAGTGGACGCGTTCGCAGTTCGGAGTTGCCTAGGATGAGGTGGTACCATGCTAGAAAAGTAGAAAAATAGGGTTTTATTTGATTTATTTAAATACTAGAACTTCAAAAATTCATATCTTGGTGTAGAAAAATCATAAAAATAAAATAAAAATACCCTCATGCTCAGTGAATAAAGAAAAAAATGTGGAAATGGTTTCATGTTTGTTTGATGCATGTGTGATTTTTAATTAATTAAATAACATATTTATTATTTGAATTCTCCATTTCAATGGAAATTTCACTATGACTTGATTTTTGGAGGCACTGGTTTTCTTTATCATGAGGGATCTTCCCTGATTTTTCCATGGTCAGATGAGGTCTCTATGCAGAGATTTCTATTTTTCAAGCATATCATGTCTGTTTTGGTAAAATAATTATAAAAATTAAAATATTCATCAGAAAAATACAAAACTTATTTTAGTAAGCTCACTGTGGTTAGAGGACCCTAGGAAAAATACAAACTTGGTTTAACTTATTAAAAATAGCCCTAATTGTCATTAAATCATAAAAATGAAATGTAATTAAATTGGATAAAATATAAACGTAAATGGCACAAAAAACTATTCTCCACAATAATTTAATGCCAGAGAAGGTCCTCATAAAAATTTCAAGTAAATTAGAATTAATTTGACCTCTAAAATGAATTAATCAAGTAAAATTGCATTTTTGGCAATCAAATAATTATAATAATTAAAATACAACTAAAAAAATCTCCAAATTGGTTTTAGGGGCTCCTTATGATCAAAGGAACCTATGAAAAATAAAAGTGGAATTAAAATAAATACTTCTTTTTTAAGTTATTTTTAAGTATTTAAATAATTAAAAATTAATTAAAAAATCAATAAAATTATAAAATTGTGAAAATACATTAAAATATCACATTTGGCTTCCTGATCACTTGAGACCAATTAAAATAATTTTCCTAATTTTCTAAGTCAAGATATTGATTTTTAAAGGCTTAAAATGAATTTCCTTTAGTTTTTCATTAAAATAATTCTAAAATCAAGAGCCATCACCCATAAATTAAACTCAATTTCAACCCTAGAGGCCAGCTTACCATAATTGATCTTTAGAGCTTCTCAGCCCTCCACCTAAACACTAATTTGCACATGAATTCAGGCCCTAGCAACCACCCTAATCCATTTTTTTTTTAAACCCACCCTCTCATGTACAAGACATGAAGTGTGCCAAAAATTTGGGGAAACTCTGCCCAATTGCTCTGAGACACTCTCCAAGAACTCCTAAGCTCATTACCACCATTTTCTCCCACTGATCCCCACTGTCAAAGCCCAATTTTGAGCTCAAATTTTTGCCCAAAACCAGGATAGAATTCTCCATAGCTCCACAGTGCACCAAACTTCAATTAATTATACACACACCATCCCCACAGTGAGAGAAGTTGATTCCCCATAAAAACCCTCTATGAAATTTCCTCTAACATAGCTCTAGACCAACACCTGAAATCCATCTTGATCAAATTCATGTCTAGACAATTCACCAAGGCTTGGGACTTCATCTGGAGGTTTGTTGGACCCAATTAAAGCTACCACAATCATCTGATTGAGGGCTCCCCTCTCAGACAAAGGTATTGAACTCTAACCCTGTTGACCTCACTTTTGGTTGAGGTATAGTTCTTCCTCTTTAGTATTCTAGGGTCTAGCCATATGAATTTCCTTTTGACTATTCCTAGAAAACTAGAAAAGGAACCCTCACCATTAGAAATTCTACACTCCTCTTTGCTCAACTTGAAGTTCCACATATTGGTCCTAACCTTTAGCACTTAGTAGGGGGTCATTATGGGGGAGCCCAAGGAGAGTTCCTATAGGACTGCTTGATCTTAGGGTTGACCCTGGGTGTTGGTCTAGGGCTAAGTCACTTATTTGCACTCACCTCACTCACAATCACTCACCAAAGTTAAACCCAAAATTTCTTGACTTTGATCCTTTAATCCTTTAGGAGACTCATGTAGATGGTCCCCTAAAACCACTAACTCTAGGTTAGGGTTTAGCTAAGACTAGTAAATAGAGGACCCAAATGGGGTTTTCATTGGTCCATTGCTCATTTATGGTGGTTGGCACCCCAATTTTATCAAAAATACTCAACTTGGCCTCTTTGCCCCTGAACTCCCCCAAATTACCTAAGTACCCTTGAAACCCTAAATTTGGCCAAAATTCTCAAATTTACCCAAAATACCCAAATTTTCTCAAAAATCATTTCAAATCTTTTGAAAACATCCAAATTACCCAAAATCACCCAAAAATTGCTAAATTACCAAAATGCCCCACCTTGGCCCAAAATTTCAAAAATTCCAAAAAATCCCAAAAATTACCAGAACCTTCCAAATATTCCCAATTTCATTTTTCTCAACTACCACATGACTCAATTTGACCAATTTAACCATTTTGATCAAAACCCCCAAATTGCCTTTAAAGGCACAATTTCCCTAAATTTATCTCAAATGTCCATCAATTTGGTCCCAATTTCCCCCAATTTCAATTATAAACTCAAATTAACCTTCCATATTACCAATATAAACCAAATACAAGCTCAATTGGCCTTTTCTTTGTGCCCAATTTTGATCTAAGTCAAACTTCCAATTTTGCTCCAATGACTTGGTTCCACCAAATTGAACCCCATGACCTACTCCATTGGTCTCAATTTAAATCCTAAACTCTTCATAACACTCCTAAAAATAAAACTTGACCTTAAATTGTTCTTGGTGAAGCCTTAATTTCATTTAATTTCAACCCAAATCCAAAAATCTCCAATTTTGCCCTAAATTGGCCATGTCTCAAAATTCCACCGAATTGATTACCTTAGCCCCAAAATTTCCACTCCATTCCTTCATAAAAAATCTTCATAGAATCTCCCTTGATCATTTGAACCATTCAATTTAGCCAAATTCTAAGCATAGCTCAACCTAAACCCAAGTCTAGTCCAACATGCCCAAATTGACCAAAATCTAAAAATCCTTCAAATTGAGCTTCCAATTGAACTCAAAATTAATTCAATCCTTCACAAATAATGTTCATTACAATTATCTACAAAATTTTAATTAATTAATTTGGCTCAAACTCTTGGCTAGCCTAACCCAAACCTAAGCTTTGGTCATTTGGACCCATATTGGACCCATGCACCAAAATTGGCCTAGCTACCTTAAAGCCACCAACTTTATGACTCCACAGCCACCAAACTCCTACTAGAGACCAGGCTAAACCATGAAAAACCCACAAAATTATGCTATGGACCAATGGATCCCCAAATTAAGGGATTTTAATCCATTTTTGGACCCAACTTGCGAGATCTCCCTCATCATCACTAACTCTTTGGGCTAAATCATAATTAAGCCTCCCCCTGGCTCATTCGACTTCCTGGCCACCTCCTCTGGCCTTGCCGACCAGCCTAGTGGTCGGAAAACACCAAAACCGTGAGCCACCTCTAAGAATTTAAACCAAATTCAAACCTAGAGGTCATCTCACCCTAATTAACCTTTAGAGCTTCTCTGCCCTCGACCTAAGCTTCACATTGCACTCAAATGGAGGCCATGAAAGCCACCCTAAGCTAGTTTTATTTAAACCTCACCTCCATGGCGAATGAAAAAGAGCTGAAATTTTCTTAAGGAAACTCTGCCAAACTACCCTCAGAGACTCCCTAAGACCTCCTCAGTTCAAGCCAACCATTTTCCCCCACTTAGCTTCACTATGGAAGCTCAATTTTAAGATTGAATTTTTGCCAAAAACCAGAACAGATCTCTCCACACCTCCATAGTGAATCCAACTTCAATTAACTTTGCACACACCTTCCCCACAGTGAAAGAAGTTGAATCCCCACAAAAGCACCTCTGAAATAGCCTCTAACCTAGCTCTAGACCAACATCTGAAATCGAGCTTGGTGAAATTCATACCTAGAACATTCACCAGGGCACAAGGCTTCATCTTGAGGTTCGTTGGGACCAATCGAAGCAACTACAACCATCTGGTTGAGGCCTCCCCTCTCAGACAAAGGTATTGAACTCCAACCTTAATTCGAGCTTATTTTTACTCTCAATACTTATTTACTGTATTTCATACCGTATAATCCATATAGATAGGTTCGTCTTGAGTAGATGAAGCTCTAAGACCAAACCTCATGAGATTTGGTTAAGTTTAGAGGGAGATCTTAAGGTTTGAGTGTGGACGGTTCTCGAGTTAGCCTATTTAGGGACGATGACGGGGAGCCATCCGATCACGCGTTTATCTCATCAACGAACGAGATGAAGCCATACAGCTCTTCAGTTCATAAATTGTGGGCCGAGTCAACGGCTATGTGGATGGTAGCATCCAACTAGAGCGCTTCACGCGTGTTTTCAGAGCTGCCTAAAATCTAGTCAGCGCCACACATTTGAATAGATAAATAGGGTATTTTCTGATTTATTAAAATCCTCGGTCCTTAAAAATCCATATCTTAGTGTAGAAAAATCACAAAATTAAAATAAAAATATCCTTTTGCTCAGTGAACAGAGGAGAATAATATGAAAATAATTTGAAGTTTATGTAATACATATTTCATTTTTAATTAATTAAACACTGTTTTGAGTTTTTTAATTCTCCATGCATGTAAACATTTCACCATGGCTTAAAATTTTTGATGTTCTCTGTGATCACATGAATTTTCTAAAAATTAATTTGTAATTAAAATAAAAATTCCATTTTAAGCATTTCTTTAATATTTAAATAATTAAAAAATGATAAAAATCACATAAATAATTAAATTCATGAAAATGTTCTAATTTGTTTCCTAGGAATTTAGAAATAATTGGAATATTTTTTGTGATTTTCTAAGTGAAGATATTGAAATTTGAAGCTTAAAATAATTTTTAAAGACTAAAAATGGATTTTCACTAAAATAATTCTAACAATTCAACGAAAAATCAAAAAAAAAAAAGAAATTTGTTTCTCTAGGTTCCTTAACCTTAGAGATATTTAATAAAAATGTGAACTTAATTTTCCACATTTAAAATAATTTATAAATAATAAATGGTCCAGAAATTGAAATAATTCTAATAATTAAAAAAAAACACAAAAAAAATCATGAAATTTGGTCCAAGTGTTTCTTTGGTCTAAGTCTACCTCCAGTAAAAATTTCAAGTGATTAGGCTTTGCCTTGGTCAAGTTATGAAATTTTCTTTGAAAAATCCTATTTTTGCATAAAAATAAATATATAAATTAAATTAAAATTTAAAAAATCACATTTTCTCGTCTGATATCTTAATTGACCCATGAGTGAGATGGAATGCAAATTCTAAAGTCATTTGACATAAATTTGATGAATTATGAAGTATTAGAGCCTTAGGGGCAAAGATACAATTTTGGAAATTTAGCCTTAATTAACATTTAGGCTTAATTCAAGAAAGGGAAATGGGTAACCTTTGATCCCAATTAACATATTTGGATGATTGAAATACAAGGGGATTAATTGTTAGAAACTAAGCTCACTTTTTATTAATTAAAGGATAAATTTGTAATTTCCTTCAATTTTTAAAAGTTGGAGTCTAGTCAATTAAATGATCCTAGACTTGGTGGTATGATTATGGGTGTTGATAACTCACCAATTTAACACCTCTATTTGATGTTCAAATGACTTTCAAAAATGAATCATCATCACTTAAAATTCAATCTCTTTCAAAATATAACTAAGACATCTACCAAAATCTTAAGGGCTCCGTAGTGACCTAAGCTAAATCAAATTTGGTTAAATGAGGATTAGAAAAGTAATTGCAACTAAAAATTGAACATCTTTAAAACACTACAAAGCCCAAATTAAAAGTTTGGCTAAGAGTCTTGATAACATTAACTTTCTTTTTTATGGGTCTTCACCCACATAATTCTCAAATTAAATTATAAGTGATAATTATTCTACTCTTAGGGATAATTGAAACATCAATATTCATTGAGCATTAAAGGTATTTACATGATGGGTTCTTAAGCAGTATAATAAGTTTAAAAAGTTCTCGAGACTTTTGACTAGGCAGTGAGAGGGAAGCATGGTCTTGCTTCTTTCTTGAGATTTGTTGGATACCTCGGTTGTCTACTAAACTTAATATATTTTGCTTAACAAAAATCGTCCTTAATCAAATTAATAGGGACCCATCGATATATGACTTAGGGTTGGGTAGACCACTAAAACCTTCTTTTTTTCGCTTTATATACAGTGCTCTCACGTGCATTTTGAGTTTCAGGTGGTGGAACGAGAAGACTCACCAGGTACGCTTTTTATAGTTTACAGTGCCATCTTTCTTATACTTTCATACTATACTTTTTATGCTTACAAAGCTTGCATGCTAAATGATGATGTCACCCTGCATGAAAACCAAAACTGTTAGGATAGTAATGAAACCAAAACTAAATACAAAATCAACATTAAAGTCAACCAAGATAAAATTCACCACCACAACATTCAAAATATAAAACAATTCAAAATTTAATCAGAAACATCACAAAAACTACAACTACAACTAAATTAAGACGTCTCTATCGGATGATCGGGAATCCCTTGAAGGAGGTAACCTACGGTTGCTAACGAGGCTTCCCACAGTCTAAATGATAATATGGAACTCATTAAGTTGAGTTTAATAAATTCATTTGACATAAGTAAATCCAATAGAAAATAGTGATACCAGAACAATGGAGCCGTGGGATCTTAATCGGTCTCGATCTAATCAACTTTAACATCCCCTATAAAATTTAAAGGACTTCAACTATAGGGCCGTTTGATTTGACATCATAACTTGACACCCTAGAAAACTTAAACTTGCCGCGATGAGGAGCTTTGCTAGCATGGTGGGCAGCACGACCATCTTCAACAGCAAAACCTATCTTCCCCAGCTAAACCATTCCTTCCTTAGAATTAAACAACCAAGCCATAAGATTTCAAGGTTGTCTACTTATGCAACATAAATCCTCACCTCATCTTTAGGCTTTGTATAGCTCTGTTGTACAATATAAGCCTTAACTCGTCTTAGGATTCTTAGGTTGTCATTCGTCATGACCTAAATCCTCACATCTTCCAAGCTATTTGTGTGATTGTTTCACACGAATGTAAGCCCAAACTAATTAAATTGGCAGGCTAAAACATTTACATAATTTCTCCTCAAAATTGGAACCAGACAATAGGATATACTGGGAAGTCACCAAGGTTCTCCTTTGGATCTATGACATCCCCTAGTTCTTTCTACTTTTGATTCTACAATAAATGTTTCAAATTTGAGTCAATCCCTTTTCACACTTCTTTGTCCGATATCTTTTAAAAGTCCTATCCTTTGACCTCTTTGAAGATAATATTTCCTGATTTTTATCAAGGAGTTTTCTTAGGTGACTTCGGTCATTTAAGATGTAATTAACTATAGGGGTTTGCCCTTATAAGTTTTCTTAGGTGACTTCGGTCATTTAAGATGTAATTAACTATAGGGGCTTGCCCTTATAGGACTTAGGTGACTTCGATCATTTAAGATGTAATTAACTATAGGGGCTTGCCCTTATAGGAAGCTCGTCCGAACCCAGCTTAATATAAAATCTATTTAATTCTTCATATTAAATAGGGGAATTGTCGGCAAATAAAATGTTTCACAGACCAAACGAATGTCATATATTTCTTAGTTTATTTGATCGTGCCCATCCTCAAGTTTTGTGTTTATCCTTCAGGATAGATATAGCATTTGAGGTACAGCACTCTTTCGTTTAAACTATAAAAAATATGGGGTCAGTTTGATTTCATTGTTTTCTAATATATATATATATATATATATATA